>CAMXCT020002006.1:0-119693 GCA_947184155.2 Cladocopium goreaui
ATGTGAATTTCAGTGGGACCACTTCATAGCAGGTCCATTTCATAGAATAGGAAACGTCACAAACACCTATGTTGTTTATAAAAGTGCTGCTTCGAGTCTGATAAAGTGTCCGAACATAAGCAATAATTTGGCCGTAACATATCTTCAGATACCTTCAAATATCCCCCTTGGAATTTCCTCTACAGAATCAAGAACGTTGGGTCCTGGAAAATGGGGCGTTTTAACCCCCTGCTTTGTTTAGGGGTACCTACCCAGTGTCAATGCTTTCAATTGTATAGAGGACCTTGGGGCCTCTGATTCTATAGAGATTTCATGTTGAATACAGCACTGAGTCCTAGTCAGCAGAGAGCCTTAGCCACTGCGATTCTATAGTTGGATATGTTCTCTTTGGGTGTATGTCATGTTTTTCAATTCTATAGAGAAGTCTTGGCAGAACCAATTTCCCACAACAATTCTTTCATCATCATTGATCATCCTTGTATATAATCGAAGAGGTTGACAGTGAACACTTGGAGCCTTTGAGCTCTATAAAATTGGGAATGCATAAGGTAAGGTAGGCAAGAGCAACTGGAGCATTCAGGTCAGCTGTCAATGAATGACACTTGGGGAGACTGATTTTATAGAAGGCCAACTAACCCCCCCAACCAAAAAACGGCTCTACGAGAGTGACTTGGGGGCAGCGATTCTAAAGAGATTGTCAACTTGAAAATACCTTGGGGTCTCGGATTCTATAGATGCATTTTCAGAAAGAGGGCCAATGTCTCCAGAATTATCACTATAAAAGTGTCAACACCGTGTGCAGCAGGTTGCAGGTGCGCTTGGGCTATATCACCCGCAAACGCGCTGTGGAAGCGGTCATGCAGCAGGAGAGCGAAAGTCGCCTCCGACGTGAGCAGGCCGAAGTGGTGGCTCAGCTCCAGCCATTGCAAAAGCCATTTTTGCCAGAAGTGGTTGCCCGAGTCGAAGACTGGGCAAAACAGTATTCCATTTTAGATTCTCGGTACAAATTTCTTGTGCTCCGGGCGCCTTCGCGCGCTGGCAAAAGCACCTTGGCAAAATGCCTCCATTTCGTTTTCCTACGTATATCCAGAAGCCTCCTTTCATTCAAACTGTCCAGGGTGCCACGGCCGCTGAGTTACAACATTACGACAGAGATTCTCACGGCTTTATCCTGTTCGACAATTGCAAGTCTATGTCCTTTGTGCTATCTCAGCGGGCCTTATTTCAGGCAAACCCAGACTTTCATCGCTTAGGCCAGTCACAGACGAACATATTCTCATATCAGGTTTTTTTATTCAGGGTCCCCATTGTGATCACCATAGATGAATCAACTGACTGGGATGATGACGAACCATGGATTCGCGAGAATCAGCATTTGGTGCAGCTTACCGGCCCGTGTTATCATTTGGAGTAACAGCCTGCATGGGGTAGAGAAGGCATGGCTTGGGTTAGGTTTGTGAAACCGCCTGCGGGGGAGATTTGGGTCTACAGCTGCTTGAACCCTCAATGTGCTTCTGCCATGTGGGTGCATGCTGTACGTGCATTGTTTCTCGGAGTTGCAAGGGTTCCTTCTAGGAGTTGCAGTCCAGGAGGTTGTGTTTAGGTCAGCATGGAGAATCTGTTGCAGCCGCCGCTCAGCCATCACTCACAGATTGCCTGCAGCAGCTCTGTCGGGCCTTCGGTGTGGATCCAGCGCCACATGAGTCACAGGACATGGCTGTAACAGCACCAATTTTTCGCATTCATATGCCACAGGGTCACAGCCCAGCAACAGAAGGGTATAGGCTTCCATGCAAAGACATCCAAGACAGCACCCAGGTGGCCGCAGCCTTGCCCCATGGCTCACGCACCTGCGGCGACTCCAGTGGCTTTAGCAGAAACCATTGCAACTTTGCAAGCAGACCTTGCCAGAAACAGAGCGGCCGGAGTGCAAGCCAAGCATGCCAGATACCGAGAAAAGAAGGAAGCAGCCTCTGGAGGTTTTAGCCCTCTTGCTTGCAAAGCGATCGTTGCCGTCTATGTGTTGTCGGACTGCAATATGGAGCTAGCGCTTCGCTTCGCTGCCCTGTGGCCAGCAGTCAAGCCGACCTCAGGGACAACACGGGGTGTGGTGGAAGATTTGTTTTTGAGCACCACAGACTTAGACTTGCAGCACATTTTTTCACCTGCCGCGACTCCGTGGGCACGGCCAGTGCGGCATGCAGCCGCTTTTCTGGCAGAGGCTAACACTTTCAATTGGGTTCTGGCTTGCAACCACGTCGGTGTAGCACCGCTATCGCTGGATGTCTATGCCACGTGGGAGAAAGCGCGGTTTGGCAGCCTCCTGGAGGGTTTGCCGCCTCGCCGGCATGTGAATCAATGGGTGCAGCGCTTCCGAGACAAGTGGAACCTGCGGCGCCGAGTCCTACGTCCACAAGTGCACAGGGACCCAGTCACGGTGCAGGCTAAGGCGCCAAGCACGGTCGTGTTTTTGCGACCGTTTTCCGGCTCAAAAAATGGGGCCGGGCAAGCTCATTGCAATTCGGACCTGCTCCCACATGTGGTCATGTTTTCCTAGCCTCCCTGCTCGGCTTCGCCCTGTCAGGTGAGAACCTTTTGGCAGTTACTCTCCTACTACGGGAACACGAAGTTTGTGGACAAGACTCCGCTGTTTTTGAATTTAGACGAAACTAGCATTCCCTACACCATGCTGCAATTGCCCGGCTGCGTTGCTTTGCCACGACATGCCAGTCTTCGCATGCGTGTCCGGAAACAAGACGTGCGAGGGGCTTTGACCTATGTGAGCATCATTTGTGATGCGCCGCATATTCAAGGCAAGTTGCCGCACTACCTTTTTGGGACTGAGACCAAGATGACACAGAAGTTGCTGAGGGGCCAGCGGCGCTTGCCACAAACGGCGCTGCACATAGTACGTCAGAAAAGTGCTTGGACATCCTGCAAGAACATCACCAAGATTGTGCGCGATCTAGGCAAAGTCTTAAAAACTTATCCATTTCAACCTATCTTGTTGCTGGATGTTGCGTCCTCACATCTCGCAAAGGAAACCATGGTGTGCGCTCGGCGCAATGGTGTCCAGCTCCTGTACATACCAGCCGGATGTACAGACAAAATCCAACCGTTAGATATAGCAGGTTTCAACCCATTGAAAACACATTTGAAGAGGAAGTACCAGGAACTGAGGGCAGGTTCCTGTGAGGGTTTGATAGACCCGTTAGCCTGGCTTTTTGAACTCATGCAGTGTCCCAGCTACTTTGCCGGCAAGAGTTGGAACGCACTTTTGAATCTGTTGGTGCGGCGAAGCCGCCCGATACGGCGCACCTCCATACGGAGTTGCGAAAATTTATGGATATGCCACTGCATATGCCTCCAGCAGCAAGCCCTCTAAAGAAGCCATGCAAAGCATCTGGCCTGAGCGACGCCGTATGGCGTACGCGTACACGGCTCTGTTGTGACGAGGTGCGAGCCGGGAGAAAAATTGCGCGCCAGAGCACACATTGGCAGACATACTATCAGGGTACATCGGTGCATGACCATTTTGTCACATTCTCGTAGCCATGTTTCTGGGGTCGTGAACAGGGGTGAAAAGGGGGTACCAGGCAAGCACAAAGAGAACACAGGATCATCTTGAGGACTGCATGCAGTTTGAGTGGAGCAAGCCTGTTGTTCGCCCGCCTTGAGTGCCATGTCCGCTGCTGATGCAAACGCCGCGGCAGCGGCAGCCCCACCGGCCGCGGCTGATAGGGTTGCTGTGCTGAAGGAAGAGCGCAAAAATTTGAAACGCCAGTTAGCAGCAGCCACCAAAGAACTACAGAACCAGGAGAGTGCATGTAAATCCATGGATACGGTGTCTTTTCGTGAGTGCAGGTGGGACATGTGAACGCTGAACCCATGTTGAAAGACATGTACTCCATAGCCTGCAGGAAAGGAAACGAAGACGTCTTCTACGACAAGCAGGAAAGCTGGATGTGAGTGATTTGACGTGGCTGCTGGCACGTCGCATGCATCCAATGGCAAGCCCGCATGAGTAGAGTCAAGCCGTGCACTATGTGGAAAGCGCCATGCCAAAGACATAGAGCGCTTGGAGTGAGAGCGGCCATGTGAAGGTTCGAAAGCACCATGCCAAAGGCATGGACACTAGGAGGGAAAGCTGGCAACCGCAGACTTGCAAGCGCCATGGTCAAGACATAGAGCGCTTGGAATGAGACCATGTCAAGGCTGAAAATCCCAATGCCAAAGGCATAGCGCGGCAGGAGTGAAAGCTGGAAACCGCAGACTTGCAAGCGCCATGTCGAAGACAAAGCGCTTGGAAGACATGCGCGGTCCAGAGACCCCATTTAGAAGACATCCAGGGATACAACGCTAGATAGACAAGATATCTCCCCAAGAATCTTCCCACACCCCACCTCCAAAACATCACCTCCCCAAGAATCTTCCCACACCCCACCTCCAAAACATCACCTGACCCCCCCTGGTATATTATTATAATTCCCAAACGGGGTATGCGGTCCCGCTCCTATAAATTCACAGGTAAAGTGGTCCCGCCGACGGCGGGACCGGTCCCGCCTGCAACCTGGAATCGTGGGAATTCCCACATTTTGCGGTCCCGCCGCGGTCCCGCTGCGGTCCGCCTATAGTAATTGCGTACTGTCGCGCGCAGCAGCAACAGCAGCTTTAAGACATTACCCCCATGCACATCCTTCCCATTCCATCATTTGCAGCGGCCATGTTCCCACATCACATCTACCTCTTTTCCACCCCTTCTTCCAGCTTCCATTCCTTTTTTTTGCAGTGCTGTCGCAGCATGGCGTCTGTGGATCGCACGTGTGCGAAGCGGCAGCCGGAGAGAACTGCAGTCACGTCGGGTGAAAACATGGGCCGTGAGCGGTTTTGTTTCTGGGGCAGACCGTCTCTGTAGATATTGCTACTCAGACACGTGCCTCTACCAGTCACATTTCTCTAGCGGAAATCATCAGCAGCATTCCTGGGTGTCAACGGTCGACACGCTTTTTCCAGACCTGTGGGCCATATGCACGTCCAGCTAGCAGACTATCTGCTCCATGTGCTTTTTTCATGCTCAAGCCTGTGACCTGCATTCTGCTTTAAGGACGTGGTGGTGAGTTCCTTGCTGTTTCTAGTGTCAAGCCCTCTCCAAAGGAAATGGGCCACCTGACAGCAAAGCGGGGTGTCGCAAGCAACTGACGTAGCACATCGCATTGGAGCCTTGCACCCAAGACATGCCATGCAGACAGGATGTTTCCGCATTGCACTTGGGCCGAGCCATGAGATCCTCCACGACACGGAAGCGTGCTGCGTGCGGGTCGTTGCGGGAACTGCTGCAAGCCAACCAGCTCGAGGTGCCGAAATTTCGGGGTGAATTGTCTCGCGCCGACTTTGCAGCGCAACGACAGCGCCTGGAGAACTGCACCTTGTCTCCGAGTGACAATCAGAAGCTGCGAGACATCATTGACCTCTATGAGGTGCCTCACCTGTTTGTCGGGTGCTAAAGACTGCGACCCGTTGTTCGGGTCACTTTTCACATTTCTCACCCTGCTGCGACTTGCTCAGCCGTCCTGGTTGGTGCTACCATTCGCTGGGTTTGCACGGCCTTCTGGTTCACACTGTTTCTAATCAGCTTTGCAGGGCGTTGCAGCAGCAGACGAAGCTGGTGCAGCAGCATCGACCCAAGAGGATGTGGATATGGCAGCAGCCCCAGGACCAGGTCAGACCGCAAGTAGTTGCCATTCTGTCCCTGCATCCGGGACGGTGCTTTCCGGAGGGTAAGAGACCTAGAGCAGTGGATGGACATGACATGCATCAGTGACAGTAGGCAAGCCTCAGCCTTGCATGCAGATGGGAGAGACTGAACTAGAAGGGGTATAGTCATGAGTCCTAGTCGCAGCCACTTCATTGTTGCACATTTTTCACAGGTGATGCCCGCCCTTTTCGTCTTCGAGCACGAGCAGTGTTGGTAACCTACAATTCCTTGCAGCTGCAGCTGGCGGATTTCGATGAGTTCCTTACTTGGCTTGCAACGTGTGAGTGGGTCGGCAAATGGAGTGCCACGATGGAATCAAGTTTGCGTTCGGAGGATGCTGGCCGTCTACATATTCATTGCTTCCTGGAATTCGCCCGCCCCGTCGACTGGCAATCATGCACGGCGCTCCGTTTCAAGGGCATTCAGCCCAATCTTTCCCCATGTCGGGCACGGGGCGCACGCTGGCGAGATGCGGCAGACCAAGGACATTTTTACGTTTGGGCTGCAAAGGTGCATCTCCGTTGGGTTACCTTGTAACGACATTCTATCTCATGTTGAAAGTTGCAGTTCATGTAGGCCACCTTTGTCACTAATCCGATCGTGTGGCAGCAGCATGACGTAGCTTCTAGTTGATCATCAGTAGACCTGGCAGCTTTGCAGCAGATCGTGTTTGCAGTCAAACATTTTGTAGGCCACCTTGGTCTGGGCACCCACGAGCCTGATTTGGATGAACTGAACTCATTGGACCGCTATCTACGTGGTTGGTCTTGCATAGGCAATCCTTCTTCTTTGTACGCATTGATTCAAGATTTATCACTATCGATATATCGAAATATATCTCTGCATATAAACATATATATGTGGTGATCCATCTGAAGGTCCTGATAACGAGTTTCAATTGCAAACACAGTTCATTTGTGCTGGGACCCCGCGCGAAAGTTTGTTTGCGAAACAGAAACTGTTTGCTTCGCGAAAGTGTCGCGAACGGTGGCTAGAATGCATCATCCTCATTGTCTACAGTACCGCTTGTTAAGGGCTACCACCGCCTCCCTGCTGTCGGGGGTCCGGCAGGAGACTGGGACCGCACATTGGCTTTTCCCTTCATAGGTAGCAGCCAGCTTCCGAAGGTCACGCTTCGCCAGAGCCAAATACCATGGTGGCCAAGCACATCCTTGCACCTGCCGCTGGTCCTGCCTAACGTTGCTTTCTGAAGTCTCAAGAAACAACCGCGAAATGCAGCAGCCAAGCTTCGAACAGGGACACTTTGCAAGAGCCAAACACCAAGGCACCTGGTGTTTGCTTTTCCTTTGCCGCCCCCCCGTGCTCCTGGCTGTGGTCTGCGGAGACAAGTCTTTGCACGACAGTTGCACGCAAGTGCTGCAAAAGACTAGGTAAAGTTAAAGGGCATTTTGAAGGGCGTGGCCCAGTAAGCCTTGCTAAAAAAGTTCCTCAGCAGCAAGAACCTGTTCGCGAAGGGGATTCCGTGATGCTAGCACAATGTTTGCAAGGCTATGAAGCACTTTTCCGTGCTAATTTGGTGTGATTTGGCCTGTGCCGATTGAATCTTCATAAGCGGAGTTATTGCTCAACATGGGTTGCGCGAAAGATACACATGCAGTTCGCGAAGGATGCGCGAAAGAAACTTTTTGCTTCGCGATAAATGGCCGTTTGCAGAGACAGGAATTGACAGCAAGCGGCATATGTAGATTGTTTCGTCGCCAGCATCACATCTAATCTAATTGTCTGGACCCACCACCAGATCATTTCCTCGGCTGACATGCCTTGAGTGCTGGGTGGAATTCACCCGGGCGATCTGTGCAGGTAGGAACCCATTTCGTTGCCACCAGCTCCTACGAGGCGTTCAAGGACTACACAGTGCAGGGCAGATGGCTGGATGCGCTGTGGAGTGGGCACAAGCTTTCTCATCAGCAGTACCTGCAGTACGCGTGCCTGGGTTAAGCAGCATTGTTTTCATTCCGGAGATACATCAGGGTCCACATTTATTGGACGCTCCATGGCTGCATGGCGATCAGCATATGTAGATATATAGAGACATTTTTCGAGAGATTTAGATACACACGCACACACACACATATATATATATCTCTTCGAGACAGATCTATACAAAGATATGTCTTTCTATATCTATCTATATCTATCTATGGATATATATATCTATTTATATATATATACATGGACCCAGGGGTGCGGATGCCAAAGACTCACTTTAGGCGGTGTCATTGCAGTTGACTTGTCAATAGCTGTTTATCGATCCCCCTTGATTGAAGCTCTATATGGAAGGGAAGAACCCATGTCCGGATGAAATGATTAAACCCATACTATAAATGTTTCTTTATCATATTTTATGTGGTCTGGAATATGGGTACCATAATATACAAGTAATAAAGTGGGATGGAGAAACCTTAAAATTCAACGAGGTCTGCATACCACTATGTATAAACACATATGCGCACGAAAACATGATCAGAATTCCTTGTCCCGATTCTGCTGGGGCGCGAACGGTTCGCGAAAGGGTGGCGTGCGGGCAGTTTTCGGGTACCAGAATATTGACCAACTCCGAAAAGATTTGTATGAAATGGAACATAACATAAACCCAATGTGAATTTCAGTGGGACCACTTCATAGCAGGTCCATTTCATAGAATAGGGAACGTCACAAACACCTATGTTGTTTATAAAAGTGCTGCTTCGAGTCTGATAACGTGTCCGAACATAAGCAATAATTTGGCCGTAACATATCTTCAGATACCTTCAAATATCCCCCTTGGAATTTCCTCTACAGAATCAAGAACGTTGGGTCCTGGAAAATGGTGCGTTTTAACCCCCTGCTTTGTTTAGGGGTACCTACCCAGTGTCAACGCTTTCAATTGTATAGAGGACCTTGGGGCCTCTGATTCTATAGAGATTTCATGTTGAATACAGCACTGAGTCCTAGTCAGCAGAAAGCCTTAGCCACTGCGATTCTATAGTTGGATCTGTTCTCTTTGGGTGTATGTCATGTTCTTCAATTCTATAGAGAAGTATTGGCAGAACAAATTTCCCACAACAATTCGTTCATCATCATTGATCATCCTTGTATATAATCGAAGAGGTTGACAGTGAACACTTGGAGCCTTTGAGCTCTATAAAATTGGGAATGCATAAGGTAAGGTAGGCAAGAGCAACTGGAGCATTCAGGTCAGCTGTCAATGAATGACACTTGGGGAGCCTGATTTTATAGAAGGCCAACTAACCCCCCCAACCAAAAAACGGCTCTACGAGAGTGACTTGGGGGCAGCGATTCTAAAGAGATTGTCAACTTGAAAATACCTTGGGGTCTCTGATTCTATAGATGCATTTTCAGAAAGAGGGCCAATGTCTCCAGAATTATCACTATAAAAGTGTCAACACCGTGTGCAGCAGGTTGCAGGTGCGCTTGGGCTATATCACCCGCAAACGCGCTGTGGAAGCAGTCATGCAGCAGGAGAGCGAAAGTCGCCTCCGACGTGAGCAGGCCGAAGTGGTGGCCCAGCTCCAGCCATTGCAAAAGCCATTTTTGCCAGAAGTGGTTGCCCGAGTCGAAGACTGGGCCAAACAGTATTCCATTTTAGATTCTCGGTACAAATTTCTTGTGCTCCGGGCGCCTTCGCGCGCTGGCAAAAGCACCTTGGCAAAATGCCTCCATTTCGTTTTGCCTACGTATATCCAGAAGCCTCCTTTCATTCAAACTGTCCAGGGTGCCACGGCCGCTGAGTTACAACATTACGACAGAGATTCTCACGGCTTTATCCTGTTCGACAATTGCAATTCTATGTCCTTTGTGCTATCTCAGCGGGCCTTATTTCAGGCAAACCCAGACTTTCATCGCTTAGGCCAGTCACAGACGAACATATTCTCATATCAGGTTTATTTATTCAGGGTCCCCATTGTGATCACCATAGATGAATCAACTGACTGGGATGATGACGAACCATGGATTCGCGAGAATCAGCATTTGGTGCAGCTTACCGGCCCGTGTTATCATTTGGAGTAACAGCCTGCATGGGGTAGAGAAAGGCATGGCTTGGGTTAGGTTTGTGAAACCGCCTGCGGGGGAGATTTGGGTCTACAGCTGCTTGAACCCTCAATGTATATATATTATCATATACTCTGTATACTATTTTCTGTGTTTACAGTATGTACCTATTGATGTCTTTCTTCAATCATACATGTAAATCTGTATATGTATAGAGAGGGAGAGAGGTAGACATAGATATAGGTACAGATATAGCTACCAGCGTGGCCTGACTTCAAATAATTCGCATACCATAAGGCGGTGAATTGGGTCCCTGTGCCAGGAACCAATCTGGGTGAACCAGTCGTGGCAATAACTCTCTCAGTATGTTCCAAAGTACTGTCTTAAGTCTCATCTGTGCCATGCCTATTGAAACAAAAATGATAGGTATGTGTGTGTGTGTGTCGGTGCGCGAGTCTGTGTGTCATAAAGATGCCCCGGGATCTCATAGATGTTGGGATGCTACATTTCTCCATCAACCAGTCGTTGAAGGAAAAAATCATCAAGGTTCTTCATTGGGTTGGAGTAGAGGCTATGTATCCAGGATTTTCGTGATCTCCTAGTCCATCTCATGATTAATTGGTGATACGTCCATGTTCCGTGGAAAAAATGCTTCCCTGGGAATCCGATTAAGGGACAATCTAAAGTCACATGTTCAGAAATGTTACCAAAAAATCAGGCGTTCAACGGTAAAGTTTCCCTAACAAGCCAATGCAATGACTGTTCCTCATCACCAGCCCATCCCCTTCAGTCCATGGCTTCATTCCAGCAATCTCTTCAACGATTCATGCAGAACTACATCCAGGTGGAGTCTTAGTAGGAAGTGTGGCTAAAGTTCTGGGTGAATCTGGCAGCTTATTTTAGCAGCCTCCATGTCCGGGAGGTGTTAACCCCTTGAGAGGCAAAGGCGTCACATCGGAACGGACTATTTCTCTCTTTGAGTGGTGGCTCAGTTCTAAAATGCCACTGCTGGAAAATCATCTAAGGATATCATACTTAAATTGTGCATGAACCCTGGGGTAATTTAACATAAGTATGGAAAAGGTGCGGTTTCCTAGGAAATGATCATTGGAACTGTCTTTTCCATCTATTTTTCCATATGGTCAGACTTTATTTCAGCGTACTGTGGGGTGTGACAACTTGGTTGATCAGTAAATTGCGCATCTGCGACGCAAAAAAGTGGTGAGACAAGATCTGAGAGCCAAGACTGAGACGTGATGAATTCCATGGCGGTTTCAGCGGCTTTCAACGATAACTTCATCGCACAGGTGACGTTTTCTGCAGGGTATTGTGTGCGCGATAATCTAGGCGGGATATTCCTACGCGGATGTCGCATGCGATTAAAAATGGGATATAACATATCACCAAAAAAATGGGACAACAACCAACAAATGACCTGACCAGAACTGGAAATGTTGGCCATGTGTGGGATGTTTGGATGATTCCCCTGTCTAAAGATCATGTTTTTCACAAACAAAATTCCATCCTTCTCCTATAGGACTGATGAAGACCATTCTGCGATCGTTATCTGTATGAACCATGATTTCCGAACGTGGTGGCGTCGTGGCGTCAATATCATTCACCCAGATAGCTGGATCGATGCGCGTTTATCCCAGGGCTCTCTCCTGATCCAACAGCGATTTTTTTTCCATCGCTACAGCACGAGTCCAGCGACGAGGCCCTGCCAAGGTGGCTGGGCCAGGTGATGATTTCATACAAAAACATGCCAAAACTACCGAAATCCATGGGTTTCCCAAGACAATGATCTACTATGATCTACTTCATCTACTTTCCTGATGGATTTTCCAGATCGTTTTGTCAGTTTACTGAAGGGTAACGCCAAGCACCATAGCAGTTGATGGAAGAACCAACTTATGTTTCTGTTGGAAGTTGCTGGATTTACGCTCATTGGTTTGAAGGAAATGTTGGCAACAACGAACACGTTGGAAAAAATATCAAGCCATAAACTCCGGGCAGCTGAGGAATCCATCTATTTTGCGTCTTCGGTGTGTTGTCTCAGGCCTACGTTATGTTGGTGAAGTATCAAACAAACATGCACCCATTCCTACACAAAAACAAAAAACGTTCATCACCACCTTGTTTTCGTATTTTTGAAAAACTCTGGGTGCTTGAAAAAACCTATGGGGTTGGAAAACCTAATATGGGTCTCTGAAAAGACTGAAGCAAACCCACTAATCAAAGATGCGGGCGTGTTCCTGCAGGACAACACATAGGGCAAAGTAAAGGAGTATCCAGAATATGGAAAAATCCATGGTCCCTTGAAGTCCCTTGTTACTTTAAATTGATGCTGGTATCCCAAGATGTTCCCAAGTATTGGAGGCATCAGCCACATCAGTTAGATACTGCCGTTGGCCTTTGAGCTGTACCCTACCAATCCAGGTGTGAGTCAGAACCTCAGCTCCCGAAGAGGTGTTCTTGACCCATGACCCCTCCCCAACCGGATGATTTTTTTCACTACTGAAGCTGAAGTTCAGGAGGCAACAAATATTCGCAAACCTTCCCCGTCCAGGTCTCTCCATCAACTGTCTGCATAAGCATGCCCACATACAATGATCTGTCCTGAACCAACAGTGCAGAAGGCTGAAATCCATCTGGACACTGCAAGACTTCTGTGAAAGTTTGGCTGCTTGGGTGGAAGGCCAACACCTTTCTTTGAATCAACTCAGCAACATAGATTGTTCCACAGTCAGTTACAAACAAGTCCATCAGGACAGACGGCCCCTCAGTTTGGATTTGGCCCACCACAACAGGTTCCAACGACTCAGCTGGATTGATACACAAAATGCGAGGGTTGAAATTCAGATAATCCGAAAGATAGATCACCTCTTCCTTGGTTACAAACACCTGATACGCTGAGAACTGCATGTCTGGAGGAAGACTCTCGGACGCAATCACTGTCTGGAGCGTCGAGCCCACCAGCTTTGCCACTGCTCTCCCATTCTGGCGCATTGCATACAGAACTCCGCTGGGCGAGTAAAACAGGGCCGTTGCATCAGCGTTGTCAGCGACTACGTCTCCAGAACCATTTTGAAACCGAAGAAGCCTCCCATTCTCCCAATCTGCCACAAACATCTCACCGCTGGGCGAGATGGCCAGGTCAAACATAGGTCCCAAGTCATTGATTCCAGTGACAGCAGCGCCTTCGCCTGCAACAGGTCGCACGCAGGATGCAGGGTCTCCGGGCTTCCAACTAATGATGCGGTGACCCACAATGTGCGCAGCAAAAAGTTCACCTTGGTGCCAGCACAAAGACTCACATGGAAAGGGCAGCACCTCTCGCCCTGAAGCTTCGGCGCTGGCACCTAAAAATGGCGACCAATGCTGGAGACAATGCCTCTTGGACTGAAAAGTGCGTGGACTTTGGGTCCTCTTTCGGAAGGTCAAAGCATCCTCAACTTCTCTGTGAAGGTCATCACCACTCCGACCAGAGAGAGTTGTACGGCCAAGGCGAAGCAAATTCTCAATGGAAAGTGAATTAAAGTGCACATTTTGCAGCAGCATGCCCAGATAGGCATTGCCGTCCTCGGAAACTTCATTCCAAGTAAATATTGCGTTCACCACTTCTTCTTCGCGAGAGATTGCTAGATCTTCTCTCCTCAAAATTCTAGCCAGCTGACTAGCACTGAGCTTCCCAAAATCTGGGTGCTGGCTGCAAGTCTCAAAATCCTCTGCCACTTTGTCTTCGCATGCAACCCTCAGAGAATGAAGGCCATGCTCTTCTTGTAGAACTTGCAGGGCAACACGGCCGTCCAAGGAGGCACGGATACCTGCCTCAATCGCACCTGCTAACTTTGGCAGGTCGTAAGCCTCTGCCAGTCGTAGGAGTTCAAGACCAACTTCCACTGGTACTTCAGGCTGTCCATCATAGATGTAGTCCAGCAATGCAGACAACGCCGCTTTGGACGCAGCGATTTCCACTGGCTGCTTCTGTTGCACCCTCTCTGCTTCCAGAAACGACCCACCCAGCAGATTCTTGAAAAACACGCTGGCGGCAGATAGCACGGCCGTGTGGGCGCAATGCTCTGCACCATCATGGCTCTTCAGCACCACATCACAGAGATGGTCGTCCATCCAGAATTGTCGCAACTGCTGCATGATGCCGGCCCGATGCTGGGCCCGATCTGAGTGTTCGAGCTTTACAGCTCCCATGGCTACACCGAAAGGCGGTGGTTGGTCGCCTTCTTGGTGATGTTGTGGATACCCAACTGACACGCCGGCATGATCTAGTCACTTTGCACATGACTCTGACTACAAATGGATTAAGAACACTCAATCCTCACACCCATCTGTGTCAAATCCCATGGGTGCTTGAACCCGAAGGCAAGGTATGGTTCGATGTCAACATCCCAAGAAGTCTCAGTGCTCAAATTTGGAATATCGACCCATGGACTTGCGTCTAAGAATTATATAGATTAGATCTTTTGATCACCAGAGACGTTGCAAAATTGAACCCCAACAATATCTATGCGTTGATTGAAATTCATTGAAATGCTGCCGCAAATTCCCAACCCAACCAAGCCAACCAAGCCAATGCTGAGTACCGAGTACCAGCTGTGCCGTCTGCAGATGTCGACATGGGAAAACCACAAGAAAACGATCGGTGGGTTGTTCCACATGTTAAAATTCCATCGTTCATGTTTCGTCAAGATATGGGTGGAATCCCGGTGAATAGCTAGGTCACACAGTGCTGGATCACAGGATTGACCCTTCGTCATGACTTGGTGGAAAGTTGCCATCATGGAAGAAAAACCAGCAATTTGTAGGCGAAGTCCTGGTTTTTTGGTTCCAATGACCATTCTGATCGACTCAATCGCCTATCTGGTTAAAAACGCATCAAAAAACACCATCAAAATCAGCAACCCCATTCCTGTTGCTGACGAAATCGTAAGAAATCCCCGATTTGTGTAGGTTTAATCACTTAAATAATGTTAAATCCATGTTTTTGCTCGGGAGAAATCCCCACTTTTCTGTATTAACTCACCCTTTTTTGCCCATGAAAAACGGTTCGCACCTCATCACGGCATCGCGAAGTGCTACGTCCAAGCCATCGAGCAGAAGACGGCCGGCTCCTGCAGTCGTATCCTAAAGAAGTATGGGATGTAAGGATATGTGTTGTGATGTTTCTTGAATATGTTTATTTTATTTACATTAGTTATGCATTCATTTGCCCATTGATTTATTTTTTGATTCATGTCACAATGTGCATCTAGAGAGAGAGAGAGAGGCGGGGAGACGTAGACATATGTATGTATGTATGTATGTATGCATGCATGCATGCATGCATGCATGCATGTATGCATGTATGCATGTATGCATGTATGCATGTATATATGTATGCATGTATGCATGTATGCATGTATGCATGTATGCATGTATGCATGTATGCATGTATGCATGTATGCATGTATGCGTGTATGCGTGTATGCGTGTATGCGTGTATGCGTATATGCGTGTATGCATGTATGCATGTATGCACGTATGTAGGTATGCATGTATGCATGTATGCATGTATGCATGTATGCATGTATGCATGCATGTATGCATGCATGCATGCATGCATGCATGCATGTATGCATGCATGTATGCATGTGCGTATGTGTGTATACACTAAGAACTAAGTAGTTCCTGTCCCGTGATATCCCCACGAAACTCCTTTTATACCTGGATCATCCTGGATCTATCTGATGTTTGCAGCTTCAGTGGTGAGACAGGAGCTGCACTGGAGCCAAGACCGGCGACGTGGTGAATTCCATGGGAAATCTCCAAGGGTTTACCATCATCTGATGGAGATATATTCTATGGGATAGATATTAAGCAACAATGGCAAATGAAATTTAATCATTAAATTTCCTAAGTTGAAAGTATTGACCATTTTCGAAATTTTGGAATGATCCATGATTGCCCTCTATACTATGGATCATGGTGAGGTCGCAGTGAGGCATATCAACTTCTAGATTCTAGAGTGTCCCCTAAAGATCTCCAACAATCTGCTCAAGGATTTCGGTTGGAAGACATCAAACCTGCGTTCATGTGGATATGGATCAAATTTGGGTACCCTCCCATCAACTAACAGTATAACACAGTATAACCAACATGGGTATAGTAAAAAGTCTGTCCAAAACATGTTTTCGCTGTGAACTATGGTGATTTGTTCATGCCCATATTAGCACATGGAAAAGACATCCCGGTATCCCCAGGAAATGGATGATGCAAAATCTTCAATTCTTAGCCCATAAATTCCGAGCCGGGCAACTGATCCATTTTTGACGAAAAAGTTCTGGGTTTGTTGTCTCCCCATATTTCTATCGGTGAGGTCCTTCTTTTATACCGATTCAACCGTCAGTGGGCTTTTCAAACCCATTCTGAACTCAGACCACAGCCATAACCTTAGGTACCCTGCAGAAGGCAATCTAAGTGCGTAATAAAATGTGGCCCATTAGAAATATTAAAATGAAAACCTTTTATTTTTGCCTACCCTTCACCACGTTTCTCTCATGTTCTTTCAAGTTTTTTCAGCTCTCCCCATCTCGATGGCTCTTAGCTCCCCAAGAGGTCAAAGCCTAGCAGTGACCCGCGGAATTTTCTCCTTGGTTTCACTCGACGAGCATCGCCATGGGCAAACCTGCTCCAACATACAAAAGCTTTGGAAATCTATGGAAATCCATGGGCTTTCTGTTCGGAAATGATCTACTCTCAGGGTGGATGTTCCAATCTATGCTAGTTTTTATCGGGTACCAGTCAAACACCATGGTGGTTGATGGAAGAAACGGATCTTTTTGCTGGAGGTGGGTCCATTTCCCAAGGGTTTGAGGGAAATGTTGGCAAAAGGGGAAAAAAATGGATGGGAAAACTCTGCCCCTAACACACACGGACACATTGATCAACGAGGTGGTCATCTTGCAAGGACAACGTTCGGATAAAAATGGCTACATGATGCTACAGGGGGATCCACAATTTGAATCGAGTTGAGTCGAATGGAAAAATCAGCCACGTCGGTCGCCCACTGCCGTGGGCCTTGGCCCCCTGGCACCACAGGACTTTTTTTCAGTGAAGCTGAAGCTCAGGAGGTAACAAATATTCGAAAACCCTCCCGCCCCTTGTGGACTCCTCGCTCACATACAAGGATCTGTCCTGAACCAACAGTGTGGCAAGGCGAAATCCATCTGGACACTGCAGGACCTCTGTGAAAGTTGGGCTGCTTGGGTGGAAGGCCAACACCTTTCTTTGATGCCAGTCAGCAACATAAATTGTTCCACCGTCAGTTACAAACAGGTCCGTCAGGACAGACGGGCCGTCAGTTGGGAGTTGGCCCACCACGACAGGTTCCAATGACTCAGCTGGATTGACGCACAAAATGCGACGGTTGTTATGCAGATTGTCTGTAAAATAGATCACCTCTTCCTCTGTTACAAACACCCGATACGCTGAGAACTGCTTGTCTGGAGGAAGGCTCTCAGACGCAATCACTGTCTCGAGCGTCGAGCCCACCAGCTTTGCCACTGCTCTCCCAAACTGGCTCAACGCATACAGAACTCCGTTGGGCGAGCAAAACAGGGCACGAAGATCAGCGTTGCCAACAACTAAGTCTCCAGAACCGTTTTGAAAACGAAGAAGTCTCCGATTATGCCGATCTGACACGAACATCTCCCCGCTGGGCGAGATTGCCAGGTCAAGCATAGGTCCCAAGTCGTTGATTCCAGTGACAGCAGCGCCTTCGCCTGCAACAGGTCGCACGCGGGATGCAGGGTCGCCGGGCTTCCAACTAATGATGCGGCGACTGTCTACGTGCACGGCAAAAAGTTTACCTTGGTGCCAGCGCAAAGATCTACATCCCAAGGACAGCACCTCTCGCCCTGAAGCTTCAGTGCTGGCGCCTAAAAATGGTGACCAATGCTGGAGACGACGCCTCTTGGACTGAAAGGTACCTGGACTTTGGGTCCTCTTTCGAAAGGCCAAAGCGTCCTCAACTTCTCTGTGAAGGTCATCACCGCTCCGACCAGAGAGAGTTGTACGGCCAAGGCGAAGCAAATTCTCAAAGGATAATGAATGGAAGTGCACATTTTGCAGCAGAATGCCCAGATAGGCATGTCCGTCCTCGGAAACTTTATTCCAAGTAAATATTGCGTTCACCACTTCTTCTTCGCGAGAAATGGCCAGATCTTCTCTCCTCAAAATTCTAGCCAGCTGACTAGCACCAAGCTTCCCAAAATCTGGGTGCTGGCTGCAAGTCTCAAAATCCTCGGCCACTTTGTCTTCGCATGCAACTCTCAAAGAATGAAGGCCATGCTCTTCTTGTAGAACTTGCAGGGAAACACTGCTGTCCAAGCAGGTACGGATACCTGCCTCAATCGCACCTGCTAACTTTGGCAGGTCGTAAGCCTCTGCCAGTCGTAGGAGTTCAAGACCAACTTCCACTGATACTTCGGGCTGCCCATCATAGATGTAGTCCAGCAATGCAGACACTGCCGCTTTGGATGCAGCAATTTCCACTGGCTGCTTCTGTTGCACCCTCTCTGCTTCCAGAAACGATCCTCCCAGCAGATTCTCAAAAAACACGCTGGCGGCAGATAGCACGGCCGTATGGGCGCGATGCTCTGCACCATCATGGCTCTTCAGCACCACATCACAGAGATGGTCGTCCATCCAGAACTGTCGCAACTGCTGCATGATGCCGGCTCGATGCTGGGCCCGATCCGAGTGGTCGAGCTTCACAGCTCCCATGGCGCGGCTTCGACACAGGAAGGCGGTGGTTGGTCGCCTTCGTGGTAAACAGGTGTTGTGGACCCAACCAATGCTACATTAGTCTAACTACAAACGGGTGAAGAACACGCAATCTTCAATCTTCCAGTTATGCTTCCAACAAATGCAAGAAACGGCGCTGAGGACATTCACCAAGTGTTCAGTTGCCCAGATGATTTCAGAACAAAACGTTGCCAGTATTTCAGGATATAGGTTGGATATGTCTTGGAGATATGTCATCCAAAAAAAACGATTGAAGATGATTGCAGAGGCCTTGAAGGTGATGGTTTCCCAGTATTGAAACGTGATTCTAGGGTTTGGGCGACCATGAGGCATTCATGCTCCATATCTGTGACCTATGTGACCTATACCATGATCCTTTTGGTGAAACGTCCATTTCACCGCACCGAAGCTATCCTTGTGGTGATCGCACATCAGTGGTGAAATCTGTTGGAATCGGGTGAAATCCCCCTGGTAGACAGTCCCTGTTGCGAAAAAACACATCCAGATCTCTGATTTTTCTTGGCAAATCTCCAATCTCCTACCCCGTGTCACGTGTCTGCTTTCGAGATACATCAGTTGTATCAGAATTCTGGTATCTCCATGCACCATTTCGTGGTGTTTTTCACTCCCGAAATCCCAAAGTTTTGATGAAAATCCCCGAAACGCAGCGCCTTCATCGATGACCGTGCCACCATCCAAGCCCAAGAGAAGACAGCTGGCTCCTGGAGTCGAAGCCAGAAAAAGTTTGACAAAAAAAACGCTGGGATGTTCTGGGGATATGGATATGTTTTATGGATATGTTTTATGTGTATTGTTTTGTCATTTCCTTGGCTATTGATGTATTCATGGTATTTTGCTATATCATCTGTTGAAAATATCATGAAACTTGTGTAAATATGTGTGTATAGAGATAGAGAGAGGGAGAGAGAAAGAAAAAAAGAGAGAGAGAGAGAGGCAGGTAGACATAGCATCGGAAAAAGATGGATGGGAAAACTCTGCCCCTAACACACACGGACACATTGATCAACAAGGTGGTCATCTTGGAAGGACAACGTTCGGATAAAAATAGCTACATGATGCTACAGGGGGATCCACAATTTGAATCGATTTGAGTCGATCAATGGAAAAATCAGCCACATCAGTCACCCACTGCCATTGGGCCTTGGCCCCCTGGCACCGCAGGACATTTTTTTAGTCATGAAGCTGAAGCTCAGGAGGTAAGAAATATTCCCAAACTCTCCCGCTCGATGTGGACTCCTCGCTCACATACAAGGATCTGTCCTGAACCAACAGGGCGGCAGGGTGAAATCCATCTGGACACTGCAAGACTTCCGTGAAAGTTGCGCTGCTTGGGTGGAAGGCCAGCACCTGTCTTTGATGCCACTCAGCAACATAGATTGTTCCACCGTCAGTTACAAACAAGTCCGTCAGGCCAGACGGGCCGTCAGTTGGGAGTTGGCCCACCACAACAGGTTCCAAGGACTCACCTGGATTGATACACAAAATGCGTTTGTTTTCACTCAGATTATCCAAAAGATAGATCACCTCCTCCTTGGTTACAAACACCCGATACGCTGAGAACTGCATGTCTGGAGGAAGACTCTCGGAGGCAATCACAGTCTCGAGCGTGGAGCCAACCAACTTTTGCAATGTGCTCCCATTGAAGCTCACCACGTACAGCACTTCGTTGGGCGAGTAAAACAGGGCGCCAACATCACCATTGCCAGCAACTACGTCTCCAGAACCGTTTTGAAAACGAAGAAGCCTCCGATTCTCCCAATCTGACACAAACACCTCCCCGCTGGGCGAGATGGACAAAAACCATTCATTTCCCAGGTCGTTGATTCCAGTGACAGCAGCGCCTTCGCCTGCAACAGGTCGCACGCGGGATGCATGGTCTCCGGGCTTCCAACTAATGATGCGGTGACCCCCACAGTGCGCAGCAAACAGTTCACCTTGGTGCCAGCACAAAGAGTCACATGGAAAGGGCAGTACCTCTCGCCCTGAAGCTTCGGCGCTGGCACCTAAAAATGGCGACCAATGCTGGAGACAACGCCTCTTGGACTGAAAAGTGCCTGGACTTTGGGTTCTCTTTCGAAAGGTCAAAGCATCCTCAACTTCTCTTTGAAGGTCATCACCGCTCCGACCAGAGAGAGTTGTACGGCCAAGGTGAGTAGATTCTCAATGGAAAGTGAATTGAAATGCGCATTTTGAAGCAGCATGCCCAGATAGGCATTTCCGTCCTTGGAAACTTTATTCCAAGTAAATATTGCGTTCACCACTTCTTCTTCGCGAGAAATTGCCAGATCTTCTCTTCTCAAAATTCTAGCCAGCTGACTAGCACTGAGCTTCCCAAAATCTGGGAGCTGGCTGCAAGTCTCAAAATCCTCGGCCACTTTGTCTTCGCATGCACCTCTCAATGAATGAAGGCCATGCGCTTCTTGCAGAACTTGCAGGGCAACACTGCTGTCCAAGCATGCGCAGATACCTGCCTCAATCGCACCTGCTAACTTTGGCAGGTCATAAGCCTCTGCCAGTCGTAGGAGTTCAAGACCAACTTCCACTGATACTTGAGGCTGTCCATCATAGATGTAGTCCAGCAACGCAGACACTGCCGCTTTGGACGCAGCGATTTCCACTGGCTGCTTCTGTTGCACCCTCTCTGCTTCCAGAAACGACCCACCCAGCAGATTCTTGAAAAACGCGCTGGCGGCAGATAGCACGGCCGTGTGGGCACGATGCTCTGCACCATCATGGCTCTTCAGAACCACATCACAGAGATGGTCGTCCATCCAGAACTGTCGCAACTGCTGCATGATGCCGGCTCGATGCTGGGCCCGATCCGAGTGGTCAAGCTTCACAGCTCCCATGGCGCGGCTTCTACATATGATCTATATAACAAGGACAGTTCCCATCGCGCGGCTTCACTGGAATGCAGTGGTTGGTCACCGTCTCGTTTTTAGGTGTTGTGGGGCCAACCAACGCCAGCATGATTTTGTCACTCTGCACACGACCAACTACAAACGGGTTAACACACAATCTTCCAGTATGGGTCCAACAAACGCATAAAGAAAACATAAAGCTGTAATTCGCATAAAAATGCCATAGATCGCAGTTGGTTCTTTACCCACAAACAGCGACGCAGGGCACATTTACCAAGCGTTCAGTTGCAACCTACAACAATTTGGGAAGCCATGAAATTCATGGTTTCCGGTTGGAAACTGTTGGTCTCCATTAATGATCCATTTCCATTGTGAAATTGCACATGTCTAGTGACAGTGGTTAGAAAATGTTAGAGATCTGGTCGGCTGAGGTCCACACTGGTACAGTCGTTGCAAAAACGAATCCAGATCTCTGATTTTTGTTGGCATATGTCCAAGCTCCCGTGTCTCCGTGGTTGCTTTTTCCGAGATACACCAGTTGTACCCTCCGGTAAACGTTTACACAACTATGGAAAATCACCATTTTTCATGGGTAAATCAACTATAAACGGGCCATGTTCAACAGCAAACTGTTTGTTTACCGGAGGGTATCATATCTCTGATCTCTCCATTCGCCATGTGCACCTTGGCATCGCTGTGCCGTCCAAGCCATCTCGCCGAGAGCGGAGAAAACAGCGCGGCTCCTGTCGCATCCAAAATCGTGTGGAAAAAAGCACGATGTTGTGATATGGATGTAGTTATATGTAGCTCTGGGATGTAGGGAAAAATCTCTGTCATGGAAATATGGATGTGTTGCTTTTCATATATTTCTTCATTGTTTTCTTGGCCGATTGATGTATTCATAACCCTACAGGTCATCATACGACATTTGGATGTCGTGTGGCGTGCTTAGAAACTGCACCTTTCAGGGATCATCCGAAAATGAAGGAATTGTCAGCAGGTTGGATCACCGTGAATTTTGTAACTGGGGTGAACTACCAAGTATGGGGATACGTATTTATGTGTCTATATATATATAAGATACTACTCGTTCATAGAATATGTCGGAATTCAATGCAGACCCCCAGTTTTACAAAATCCGGTACATAGAATATAATAGAAGAGCCAATCCCGAAAAATTCAGCTCCACCAAAAACCCTGCGCTCCCACCATGGATCACCATGTTTTTTTCCACTGCTACCGCGAACTTAGTTCAATTTCTTCAGTTTCTTTTTACAATCTAAATGTGGCATTAATTCTGCCAAATTCCTTTGTTTTCAATCAGAAACTATATTTTTTAACACCAACCGTGAAAGGCCATGAGAACCAGGGGAAGGTTCATCCATTTTTGAGGAACGCCACCTAATTCCATTCGTTTTCATTGCAAAGTAGTTTTTATCACTGTTCTACGACACCGGTCTTGGGGGGTACCCTTGGGTGAGCATAAAAAGCTCATTTTTTCAATACAATATGAAAAGAAATTGATCATTTCGGGTGACTTTTTTTTTTGAAATGTTCCAGTTTAGGAACTTCAGACATCCAGGGTTGTTACTCCCCAAAGGGAATTACATATATACCCTTATACATGTAAGAGACTCAACTCCTTGCAGAACTACATACATAGAATATAAGTCTCAAGGGGAAGATTCATAAATGTTTTGAGGAACACCACCTAATTCCATTGGTTTTTCAACGCAAAGTAGGTGTTTTTTCATTATTCTACGACACCGGTCGTGGGGTTCCCCTAGGTGAGCTTGAAAAACTCATTTTTTTTAAACAAAACAAAAAGAAATTGATCATTTCGGGTGACCTGTTGTTTTTTTAATGTTCCAGTTCAGGAGCCTCAGACATCCAGGTTGCTACTCCCCAAAGGGAATTACGTATATACACTTATCGAAGGAAGTTTAGAAGTCAAACTTCCGACAATATGGAGAGATGAAGAAGCAGTCAGCAGGGAGAAGAGTCAGAAGAGAAAAGATCAGAAGAAAGAAGATGCAGGTGCGCGAAAAGGTAGGAAAGTCGCGAAACACTGTGTTTTTTCGTGGTTTTGTGGCTCCGGAGGATTGAAAAGTAGGCTCGCTAAAGCGGCGGGTGCGGAGACATCTGGGGAGATGAGAGATGAAAAGTTGCACGCCGTTGTGGCGCGAAGCCGATTTCGAAGTGAAAAGGTACAAAAACACCTCAGGATCGGACCACTTTTGGAAGTTGAGATGTTGAAAAAGTGCACGGCGTTGTGGCGCGAAGCACATTTGGAAGAAAAATGTGTTAAAAACTGAGGGGTTCGGAGCAGTCTTGGAAGTTGAGATGACGAAAAAGTGCACGGCGTTGTCGCGCGAAGCACATTTGGAAGTAAAAAGTGTTAAAAACTGAGGGGTTCGGAGCAGTTTTGGAAGTTGAGATGACGAAAAAGTGCACGGCGTTGTGGCGCGAAGCACATTTCGAAGTCAAAAGTGTTAAAAACTGGCGGTCTCGGAGCACTTTTGGAAGTTCAGATGTCGAAAAGTGCACGGCGTTGTGGCGCGAAGCACATTTCAAAGTCAAAATTGTTAAAAACTGAGGGTCTCGGAGACATTTTGGACGTTCAGACGTCGTTTTGTGTGGCAGGTGGAGTGGATTGTGCATCCACTGGAAAGTGACTAAAACGTGAGGGTTTTGTAGCATTTTCAAAAACGATGGCAGGCGTGGGAGATTTGAAGAGGATCTGCACAGATGCATTTTTCGTGGCAGGCGCAGTACAAGAGGCATCTTCAGCAGAGATGTTCGGAGCTCAAGGAGCTGATTTCCTGAGAGGGGTTGCATTTTGGCGTATCAAATCATCAGCTATGCCAAGATGCTTTTTCGTGACAGGTGCAGCATTTCGTGACACATAGATCGCTAGATCGAAAGATCGCTAGAAGCGTCGATGGCCAGATAAACGCATGGGTAGCTAGATAGATAGATAGATGGATAGCTGGAAGAAGAGGTAGACGGACAGATGCATGGATGAATCGATAGAGAAACAGAACGAAGAACATGGTGATGGATAGCTGTGGACATGGATCGATGAAGAGATGGACGGAAAAAAAAACTAACAGAGAGAAGTAAGTGGATGGATGAATGGCTGGATAGACAGAAAGATAGACAGTTTAATAGATAGGTGAATAAACAAATCGATCGATAGATACATGAATAGACAGGTAGATAGGTAGATGGCTAGAAAGGTAACTCTGTAGATAGATGGCGAAAGAGAGACACAGAGAGAAAGAGAGAAAGAGAGACAGAAAGGGAGAAACACTCAACCACCTTTCAATCCATCAGTGGGTTCGCTCTGCCATTTTTGCGTCACACCAACTCACCTCTCCTATAGGTTTTCCATTTTTGAAACTTCCGCCACCACCTTGTGCTGTACTACTGGTACATGTAAGAGACCCAATTCCTTGCAGAACTACATACATAGAATATAAGTCTCAAGGGGAAGATTCATCATCTTTTTGAGGAACGCCACCTAATTCCATTGGTTTTCATGGCAAAGTAGTTTTTTTAATAGTTCTGCGACACCGGTCGTGGGGGGTACCCTTCGGTGAGCTTGAAACACTATTTTTTAAATATAATATGAAAAGAAATTGATCATTTCGGGGGACCTGATTTTTTTTTGGTGAAACGTTCTAGTTTAGGAACTTCAGACATCCAGGGTTGCTGCTCCCCAAAGGGAATTACGTACAAAATATATACCTTTATACGTGAAAGGGACCCAATTCCTTGCACAACTACATACATAAAATATAGGTCCCCAGTGAAAGTATTCATCCATTTTTTGAAGAACACCATTCCGGCCGTAAGATTTTAGTGGGATGAAAATTTGAAAAATGTCCATTTATGTCCATTTATGCTGCAGCATGGGTGATTTTTGATAATTCAAAAGACTTTAGATGGATGAAAATTTGAAAAATGTCCATTTATGTCCATTTATGCTGCAGTATGGGTGATATTTTTATAATTCAAAAGATTTTAGTTGGATGAAATTTGAGAAATGTTCATTTATGTCCATTTATGCTGCAGTATGGGTGATATTTTGATAATTCAAAAGATTGTGGGATGAAAATTTGAAAAAATGTCCATGTATGTCCATTTATGCTGCAGTATGGGTGATATTTGTTTAATTCAATCAAATCAAAAAAACATCTTCCAGAATTGAAACCAATATTCTATGTACACCTCTGGGATATTCTATGTACACCGTTTTTTTCAATTCCTGAAGATGCCCTAAAATGTTTTTTTCAATTCTATATTCTATGTTCGGGTAGTAGCTTATATATATATATTAATTTATTTTTATTAGTACTGTATACTATATTCTGTGTATTTATGTGCCTGATGTGTTTCTTCAATCATATACCAGTAGTACCGCACAAGGCGGTGGCGGAAGTTTCAGAATAGGAAACCTATAGGAGACGTTGGTTGTTGTGAATCACGGATGGCAGAGCGAATCCACTGATTGACCGAAAGGTGGTTGGAGTTGTGTTTGCTGGAATGGTTGCAATGGTTGCAGTGGTCACCTCACCCACAACTGCTGGATGTAGCGTGATGTACTGCAACTGTAGTTGTAGTTGTAGCGTAGTGGAGTTGTAGTTGTGTGTAATTAGTGTAGTGTAGTAGTCATAGTTGTAGTTAGTTAGTTGTAGTTGTAGTTGTTTGTTGTAGTTGTCGTTGTAGTAGTAGTAGTCGTTGTTGTTGTTGTTGTTGCTGTTGTTGTTGTTGTAGCTGTAGTTGTTGTGTAGTTGTAGTTGTAGTTGTTGTGTCGTGTAGTTGTAGTTGTTGTTGTTGTTGTTGTTGTTGTTGCAGTTGTTGTTGTAGTTGTTGTTGTTGTTGTTGCTGTTGTTGTTGTTGTTGTAGCTGTAGTTGTTGTAGTTGTAGTTCTAGTTGTTGTGTAGTTGTGTAGTTGTAGTTGTAGTTGTAGTAGTAGTAGTTGTTTGTTGTTGTTGTTGTTGTTGTTGCTGTTGTTGTTGCTGTTGCTGTTGTCGTCGAAGTTAGGGTAGTTAAGTTAGTGAAGTTAGTTAAGTTAGTCAAGTTAGTTAAGTTAATCAGTGTCTACTTTTTCGACATCTTCACGTCAAAAAAGGCTCAAAACCCTCAGTTTTTTACACTTTTGACTTCGAAATGTGCTTCGCGCCACAACGGCGTGCACTTTTTCGACACTTTTTCGACATCTGAACTCCAAAAGTGGTCCGAGACCGTCAGTTTTTAACATTTTGACTTGGAAATGTGCTTCGCGCCACAACGGCGTGCACTTTTTCGACATCTCAACTTCCAAAAGTGGTCCGAACCTGGTGTGTTTTGTACATTTTGACTTGGAAATGTGCTTCGCGCCACAACGGCGTGCACTTTTTCGACATCTCAACTTCCAAAAGTGGTCCGGAGCTGAGGTGTTTTGTACATTTTGACTTCGAAATGTGCTTCGCGCCACAACGGCGTGCAATTTTTCATCTCTCATCTGGCCAGCTGGCTCCGCACCCGCCGCTTTAGCGAGCCTACTTTTCGACCCTCCGGAGCCCCAAATCATTGGAAAAACACAGTGTTTCGCGACTTTCCTACCTTTTCGCGCATCTGCATCTTCTTTCTTCTGATCTTTTCTATTCTGACTCTTCTCACCTCTGCTTTTCAACTGTCCATATTGTCGGAAGTTTCACTTCTAAACTTCCTTCGATGATGTAAATCTGTCTATGTATAGAGAGGGAGAGAGGTAGACATAGATATAGGTACAGATATAGCTACCAGCGTGGCCTGACTTCAAATAATTCGCATACGGTGAATTGGGGGGTCCCTGTGCCAGTCCTGGGTGAACCATCCGTGGCAATAACTCTCTCAGTATGTTCCAAAGTACTGTCTTAAGTCTCATCTGTGCCATGCCTATTGAAACACAAATGATAGGTGTGTGTGTGAGTGTGTGTGTGTCTCATCTGTAAAGATGTAAAACTTCAGTGGTTTATTGAAGCAGGGGGACGTGGCATACAATCAGGGACCACGTCCAACGAAGCTACCTGATTGTATGGGATACAGAGCCTGATCAGCTCTGCGTACCTGCAGCTCGAATTTTCCGGAATAGCAAGGGGCCAAGCTTAGAACCCCAAACACCATCGTTTTATTTCTTCACGGTTGCCACAATCTGTATTTTCGCCGAACATGTCGCCGACAATTATTTTGATTTTTGGGATTATTTCGCCGAAACCATGTCGCCGATGTATTTTGGTTATTTTGTCAGAACCACGTCGCCGATGTATTTGTGATGACGATTTTGGACCATGGAAATCATTCAGGAGAACGTCTATTATTCGTAGGATGCATCGTTAATTTCTTTGTTTCCTATCTAATCTGCACGTTTCAGGATTCAGTTCCTGCCGGATATAATGATCCATTCTTGTCTAGTGTGATTCCTATGGTGACTCCGACATGGTGCCATAGGGCCAATTGAGGCAACCCCAGTTGGGGTCAATGTCGACTGACCTGACTTCCGAATTCACACATTTTAACCTAGTAATTCGTTTAAGTAAAGTGTAACAGTCAGCCTTGCGGTTTTGCACCTTTGACGACGTCCCGCGGCTCCTGTGGTCCCAGGGTTCCTAGTGTTTTGCACTCTGTCAAGTGAAGCCATGCCGAACTGCCAGAAACCTCCGTTTTTGCAGCAATTTTTGCAGCTACATTGCATCATGTCAGGACACAAGAACCAGGCAGGCACACGACTTGCAGGTGTGGTCTTCTTTTCTTTTGATGGTTATCAGGTGAGGTTAAACATTTTGTGCACCTAATTCGCTGGAACTTGAAAGCCGTTTTATGCCAATTGGGGCAAGAATTGACCACGGTCCCGGTGCAGGGAATAATCGCACGACCTCTAGGTTTAGGAACTGAATCCTGCTTGTGAAACGTTCATCATCGGTTTTCCTTTTATTTGAGCGATGTATCCGTGGACAACTCCTCCGACATCTTGGCCTACTCCGCCGCAACATGCTACTCCATCTTCGACGTGGCCAACGCAACCGCCTTCTATTGCATCACCTTCCAGACCGTCTATGACATGGCCAACGACAACACCCTCTGCGACTTCAACTCCTCATCCTGGCTGCCTTATTGACCCAAACCAGTATTTGAAAAACCCACCTCAGATGCCTGGAACCACGGCACCAGTTGAACACCTATTTGGACAACCTTCGGCATTACATCCCACGTGGTCTTCTTCAACTTCATTCCTGCTGACTGCTTCCACTACACCGCCACTTTCATTCACTTCACTGGCAACAGGCCCTCATGCAAAATACCAACTTCACACCTTGCACCCACTACAACCGCCATGCATACTGCTCCACCAGCTTTCGCTACTCCAACGCCACCAACCTTTCCGACAACCTGGCCTACCGCTTCGAACCCATCCAACGCACAGACCACGCCACCTACACCTCTACCAGGCTCACCTTACCCACCTCGTACTATTCAATCTCCACCAGGGGCTACTTCGACATCGACAGGTCCTCCAGAAGCACCTCAACACACGGCCGTCAAAGCTGCACCAAAAATTCGAACAGACAAGAAACCTGACAAAGTTCGCCGTTCAGTTCCAAAGGCTTCCCCGAACCCAACTACCGATGCACCCAATGCTCCATCAGCTACACCTTCACCTCCAGTTCCACCAGAATTGGCAACTTTGGGATCGACAACTCAACAACTCGCTGAATCCGTCCGTATCATTCAGGCCCAGCAGCAGATGATCCTTGATTCCCAACGTCTTCAAGAACAACGACAAAAACTTCTCCATTCCAACATTCCATCAACAGCTCCTACTCCTCCAACGCCATTGCCAACTCCGCCAACGCCAATGCCGCCACCTCCACCTGCACCCAAGGCAAGACCCATCGAACCTGCAGCTCCTGACCATACCACTACCTCGACACCACCGGCACCCATCCCGATTCCTTCAACTTCGCCATCACGCAGACCCAGGTCCAGGACAAGAAGATCCCGCTCTATTCGCTCACACACAGACTCCCGTCGCCGACGACATCCACGACATCACTCGAACCGACCTCGCTCTCCTCTTCCTCGACATCGATCCACCGCAAATCATCCCAAAGATCGCAGAACACCATCACCGTACCGCCGACGATCACCACCCCGACGACGTTCACCACTACCGCCACTACCTCATCGACGCCACAGATCAAACCCTCCACAACGCTCTCGAACTCCTCTTCGTCATCCTCGAGGCCATGAAGTAGTTCTTACACCAGCACCACGACCTTCGGACCCGGATTTCATTCCTACACCGGATGCTGATGACACTTGGGGAAACTGGAACGAAAGTCACTATTCTGATCATCATCATCGACGCACCAATCGACCCAGATCCCCGGCGGGACCACCACCTCTTGACCCACCTTCAAACCCACCGGCACCCACAACAGCACCACTGGGAGCTGTAGCTTCCCGTCTACCTGACGGCGACAGCGAAACATCGGATGCAGCAGAAATGTTCTCCGTCTCACAGTTCGACAAGAATGACATCGACATCGACGAGCTTGTTGCGGCAGCTGAAGACCCAAATCGAGTGCGATGCATGACGGAACTGGGCCGTGATCATACGGTACCTCTTCGAACTGAGCTTGATCAACCGACCCGACTCCTTTTCAATAACTTTGTGGACGAGATGTTCAATCAGTTGGCCAAACCCTATCGGACCGTCAACAATGAACTCATCTATATCAAAGCGAGTCAGGCAACGGTCATGAACATCGCTAGAGCATTCGCCCAAGCACGTCTTCTTGATGTTGATCTTGCGAGAAGAACCCAGGGCTTCTATGTGGAACCGGAAAACCTGCTGACCATCACAATCCCTACTGGATTACCCAAGAAACCGATCTACAAAGGGGAACATGCAGGCACCTACCTTTGTTATCACAAAACGAGTTGGGAATCTGTTGCCAAAATTCTGGCTGAAGACTGCATCCGCCCAGCAAGCTGGACAAAAAACGAAGCTGGCATCCCCACCCAATTCCCGTGCTACGGGTTCTTTGGCATGTCATCCGAGATTGCCGACATTGACGATCTACCAGGATATTCCGTCAAGCTCTGTACTTCTCAGCTCTACAAGATTGGCAAAGGTCAAAACCCATCTGGCCTACTGGCCATTTGTCGCTCTCCAAAATGCATGAGGGCCCAATCTGGAGGCAACGACCAAATCCAACGTCTATGTGCTCTTCAAGGAATTGCCAAGGGCAAAGACGGTGCAACGGCCATGAACTCCAGCTGCGCATCAATATGCTTTGTGGCTTCTACTCACCCTGTTTTCGCCGGGTTGATCACTCAGACACAGCCTCGAGCACGTGCATCCTCAACTACGGCACCAAGCGAACCACCTGAAAATCCACCACTTGCTCATGGACCACCCGCACCAACCATCGACACTACAGACACACCTGCGACCTCCAATCCAACGCCGACACCTACCACCAGACCAACTTCTTCGCACCACGAGACCTCTGATCATGCAGCCCCAGCTCACACTCACCGCTCCTGGGACAACACTTCCACATAGAACGATTCTACACGGACCTACAGACGCAACTACTCTTCTCACCGTGAAGGACGTTCCCGAGATCATCATCGTGAAGGTCATTCCTGGCATCACAACTCCGCCAGTGATTCCTACAGATCTCGTTGGTAACCACTACATCCTTGCGGAATACTTCTGATTTGATCGAACGTCGCCGTGAAGAAGCCAAGTGGCCCCGACCGAATATTTTGGAGTAACAATGCTTCTCCCGACATTTCGGTATTCACTGCCACTTCTTCCGTCAAAATATGTTTGAGATGCGGCTTGCCATGTTACCGGTTTCACTTCGTTATTCATTTTTCTTGCCCGTTTGAATTGGTTTTTGACTGAATGGCTGGGGCTAAGCCAAGCACCCCAATGCACCTTTTCACCTTTTCACCTGTTCACAAGTCATATATTGCGACATTTTGACATGCATTATTTTATTTCATCGACAATGGCTGGGGCTAAGCCACTCACCCCATATTGGTTTCACAAATCTGGGCTCATGCCCATCGCCGAGCTATATTCGTATCGTTGCTTTGCTAAGTTGGCTTATTGCTTCGACCCTCATCCGAGCACTGTGTGATCTTTGCCTATACCATGGCGTCCCAAGACTTGATCTCTCAATTCAGCCAAGACTCAAATGTAGTTCCTGCTGGACAACCTGATCGTTCGCGCACTCCTCGCCGACCTCACCAAGATTGGCATCATGCGGTACCCACGTTCCGTGGACCTATGCACTACGCAATGACGACTCCTCGTCCCATTTGGCATCCAGCTGGAGTACCTCCACCACCACCACTGACCTCATCGTTCCCAACACGCCCAACATGGACATCGACGCCACCACCCTCACCTTTTCCACCTACACCACCAACATTTTCCCAACCACCCCCTGACCGTGCAAACCTTACACCTCAACGACACAATCTCACTCCGAGATCGCCGAGACCTATGTCATCCCCTGCGGGCAGCTCTCCAATTCAAGAAGGCTACACTTGCCGCCCAATCGAAATTCCACCTGTCGAACAATGGAAACCGGACGTCGAATTTCACGACTCCAACAAGGTGAATGGTTTGGACTTCCCTTGCAAAATCCGCTAAAGTCGATTCTCCAGCTACAAAGATATCGAAGGCATGGATCCTCTACAGGTCCCGCTTTGGAAGTTCTTATATCAAGGACTACACAATACTTGGCTTCGTCGTATTGCCTACGGCCGAGAAACTTTCGTCCTCCCATTTGACAACATTGGCACTACAGTATTTATTGCGGAATTGGTTTCTCAACTACGTACAAGGAATGTGGATTTGGACAAATTGGCAAAATTTCAAGTCGCGATCAGCTGGCCAATTCGTTAATCAGAAAGAAGCCACCCAGAATATGGCAAAAGAAGTTGCTCAACTACTTCAATCGTGGCTCCCAGCACAACCGTCAGCTGATAACGCCAGCCAACAACGCATTTTGGAATTGGAAGCAGAACTCGCCAAGATGAAATCTGACAGCTCCCAACATCCTCCGACCGCTCCTGAAGCTCCAGGCAATACCTCAACCCCGATTGGACGAGCACTACAAGGACAACCATCGGCTTCAACCTCCTTTGATCCTTCGTCGCTCTTGGTTTCACCTGGATCTGTTAACCCATGGCTTGTCGACAACCAACCCTCTTCGCTGACGGAGACGCAGTACAAGAAATGGTTGAAAGATTTGAAACTACCTCAACACAAACAAGACGTTTTGGAGAAACAGCTGGAGAAGGTTATGGAATGGTGGCGCAATCAACCAGATGACACTGCCAAAACGATCCAGAGAGCCAGTGTAGCGATGGGCATCGACCCGTGCAAACACAAGAACGCATCGACTGACGAGATTGTCCTCAAGGTCATGACGGTCGCCATGCTGATACACTCCTGACTAGCTTTAATTTTGAATTCTCCTGGCTCAAAAGCAGCCCGGATTATGAGAGCACTTGCCGTCACACATTCATGTATTCTTGTCCTGGCTTTGTTGAATCCGTTTACTTTGTCCCCTTCTGTTGATGTCTTTTTTGCCTTTCGGATGATCCAAACGGCATTGATGGGACAGTATGTATTACTCCACCCAAGTGCTAATTCAAAATTGCAGGCCTTATTGAAAGGCACTCCGTTGCGGCGCATCTTCTTTTGTACATCGTGGGACGACTTGAAAGTCGCTCTCCAATGTTTCCAACACCCTCAGGCGGTGTATGTCCGGTTTTGTCACATTGCTAATTTTCAACCGAAGTTTTATGTTGGGTCCACCTCTTCGTTTGTTTTGGACCGCGAACACTCCCGCTATCGGAAATTTTTGCAGGTGCAACAAAACAAATTCGTATTGGCCGAAGTTGCTTTACGGTTTTGGTGTAGATACGACAACTTCTGAATGTGGTCTGTCTTTCCGATTTACACCAAAAAATTCAACTTTTGGGCTTTGGAATAAGCCTTAATTCAACTGTGGCAACCTCAATTGAATACTCCGTTCATTTATCAATTTTTGAATTGTCGTAAGGGACTCATCCCTCGAACCAAGTCTTCGAACTCGCGTCAGTTTGGAGTTTGTTCTCTATGGCGCAAACTACGATGGAAGTCGACTCCAGCACAAGTACGACGAGCTCTTCATACTCCAACATTTGCTCGACGGGTACAACTTTGGCAAATCATCCAAGACCTTGGTAGCAACTCCGTCAACCCAATAGATTGAATTAGTTTATTTTCTGACTATTATCTTCGTTTGGTGGTTTTCATCTATTTCTTAGAAATAGGTTATGATGAGTTGCCGAAATATCTTCGACGATTCTGTCTATTATCTTGTTTTTTTCGGTCTATTTTCGACATCCGTGAAAACCAAATCTATTTATTTTTTAACTATTTTTTAAACTATATATTTTTTTTTGAAACTATATATCTTATTTCGATGCCCGGGCATCGCCCAAACACCGTCGTAGTTAGGACCTAGTTTCTATCAAACTACGACCCTTTATTTTCATTTTTTTTGTCAAAGTACGACCCTGAATTTTCGAGAAAATTTGAAACTACGACCAAAGTACGACCCTATTTTTGGAAGGATATACAATGTGAAAACATATCATGTCAAAGTGTTTGTGATATAGCGCACTTGTCCTCAAACTTGTATGTGTGCCATCTTGTTGCGATGTGATCCCTTGTGGTTTGATGAGTTTTTTTAATCCATGATGACCTTGAGACATTTTGAGGGACCCTGAGAGACCTTGAGGGACCTTGAGAGACCCTGAGGGACCTGAGAGACCCTGAGGAAACTTGAGGAACTGTTTGAAAGAACTTGAGAAACCTTGAGGGAACTTGAGAAACTGTTTTTGAAAGAACTTGAGAAACCTTGAGGGAACTTGAGAGACTCTGGGGGAATTGAAGAGACTACATGAGGGACCTTGAGGGCACTTCCTGAAACCAATGAGTAATGGTTTTATTAAAAAAAATAGGTCTATTTTTGGAAGGTTGCAGTTTGCTGGAAGCAAATCTCTAAAACATTCGGAGTCATGAGAATGGTTTTGCCCATCTTCAAGGTGGAGAGAAGTTCCACTTCCATATGTATAGTCAAATAATTCTCGCAAATATCCATGTATTTCATTCCGTGGATTGCTGTCTCACTCAAGGTTTTGCAGGTCACAGTGGATTGTTCTCTCCTGCTCAAGGATTGCAATTTCAGTGGACTCTCTCACTCAGGGTTGTGTGTTTGAGTGTGCCCCCTCTCTCACTCAGGGTTTTCGGTTGGCATGTCCTGTATATACGTTTCACGTTTCACTTGTATCCATACAAAAACCATGAGGGGAAACTTTGAGAGACCTGGAGAGTTTTGGGATTTGGGGTTGAGTCTAAAATATGTGAGTAGAAATTTCAACCAATTTGAGAAGAGCCACAGGTTTTGGAACATGCATGCAGAGCTGAGACAACTGAACTTTATCAAAATGTATCACTGAAAATGACTTCAATAGTTAGACTCTGTGGTTTATCAACCAGTATTTTGGGCTCTGAACAATAGCTGTCAAATTTTGATAGGTGCTCGCAAACATGCTGCAACCGCGCCAACGTCTCACTGCAGATCCAACAGTGAGTGTTGCTGATCTCTGCGGGCCTCTTGAGACCTACATGGATCAAGAGCGTGAGAACAATGTTTTCAAGGTTTTGGAGCCGCCCCCCCAAGCCAGTTGGAAGAGTGGTTGTCCTACTGGGTGGTTAAGTGGTTTGGCTGACCTCTTCAAAGCCTACGTGATTGTGGCGCCCAAGACCATCGTGAGTGCCAAAAAGCACAAACAAGCTATGCTCAGGCTTTTGGAGACCAAGAGGTGGGGACATTCGAAGAAGAACAATGATGATGCAGCTGACATGATGGATGATTGGGTGCGCATGGGGTTGGCACACTTACGTATTTTGAAACAACATGCAGACAAAAGAGAACAAGCATTCCGAAAATGCGACAAAGCACAGCGCCAAGCCTTAGACAGCATCCTTGCTTTGATCAATGTCGATGTGGGTAGCCAACTCGCCCTTTGCCCTGTGGATGGCGACAGCCAACAATCTGCAGAAGCATCACCCTCCCCTTCGCCCCCACACACGACGAGCAATCAGAGCAGCCAGCCCGTGAACCCAAAATCAGTGTCTATGGATTTCAATGCAATCTTTGATGGAGTCTTGCAAGAAAGTGAGGAAGATGAACAGAAAGAAATCAAGATTACATACCTCAAGCAGCCTTCCTCAACTGGCGCCTCCAGCTCAAAAGCAACCCAAGATGCTGAGAGCCCATCCCCCCAGAAAAAAACCATCTTCAGCCTCCACATGACTGAAGAAGAGAAAGACTTGATGAAAAGCGCAGCAGAGGCAGAACCCATTGCAAGAGACGGCAAATCCCAAAACCAAAGGATCAATGCCATTGCGCCCAAACCAAAGAAGAATGCGAAAGGAAAGAAGAAGAATGCGCAGAAGAAAACAGAAAGCAAAGAGAAGAAGACCAAAGGAGATGCAGAAGAGCAATCCACCCGAGCCCCCATGAAACGACCCGGTGCAGCCCCGGAGACGCTGGGCTTGACACAAAATGAAGATGAGGACAAACTCAAGGAACGTATCCCTGAAGGAATTGTTGTAGCAGCATTGAATCTCACCAAAGACCTTGATCCAGCCGAAGTTTCCCGAGAGGTTCGACGACAGCGAACAACCAGCAATGCATACCACCGCAGTGAAGTACTGTTGATGAGGCAGGGCATGTGCAAAGAGGATGCGCAGGCAGTGGGAAGGGTTGCTGGTAGATTGGCAGGGGCTGAATTTGACAAACTATGTCCCAGTGCAAAGGCCAAAGCAGCTGCAAAGAGCAAATCAAGTCCCAAAGCAAGTGCTAAGAGCAAACCAAAGGCCAAAGCCAGCACCCTGAAGAAGAAGATCCCCAAAGAAAAAAGACGAAGAACATGAAGAAGAGCAAAGAGGAACAGATGGGCACCCAAGAGATCGAGAAGACCGAGGTCCTTGAAGAGACTGCGATGAACTCGGAGAACACGCAGAAGAACCCTGAGGATGTTGACTGAGAGTGCAAGCCTAAGCTAGAAAATGAGAACTCGGTCGTACAGATTTTGCCTGCAGGTTGAGCTAGAATGATTTGATTTCTTCAAGTTGTGTTTCAAAATCAAACTTCATGTGAGTGTCTGTGTGTGTGCAGCACTTTCTCTTGGTGAAATGTTCAGCCTGGAAAGAATGTTGGAACCGCTCAGTGCTACCGTGTCACCTAGCTTGCCACTGAAAAAAGAACGTTTTGCCTGCCGAGCCGAAAAACTTGAAACGATACAAGTGTGAACATGTTTCAAAGAGCTTTACACGATGAGGTTTGAGTTGAATTATATAAAGAGACAACTTACAAATTATACACAATAATCTTGATAAACCGTGAGAGAAACCTTGAGAGTTTGTAAATTTCCCCTTGGTTTAGACCTTGCCAAATGGACCCCCCCAAGTCTGGGAAAATCGCATTATTTCCTGTGTTTTGGCGCCAATTTTTGGGACTTGGTGGGGTCCATTTTGGGGGGGGCCCACCCACGGGAAATTTGGTATTGAGAGTCATGTCACAATTCAAAACCATGAGAGAGCATGCTCAGAGGGATGATTTTTTTCAACACTAACCTTGAGAGAGAGAGAGAGAGAGGGCTCAGAGGGATGATTTTTTTTTTCAACACTAACCTTGAGAGAGAGAGAGAGAGGGGCTCAGAGGGATGATTTTTTTGAACACTAACCTTGAGAGAGAGAGAGAGGGGCTGAGCCGGCTTCAAGACGCGAACCAAGCCTGTGGTCACAGCAAAAAGGTGAGGCGCGTTCTGACATGTGAGCGTAGTTTAGCTTGAAAAGAATCTAGGATATGAAGTGATTCCCAAAAACTGTTTCAAACTCAATGGGGGTATGGAAATTGTAAAACAGAACAATGGTGCATTCATGTGAGCATGTCGAATTTGAAAGAGGTTTTCTAGCTTTCAACTAAGAAGCATTGTCATCTTCTGTAGTTGTCCATGTGAAGCTTGTACATGTGTATATTCCATATACTTGCGTTTCAAGGACACTATCATTGGAAGACAATGGAAAACGATGAAAACACACATGCAGTCCCACCATTATTTTCACAAAGCCGAATGTCAGACCATGTGAGTTTAATCTTTTCATGATCAGTCTATTTGACAAACACTGCACAGATTTCACCTTCACTGTCTGAGAGAGTTCAAGTTACACATCCATGAACTCCAGAACCGCTTCTAAGACCTTTATGATCAACATGTTTGAAAAGTCATGCAAGTTTGGCAATTTCAAGTATCCCTGAGCCCCAGCACTGCTTTCCAACCAGTTCCAAACATTTGGACTGCTTTAATGTTTAAACCTTCTCCCACGAAATCCCTGTGCCACTTTCGAAAGCCATGCAAGATGAGAAGCCGCCCCATAGAGTGTTCGTCAAGCACCTCTACATGTCGACCACAGAGCACGACATGGTGGAGCAGATGAACTATCTGAATGCTACGGAGGGATTATACAATGTGTACCTGGTGAAGCGTGGGCAATATGATGGAAACAAAAGCATCAACGCCTTCCTGAGCTACCAGACAGAGGACCAATGCCGGGCAGCGATAGAAATCCTGAATGGATCCTACCTGAATGGACTGGCAAAGTACCCCTTAGAAGTGGACTTTGCAGTTCCTCGCAAGACTGGCAGGAGGTACTATGCTCAGCCCCCGGAGCAGCTGGAGCACACAGCAGAGTTTGCAGAGCAGCACCACCCGCAGTCCCAGGACGATGAGCAGAACCAGATGGACAACCAGGAGCCTGATCTACGACAACCTCAAACACCACCAAAGGCTTCAGAGAAGACACCGCCTGTGGCTCCTGCGATGCCACCCATGCATCACTTACCACCTCGACTGCCTCTGCCGCCTTTGCCGCCTGTGCCGCCTGTGCCGCCCTTTGCACCTCCCAGGTATCCTCTGATGGTGCCACATGGGTACCCGGTGCCACCGCCAATGCTGCCAATGGGATACATGTTCCCACCACCACCTCCTGTTTGGGTGCCGCCACCATGGGCCATCCCCGAAGACTGGAGTGGAAGTGCGAAAAGCAAAGCAATGGGAAGCAAGGTCCCTAAAGCTGAACCTGAAGGTGACAGCGGCGAAGGGGATGAGGAGTTACAGACCTGGTTACAGGACAACCTGAAGGACAAAGTGTGGGACGATGGGTATGGGTCAGTGGAGGCTGCAGAGTCCTACATGCTGGAGAAGACCATCAAGGACAAGAAGCAGAAGGCCGACAAGACAAAGGACAAAAAAAAGGATGCCAAAGAGAAATCAGAAAAAAAGGCGGCAAAGGACAAGGACAAGGACAAAGATCAGAAGAAGAAGGCGAGCAGATCGAGGAGCCGATCAAAAACCAAAAAGGAGAAAAAAACCAAATGAATTTGCTGTGACAGGTGGCTAAGCTACTGGAATTGGCCCAACCCGGAATCAAACAGCCGAGCCGACTTGAGCTTTGGGAGGGAAAAAAAACGAGTGCGGGGGTCTTTGGGATAGGAGGTGGAAGACATTGCTGCTTGAGTCTTTGATGTCTATAGCTGTACTGAAAATAAGTACCAAAAAACGCCCTTTGATGTCTATAGCTGTACTGAAAATAAGTACCAAAAAACGCCCTTTTTGGTAGTTATTTGTTGTTTCACCAAGAACAATGTTTTTCAGATATTTCTGTGGGGTTCAAATCATGTGCACATGTCAGTTCATGCAGTCAGCTTGCCAAGTGGTATTGTAGAAAAGCTATCATCAAACATTACAAGTGGATGGAATTCAGTTTTCATGGAAACATGTTTAAACTGGGTAAAATGTTCTTGAGGCGTTTCAGCCAAATACGTGACACAAACAAACGGTTTGAGAAACATACTTTGCAACTCAATGAGTCAGGTCACAATACCTGCAGACATGAGCTGAGTGTGGCCGCTGACTGTGATCGTTTGAATTTTGGCTCCAGTACATGGCTGCAAGACTGGGAGGGTTTGAGAGTTTCAACATGTGATCAACATTTGCATTGAAGAAAAGATATCATCAAAAATGGCAAGTGGATGGACTTCATTTTTCATGGCGATATTTTTGAAACTGAGTATCATTTGTTTTGAAACCTTTCAGCCAAACATGTGACAGTATAGAGCTTGAACCTTGAGGGACCCTGAGAGCTGTGAGAGCGCATGGCGAACCTTGAGGGACTGTGTGCATGTTAGAGACCGTGAGAGTAGAGAGAACACATGTTGAACCTTGAGGGACTGTGTGCATGTGAGGGACCGTGAGAGTGGAGAGAACACATGTTGAACCTTGAGGGACTGTGTGCATGTGAGGGACCGTGAGAGTGGAGAGAACACATGTTGAACCTTGAGAGACCCTGAGTTGAGAACTTGAACTCACCCACAACCAACCTTTCAACCCCAAGAGTTATTCCATGGAAAAACATTGCAGTGGATTAGAAGATATTAGAGATAATGTGTTTAGGTACTCAAGAGTAGCTCACAACTTCAAACTATGTCAATCCTCTCAGAGTTTCACTCAATGTCGCTCCTCTCAAAGTCTCTCACGGTTGATAGTTGCACGGTTGCAAGGTTAGCAATGTACTTGATCATGATCACTAGACTTGTCTAGCGTTTGAGAGCTTGAAAATTCATGATCAAGCATGCGGAAAACTATTGTTTTGATATTGAAGCCTACTGAGTGCTCAAAGGATTTACACGACCCCGGATTTCAAACTCCCGTGGATCCCATGTCTGAGAAGGCAATGCTGTGTGCTGCTGAGTCCCAAGAGCCAACCCAGGGTCAAGCAACCAATGTGATTGGACCTGATGTTGATGCTGAAACCATTTGCTTGGGTGATAGCCCACCAGCTCATGTGAATTCCCCTGGTGACCTGGTGCCCGCTACTGAAACCTTGGAGCCAGCCGATTCCCAGCCAATCTCTTTTGGAACGCCCCCTGAACTCTTTGTTGCTGAGAATGAAACCCAACAGCCCAATGATACCTATGAAACCATGTCAAACCCTGATGAACTTCACGCTTTGAATGCTGATACGTTTGTCCAGGGTGAGATCCCAAAGGATGAGCTGTGTGGGTCTCAGAATCCAGCAGTGCCAGCCGAGTCTGAGCCCATGGATTCCCAGCCAATTGGTTCTGACCCGCCAGATTCCCCAGCAGCTTCTCCACCATGTCCTGATGAAGATTGTGAAAGTGAAGAACATGCTTCGGATGATGAGATGCCTGGTTTCCTCACCATGGATGGAAGCGGATATTGGACTCAGCATGGTCAGGTCAGCGGCTACTCCTTGCAGCTGATGGAGGTTGTCCAGCAATTGCTCGACAACCATGATGCTTCTGGATCTTCTCAGCCAGCACCACCTCAGAACCCAGGAAGCCGTGCAACGCGTCGCGCAGCTCGCTTTGAACGCCAGCGCAAGGTCAACAAGAAGAAGGGCAACTGAGGTTCAGTAGTTGCTAGGGATAAGTCTTCAAAGTACTGAAGCACTTTTGTTATCAGTTTTTCGTATGTAGAGTTGGCTAGCCCTAGAGCTCCATAGACCGTGAAGAAGTAGGAGTATTTGGACCCAACTTTGCTTGCTCAGCTTAGATCTCAACGAGATGCGACAAAAACAAAGCTCCACTGTCAGCTGCAAGTCTTGAGTTTCACACTGGAATGAATGCAGTGAAGAATCAAACTTTATTCACAAAGATGCACAAAAATTCTGGTTTGAAGTAGAAACCATGAGGGACTTTGAGAGGAGAGACAGCTGTTCTGTGAGAATGGGGTCGTAGTTTGGTAGAAAGTAGGTCATACTTTATAGTCGTAGTTTGGTCATACTTTCCGGAGGTGTCATACTTTGAAATCACAAAACATTGTAAATACCATGTGTTTTGATGGGCAACTATCAAACTACTATCAAAGTACTATCAAACTACTACCAAAGTACGACCAAAGTACGAGTAGAAACTACGACGTAGTTTCTACCAAACTATGACCCCATCTTGAAATCACAGTTCAAATTACACTGAAATTAACATATTTTTTTCCAAGTGTAAATGAAATTCTGAATTGGTTTTGATGAATTTGACAAGAAAGTGGATACTTTGCATGTGACAAAGTCATGGTCTTTGTTGTGAATTGCTGCAAAGTGTTTGCTGCCAATATACTTGTTCGTTCAGATTTTCAGCATTACATCGGGCCTTGGAACTAGAACTTGTGTTCCTTAGCAATGCCTGTTTTGAAGCGGCCGGCTTCAGCGAGTGGACTTCCTTCTATGAAGAAGCCTGCTTCTCATAGCTCCATCAAGGACGTGGTCAGTGAACTCAAGGATAGTCAGAAGCATGATGAGGACAAGGAAGGGTCTGAAGAAGTAGCACGTGACAAGCAGAAAGCGCAAAAGTTTCACAAAATGCTGAACCAGGGATCACTACCGGAGCACATCGTGCACATGTACAACATCGAAGCCAAGAAAAGTAAAGATGGAGCTCGAGCCTTTCAGACCCGTTTGATCAATTCCCTGTTTCAGAAGAACAAGGACGGCACCTTCAGTGTACAAACTGAGAAGCATGAGTTTCAGGAGTACAGGAAAATTTACCACCAGTCTATTGCAAAGGACAAGACGGAGGCATTACCCCGTACCATCATGCTTGCATCTCACTTCGGTGGGAATGAGGCCTTAATGAAGAAAGCCCTGGACAATGGTGAGTTAGTGTCTAAGGTTGACAAGCAGTCCAACGTTGAATACCTCCAGTTCAGGAAGCTCACCAATGCCGAGGTGCGTGGCAATGAAGAAGGAGAACACGTGGCTGGGTCCAAGAAGCTCTCCAGAGAGCAAGCTCATTCCTTGGCCAGTGTCATGGCCAAGCTCAAGTGGAAGTTTGAACTGAGCAAGGCTGGAGGTGTGAACATGTTAAATTGAGAAATCAGCAGGTCATTTTTTCCAGTGCCCCATAAAAAAGGCAAACGTTTTTCCAAACCTATTGAAAACAAACGCTCCCGAAATGGAAGCAAACCCAAGGCTTTTGGTATGCTTTACAGCAAAGTCTTCACATCCTTAGAGCGTGTTTTCTTGATCCCCTTCAACCCCAAGAAATGGATACCTTGTTTGACTCATTAAATTTCATCCCATGGAACCTCAGTGAACAAGGCCAACACTAGGAAATGCCCACTTCTCTTTAATCAGTTGCCTGAAAGTTTCCCTCAAATGATCTCTCTCTCTCTCTCTCTCAAAGCATCTCTCAAGGTTTCGCTGCCAGTTCTCTCACAGGTGCAGGATTGAAGAATTCACTTTTGTGCTGTTGCTTGCTTAGCCAGACTCCTCTCACACTCTCTCAGGGATACAGGTTCGACCTGAAGTCTAGACTAGACATATGTATGACCTCTTAAGTCTACCACAAACAAAGGTTCAACATCCATGAAATACCATTGTCGCCTGTCTCAGCCCTCTCTCGGATAAAGATTTTCAACAAGTTTCTCAACTGAAAGTTTGCAAAGAAGTAGTAGTTACTGCATCATTTTGCCAATTTTAATGTCTGATTCTGCACTGCTTGCCGATGGGACTTGGAGGCTGATGAAAAGCAGTTGGAGGACGCAAATGAAATTCCCGACAAGGTGAAGAAGCTTGCTGCCAAGGCTAAGGATGCATGCGAACGCTTGCTCAAGGATGGATCAAAGTTGGTGGGCCAGCCTGAAACCCAAAAATTGATCAAAGATGGCTACAAGACCCTGTCCACTCACATCAACAATTTGAACACCCTCTTGATGTTCAATGAGTTGCCTGACAAAGCCACGATCAACACCCACAGCTTGGAGAATTTCATTGGCACCATCGCCCAGGACGTGGATCAGTACCATGGTGAGGTTCAAGCAGCCAAAGCTAGGGCCAAGGCAAAGTCCTAAATGTTAGATTAGGCACTTCTTCAATATGATGCTCCACCCCCGGTTAGGATAGTTTTGGGCTCTTAGGCAATTTCTATGGAAAACGCATGAGCTTCTTTTTTCCAAACATAGACGGGTGCGAAGCACTGTTGTCAGCGAGGCAACCTGAACGCAAAACAAGTTCAAACTCGAAGGATTCGACGAAAAAATTGAATCTTGTTCTGTGCTGGTCCTGGTCGTGTGAAACCATGGTTTGATGGATATGTACGAAAAGAATGAACTGATTCTGCAAAAAGATTTTATCAAAATGAACAATGCAATACACCAATGAGACTTTTCATACACACACACACTTGTCGTTTTCTGTTCTCTTAATTGAATTTCTTCCTACTCTTGACTCTTGAGACATTGGAGGGCTTTGAGAAACCTTGAATGACTTTGAGAGACTTAGATATGGAGTTTCCTTGGCACAAAACCTTGAGAGAGGAGGAAGCATCAGAGAGAGGACCTTGACAAAGAAAACCTTGAGAGAGAGGGTCTTGAGAGAGAGAGATGGTATAGCAGGTGAAGGGCCAACAAGAGCTATAAAAACACACCCTGAGCTGTGAGCGCAGCTTGAAAAAATTTGACAGTGAGCAGCCAAGACTGAGCCAAACATCCTTACACATGGTAACTTTACATATTTGGGCAGTTTATATTATATTGTGACCCCTGTTGCAGTGACTCAGAACAAGAACATTGTCAAGCATCAAATTCAATCTTTGTCTTGATACATCACATGCAAAATGCCTGCTTATATACTGACTCAAATTACAGCTTCGTTTTGGATCAGAGCTATTGATGCGGCTGGTTTTTGGAGCAGGAAAATTGTGGGAAGTGAGCCAGCCCAAGCAAGGATCCAATGTTGCAACCACCAAGAGTTTCAAAACGTTTTGTTTTTTGTAGACCATTGACCTATTTTGATAAAGAAAGAAACATAGATCAATTTATGTTTTCTAGAAACTGATTGAAAGAATTGAGAAGATTTCGGCTTAAACTTGCCTCCTGTTTGCAGATTTTTTTTCAAAAATACCCATCCATTGCTACATGGAATCCTCGCGGCCGAAGAAACGACCCCGGGGTGGCCTACGACAGAGATTGAAGAGGTCCAATGAAGGTATAGAAGAGAACAATGACGTGACCTCTGCCTTAGCCTTGCTACTTCTGAGCTTGTTTGCATGGGGTTTTTTCTCACCGCAAAGAGTACAACAGATAGCTGAGATGGCTGTGAGAGACATCAAAGCTGCAGCAGAAGACCCTTCTATATTGAAAAATTTGGAAACTTTGGCCAATTTGGGGACCAAGGGAAAACATTCAAACAATATCCATGCCGAATTGATGAGCAAAGTTGAGCACGTGCCGGCCATTCCAAGACCTTTCAGCGCAAAAATACCTTTGAAAGGCTTCCCAAATTCTATGCAATATTTCCTGTTACCTCATGAGATGTTTTCTTGTATTTACCACAACTACAAAAATCTTTGGAACACTGCAATTGTACCAAGTGTCGACCGTGTGAAAAAGTTCTGGCGAAGCATGCGGCTACACCCATCTATGCAAGGCCATCCTATGAAGGCCGATGACTTTTGGGACGCCCAAACAGTCCCCCTTGCTGTCCACGGTGACGGCGTTCCAATAACAGGAATCGGAAAGGTGTGGTCGCGTGTCATGACCAACTACTCATGGTATTCTCTACTGGGCCATGGAAACACCGCTTCGATGCTTATGTGGATTTGGGGGTTCTTTGACAAGCTTAAAGTTGGCAACCAAACCGAAGGAACATTGCATGAATTTTACACCCTCCTAAAATGGAGTTTTCTTGCATTAGCTTCCGGAAAATGGCCATCTCACGACCACAGAGGTGTGAAGAAACTTGGCTCATTGACAGCAACTTTTCCTTGTGTGTTTCTGTTTCCGGGAATTTTCCCAAAGCTAAGGCAGCCCTTTTCAAAGTTTCATCAATGTCACTCCTCTCAAAGTCTCTCATGGTTGAAGGTTGAACGGTTTGAGTTTCAATTTGAAGTTGTGCATTTCATCCATCATGAAACCATATTTCCTAGGTGTAGGTTTTTGAAATCTCATGACCCCAAAGGTTTGCAGCAAATTCAAAAGAGGGCCTGAAAGCCAACACATTGCTGGCTGGTGGATGGAAAGCTGTGTTGTGGGCATTGACAGGTGACCTGGATTACTTTTGCAGCATGCTGGGAACCCCAAACTATTCCTTAACGACTGGCCCATGCATGCATTGCCAATGCAAAATGACAGGCCCAGTAACGTGGTCTGATTTTAGATCAGAAGCTGCATGGCGTACAACACGTTGGGACCCTGAAGAGTGGAGAACTTGGGAACAGAGAACAAAATGTGTGTTACTAACACTTCCTGGTGCTTCCTGCTGGACAATAGCTTATGATTGGGTTCATGTGAAGTACTTGGGCGTGGACCAATACATTTTCGGCAGCGTGCTATTCGTATTGGTGTGCATGGTCATGGAGGGGGAACAGGAAGCAAACCTTGCAGCCTGTTGGGCCTTCTTGAAAACTTTTTTTCGAAACAACAAGACGCCAACACCATTCCGCTATCTGACAAAACTTTCGATGTTCATCAGAAGTGGCGGCAAATACCCCAAACTACGTGGCAAAGCTTCAGAAATTCGCCACTTCGGAAAGGCTTTGCTGGCCTTGTGGAACCAGTTTTCCAATCAGGCACTTTTGCTGCATAGGCGTATAGCATTGATGCTAAAGCACAATGTTCACTTGGAAGACATGATCACTCATCACAAGGAAGACTTCTCCCTTCCCCCGGGTCCTGCCCAGGAATTTGAGGAAACCGCAAACGGAATGCTATTGCTTTTGACTCAGATTGCAGACCATTTTGTTGAAGAAGGCCTGAAAGTCTTCGACATTACATCGAAAAGCCATATGCTTCAAGAATTGGCTATTTTGAGTCGATGCATCAATCCCAAAGTCATTTGGTGCTTTATGGGGGAGGACCAGATGCAACGAATGCAACAAATCGCCAAAGCTTGTGTTCGTGGAAACAAAGTTGACCAACAAACTTCAAAGCTGGCACGTCACTACAGGTTGGCCCTTCACCTACATTTTCTCGACTTAGCGCACTGAACTTGGAAAAAAACGAGTGAAATGATTTCAAAACTGATGCGCCACCGCATGCATCCACTGGTATATAGTCAGTTTGGTGGCAACTTGAGCGCTCCACGAAAAACATTGACTTGTTCTGTGCTGCTCATTGTCGTGTGAGACCATGGTTTGATGGATATGTATGAGAAGAATGAACACTTGATTCTGAGAAAAGATTGTATATAAACACAAACAATCGGACATTTTATACGCGCAGCTGTTCTCTGAACTCAACTCTTCCTACCCTTGGCTCTTGAGACACCGGAGAGATCTTGAGAAACCTTGAGTGATTGAGTGAAACACTTAGATATCGAGTTTCCTTGGCACACACCTTGAGAGAGGAGGAAACCTCAGAGAGAGAGAGAGAGGGGACCTTGACAAAGAAATCCTAGAGAGAGAGAGAGAGAGAGACAGACAGAGAGACAGAGAGAAAGGGGAAGAGGAAGAGGAAGAGGAAGAGAGAAAGAGAAAGAGAAGGACATAGAAAGAGGAAGAGAAAAAGAGAAACAGAAAGAGAAAGAGAGAAACAGACAGAGAAGGAGAAAAAGATCAAAACAGAAAGAGGGAAAGAAAGAAAGAGAAAGAGAGGAAGAGGAAAAGGAAGGGGGAAAGAGAAAGAGAACGAGAAAGAGAAAAAAGAAAGAGAAAGAGAGGAAGAGGAAGAGGAAGAGGGAAAGAGAAAGAGAAGGAGAAAGATAAAGAGAAAGAGGAAAAGGAGAAGAGGAAGAGAGGAAGAGAGGAAGAGAGGAAGAGAGGAAGAGAAAGAAAAAGAGCAAGAGGAAGAGAGGAAGAGAGGAAGAGAGAAAGAGAGGAAGAGAGGAAGAGAGGAAGAGAGGAAGAGAGGAAGAGAGGAAGAGAGGAAGAGAGGAGCAAGAGAGGAAGAGAGGAAGAGAGGAAGAGGAAGAGAGGAAGAGAGGAAGAGAGGAAGAGAGGAAGAGAGGAAGAGAGGAAGAGAGGAAGAGAGGAAGAGAGGAAGAGAGGAAGAGAGGAAGAGAGGAAGAGAGGAAGAGAGGAAGAGGAAGAGAGGAAGAGAGGAAGAGAGGAAGAGAGGAAGAGAGGAAGAGAGGAAGAGAGGAAGAGAGGAAGAGAGGAAGAGAGGAAGAGAAAGAAAAAGAGCAAGAGGAAGAGAGGAAGAGAGGAAGAGAGGAAGAAAGGAAGAGAGGAAGAGAGGAAGAGAGGAAGAGAGGAAGAGAAAGACGAAGAGAAAGACGAAGAGAAAGACGAAGAGAAAGACGAAGAGAAAGACAAAGAGAAAGACAAAGAGAAAGACAACGAGAAAGACAAAGAGAAAGACAAAGAAGAGAAAGACAAAGAGAAAGACAAAGAGAAAGACAAAGAGAAAGACAAAGAGAAAGACAAAGAGAAACACAAAGAGAAAGACAAAGAGGAAGACAAAGAGTAAGACAAAGAGGAAGACAAAGAGAAAGACAAAGAGGAAGACAAAGAGGAAGACAAAGAGGAGGACAAAGAGGAAGACAAAGAGAAAGACAAAGAGCAAGACAAAGAGAAAGACAAAGAGAAAGACAAAGAGGAAGACAAAGACAAAGACAAAGAGAAAGACAAAGAGAAAGACAAAGAGGAAGACAAAGAGAAAGACAAAGAGAAAGACAAAGAGGAAGACAAAGAGAAAGACAAAGAGGAAGACAAAGAGAAAGAGAAAGACAAAGAGAAAGACAAAGAGAAAGAGACAGGTTGATGAAAAAAAGGCTTGTTGTGGCGACAACCAAAAGCATGGGAGAGCGTTTGTTGAGCCACTTTGAAACGCCTTGAGAGAACCCGAGGGATCACATGTCGAAATGGAATTCCAAAGATCAATAACATGCCTTTTTTCAAATCTGCTGTATAGCCTTCTTGCTATATATATGGCTATCTATATATATAGATATAGATATATATATTTATTTATTTATATTTGCAAATAGCACAACAAATTATATGAAAAATCAGGGTCGTAGTTTGGTAGTCCAAGGGTCGTAGTATGGTCGTAGTTTGGTCGTAGTTTGCTTTCCGAAAAAATTAACTATAGTTTAAAAAATAGTCTAATTCCTAAGAAATAGGTTAAAAAAATAAACTATTTTTAGTCTATTTTCGAAGGTTTATTTAAGATATGAAATTAACTTTTTTTTTAAACTATAAGTCCAAAAAAAATAACTATTTCGATAAAAAAATAATCTATTTTCTCTTCTTGAAATAATATATTTTAGAAAGATGAAAATAACCTAAATCCTAGGAAATAGTTTAAAACCTACGAATTAGACTATAGTTTATTTTTAAGCTAAAACAATCTATTGGGAAGAGATTCCACATGGAGAAGCGACTGCGTTCCAATGAGATTGGACAACAAGGATGCTACTTCATTCGACGCCTAGCCAACAACCTTGGAGAACCTCAACGCTCGTATGCCATCAACGCCATCGATCGTGCTCTGACTTTTTGGAAAGCGAAATGAGTACGCAAGCCTGTTCCTCTTCGAGCACCGTGGCTTTTGGCTATACAGATTGGACTCGTCATCTACGACAACTTCTCACCACCCATGTCCATGGAACCAAATCGTACAACACTACCCTTCAGACACCTTCTGCAGGCATTGTATTCACCAAGTTTCCCTCAGTTATGGACAGCTTATGCAACCACAAAGAAGCAGCCACTCGATGGGCAGACGGCGAAACTCCACCATGTGCATGTCCAGCTTTACGACAATACGTACCTTCATCTCATCAACCTGACCAACACCTCGTACTGGATGGCGACAACATGCAGTTCACCGACGCACCGTTCACATCTATTGCTACAGGCTCACTTCAAAACAAAATCTTCCCACCTTCCAAAGAAATCTACAAGTCTCTTCGTTCGGCGATGACAACATGGACTACCAGAAATTCGCTCCCTTCACTACCAAAGGCACACCTCGACGCTCTCTGGCAACGCTCTCTCCAATCGCACACCTCGTCCCTCAACCAACACATCACCCACAAGGACATCACACGCTTCAAGCAACTTTTCCCGGAGGCTATCTTCCACAATGAGGACAAACGAGCTACATCTCTCCGTATCTATTGCCCAGTGATCTACTACCAATGCCTCAATAAGACCTTCGCCGATCCTTTGGTTTTTCGGAAATTGGATGATAGCCCCAACCACATCATCCAGAAGACCATCGCCGACATCAACAGGCAATTTGGCAAATCATACCCTTGGGCTCTTGGCGCTGGAAGAGATCTACCGAATGCATATGTCCTACCGAAACGCAAAAAACAGTTCCTGGCTGGACGACCCATCGTTAGCTTTTTCACAGCCCCTTTTCGACCCATGCTGAACTGCATCGCCAAGATGATCTACCACCTACTCCCACAAGCCTTCCCTCACAATCTGGCGAAAGGTGATGTATTTGACCTCATCCAGTTGCTCAAGAACACCGACTTCGACAACCTCACTACCCCACGTATATACAACCAGGATCTCGCTGGCTTCTTCACAAGCATCGACACCACCAGATTCATCGATAGTTGGCGACTCACATTGAAGTTCCTATCCAATATCATCAACACGGACCCGGATGAGATCATCTCAGTGAAGGCAACCTCGGGCAATACCACAGGGGACGTCGTCAAGGGCCGTACATGTCGCACCCTGAACCTGACCCGGAAGATCTTAATTCGTGACATTGAACGCATCATTTTGATGTCCCTGAGAATGACCCAGTTCTCCATCGGCACGTCAGTTTACGAACAGATTCGAGGATCCCCTATGGGTTCCCCTCTGAGCCCAGCTCTATGTATGATGGTCGTCGCTCTTTCTGAAGAAATCTGGTACCGAACATACCACACTACACTCTCAACTATGGACCTTTCGGCTCGGCTTCTTCGATACGTTGACAACAGACTTTGCCTGGCGGATCCCTCCTGGGACTACGAGATCTCTTTCACCAACTTCCTCCACCCGGAGTTCTACGGCAACCCAATTATTCTGGAAACGGAACCAGGCCAAGAATTCCTAGGCTTTTGTATTGAGTTCGAACCCTTCGCACTACGCTACAGCCCTCCACGCGACTTCAACCAGGTCATGGCACCATTCTCGGCATCACCTTTGGCTGTACAACTTTCAGGGTTTGTCTCTCGATTATTTTTGGTCGCCAGATGTGCGCACCCTGCTTCAGAACGGACTCGAGGTTTTGCCGCGTTGCATCGTTTGTACAGAGCGGCGGGTTTTTCGGAATCTGATTTAACTATTGCTGCTGAGCCGATCCGTCGTTATCTTCACTCGTCATCACTGTGGTAAAATCATCCGTATAAAAACTTTCTGAAGCTGACCACGGACCCGTCGTATTCTCATATCTGATGTGCACCGGAGGATTTTTACTCTCAGCTCGCCTGTTTACATTTTCGCAGATAACGTTCGACTTCACGCGATGGCTTCTTCTTCTCCTACAACCTCCATTCCACTTCAAGAACCAGTCTTTTTTCAGTTTCTTCACGACGTTCATCATGCATATCTTCTCCTACATCGGGCGATGGCTTTACTCCCTCCAACCCTGATTCCAGACATTGAACCATCACCGCTACCCAGCACCGGAGTCTGGAACCAACCTGAAGGTCTTCAGCCAGAATATTCGGATTCGACGAATGCCTTTATCGACGCTACCCATATTCCTCCACCAGATCTTGAAGCAGAAGAACACTTCTTGGATGACCTGCTACACCCTCTTCCTGAACCTCATCAACACGTAGCAGCCCCACCACCGGATACTCTGCCGGCTCCGTCGAAGCTTTCGTCTACTGCATCTACAAGCCCCAAACGCAAGCAGAAGGCCAAATCTACACCCAAAGCTCCGGCCAACCGTCGCCGCACTGGACATCAGTCACCATCGCGTTCACCCAGCCCGACGACTACCTGGACGACTGAAGAAAAACAAAAGCTCCGCAACCTCAAAGCGGATGGAAGATCTAGATTTTCATGGCGGGTGATCTCCACCAAGATGGGCAAGACTGAAAAGGACGTCCGCTCAATGTGGGAACAGATCAAGGACTGAAATATCGAACACCTGCTGTTTGTGATCTATAGCGGAAAAGACCTGCGGCCACCTTGTCTTATTACTATGTTACCTCACGGAGTACCTCCAATGCATCTTTACCTGGATATTTTGCTGACACTCATTCGAATCGTTGTCTTAACAATATGCATGTCTCACCCTTCCATTGCAATGTTAGTCCCGTCAATTACGTTCCATCTCGCCGTTTTTTGCAGCTGGCTAATTTAATATGTCTCTTCGCATTCATTTGGATCGGTATTGTTTACAACGTGCCATGGCCCGGGATGAGATTTCGTCTACAACACGATCCCGCTCTCCAACTCGAGCACCGGCTTCTTCCACGGGCACATCACCGTTTCAAAGACCACCTGGTTGGACACCTTCCTCTACACCACCACATCGTCCTGTCGTTCTACTATTGGATTTGAAGCCCATGCAGCAACTGGCTGACAGGAACCCGTATTTCAACATTTTGGCACCCAAGGTGGCGGGAAACCTCCCCACGGCTACCTATGATAGCCTGTTCCAAACCTTTAAAGTGATCTATCCGGACTATGCCTGCCGTCATTATGTCTCTGACTTGAAGACATTGGTAATGGATACCGTCCTGCAGCGCTGGTCCATTCACCTCCAACCCACCGACTTCTTCATGATGATCGACACAGAACAAGGCACTCAGATTCTTGATGATCTCCCTCATTCCATTTTGGACGTCCTGAACTGGTACTACCCGGCCTGGAAAACTCATCAACATTTGGATGCGTTTACCACTCGTGAATCTTCTACTCTTCTATTGACACTGCACCCAGACCAAACTGACACGGGTCTAGTGGTTCAGATTCAAATCATTCCTCGAGGACATCCGTTCTATGCACCTACGCGCTCTTCTACATCCTGATAGCATCGAAACATTTGGAGCAGAAGAAAAGCAGATAGTTCACCACGTGTATAGCTTCACTGTCCCATTGAGTTCGTTTCACCACCGTTGCTCAGCAGGTTGTGATTGATCTTGAATTGTTATTACTTCCTTTCCCTTTGACCGGATGTGTTTGGGCTCCAGACTCTTCATTTCTGTACATTATTTTATTGCGGAAGCACACCGTTTGCTCTTTATATTTGAGATTCTCGACGCCTTGGACCTTCCTTACGGATTGTAATACTGACAAACATGGCACTGCCAAACCAACAGATGGACGACCCCACTTCGGCATCATACATTCCTCGTTTGGCCAGAATGATTCCCCAGTCGACCACCGTTCACACTATTCTCCTCAAGAAGATCACCTACCCCCTCACTTCACACCCGGATGAACTATGGATTCTGGAACGCAAAGACGATGGCAGAGAAACTTGGAGACCGGTGGAGACTTTCCTTGAGAACCTCCGTCTCACCAGGGACATGACGACACTGCGAGCCACGGCTAATCAATGGCGACAGCACTACGATGTACCAACTATTTCGTCCTCTTCGTCTACGGCATCATCCACCCCTATTCTACCACACCCTGAACACACCAATGTCCATGTTGACCAACCGTTTGTTGCAATTCCTGATCAGATTCATATTCTGCAATCATGCTGGGGACGTTCTGCCCAACATCATTCCCAGGGTACACCTACATCTCTATATTGGCCACCATGGAGATCTACACCACCATCATCACCACCTGAACTCACCCGTCGAACTTTGATCCCTACTACTACCACAACTCCGACACGTCATCAACCAGGACAAACTCTACCAGAAGAACCAGATCCAATGGACATGTCCGACTCCAGCGTCTAGAGACACATGCCGAATTGAAAAAGGAACGAAGGCGACCCAATATCTTTTCACCGTGTTTCACTATTCACTATTCACTTCGATCACTATTCACTTCGATCACCTTCTCGTGACGTGATTGTTATTTTACAACGGTGATAATGCAGCTTGGGCTCTATCTAGTAATTTATTTTCGTTGCCATGGCTCCATCTTCTTCTCGACCCCATCCATATCGAGCTACATCAGAGATTGAGACACCTACTGGTACGAGATCAGCACATTGGCTTGCCGGACGCGGTGGTCTACCTGGAGATTGGGAACCTCCTCCGTACAAACCCATTTTAGCCCTCGTGGATTACTCTCCTTTACAGGAACTGACACATCCTAGTGAACCTGACCATGCTCTTTACAGCGTTCTTGCCCGCTCCAATTTCAGAAATGTTAATGCAGGAGAACTTGAAGCTCTTTTCACTTGGGCCCGTCTTTTCCAACCAGATGAAGCAGGCATTCTACCATTCAGAGATCTACGCACGGCATTAACAACCCGCCTGCGCACCCAGTGGGAGATCATTATGGCACCTTCGGATTTGGAATTCCGTTATGCTGATCTTCAAGGAGATGTCTTTCAAGTCCCAAATGATTGGACGATCATGCAGCTTTTGGAGGAATACAGACCTGAATGGCGCATTCGGCAGTACAACTACATCCAATCTACTTGGCTAGTACCGGGCACCTCCCAACCGTTTGTTTTGCGATTACAATGCTACAGAGTTCGCCAAGGTGTCATCCTACCTTAGTTGCAAAGGGCAAGACAGTGCGACGTCCAGGAAAAAAGATGAATCGTGTTACTTTCAAATATTCAATTTCTTTTCGTTCATGGAATTTCTCTGACTTGTTTTGCCTGTGCTGATGTCGTTTCACCTTCTCGTGCCAATTTCACCCTTCGACTAATATTCTTTGTCGGCCCAGCTTTCGGCTTTGTTCTAACTTTTTTTGATTAACTGTTTCACCCATGGAGAACAAACGCGACGCAACTTCGGCGGGTTTGGCATGGCCTTTGCCTTCAACTCGCGGAACACCGCCTACATCGACTGAGGCCAGTACTACGGATGCTTCCACAAATCCGACGTCGACTCCCTCGGCATCCGGTGAACCGACAACTACGTCCAGCCACCCAACTACGACTGCACCGATGGAAACATACTCAGCTCTTCCCTCACCCGTGGTACCATTCCCAACACAGGATCCTCCAATCTACAACGCTCACCACCAGGCACACTTCTCATCACGAGTGGTTCATCAAATTTACTTCAAGGTCTTCATGCACTCCAACAACACTCGGGAGCTATTCATCGAAGAGATACCAGCCTCAGGAATTTCCAAATGTCGTGACCCCGAACATTTCTTCTATGCCCTCTCCGGCAATTGGGAGTGGTCCTTGCAAACCGCGGATTATTGGCGCCATCATTTTGAGATTCCTCTTCTACATGGCAACAATCCTTTTCGCAATGTGCATATTGATGATGCCCCGACACCTGCAGAAACAGGACAGACCACCACTATTCCGGAGCTTGCCCGTCAGTTAGCAGTTGCTCTTGAGACGGCCACGGCATCTGGCGAATTGATTGACACATGGAGAATGGTCGTGCATATGAGCTTTCATGACGCGATCCTGGCTCTACAACGGGCTTCGAGTTCCTCTACTGAGTAGAATGAGAGAGGGCTATCAATCTTCATGTCCACTGTTTATAGACCATCGGACTCGATAGATTTGCTGGCGCGTTCTTCCAAAAATTTACCCTGCTGTTGCAGGGGGTGTGTGTGTGTGTGTCTCATCTGTAAAGATGTAAAACTTCAGTGGTTTATTGAAGCAGGGGGACGTGGCATACAATCAGGGACCACGTCCAACGAAGCTACCTGATTGTATGGGATACAGAGCCTGATCAGCTCTGCGTACCTGCAGCTCGAATTTTCCGGAATAACAAGGGGCCAAGCTTAGAACCCCGAACACCATCGTTTTATTTCTTCACGGTTGCCACAATCTGTATTTTCGCCGAACATGTCGCCGACAATTATTTTGATTTTTGGGATTATTTCGCCGAAACCATGTCGCCGATGTATTTTGGTTATTTTGTCAGAACCACGTCGCCGATGTATTTGTGATGACGATTTTGGACCATGGAAATCATTCAGGAGAACGTCTATTATTCGTAGGATGCATCGTTAATTTCTTTGTTTCGTATCTAATCTGCACGTTTCAGGATTCAGTTCCTGCCGGATCATATAATGATCCATTCTTGTCTAGTGTGTGTGTGTGTCGGTGCGCGAGTCTGTCTGTCATAAAGATGCCCCGGGATCTCATAGATGTTGGGATGCTACATTTCTCCATCAGTCGTTGAAGGAAAAATCATCAAGGTTCTTCATTGGGTTGGAGTAGAGGCTATATATCCAGGATTTTCTTGGTGATCTCCTAGTACATCTCATGATTAATTGGTGATACTTCCATGTTCCGTGGTAAAAATGCTTCGCTGGGAATCCGATAAATGGACAATTTAAAGTCACATGTTCAGAAATGTTGGCAAAAAATCATGCGTTCAACGGTAGAGTTTCCCTAAAAAGCCAATGCAATGACTGTTCCTCATCACCAGCCCATCCCCTTCAGTCCATGGCTTCATTCCAGCAATCTCTTCAACGATTCATGCAGAACTACATCCAGGTGGAGTCTTAGTAGGAAGTGTGGCTAAAGGTGAATCTGGCAGCTTATTTTAGCAGCCTCCATGTCCGGGAGGTGTTAACCCCTTGAGAGGCAAAGCAGTCACATCGGAACGGACTATTTCTCTCTTTGAGTGGTGTCTCAGTTCTGAAGTGCCACTGCTGGAAAATCATCTAAGGATATCATACTTAAATTGTACATGAACCCTGGGTTAACGGTATGGAAAAGGTGCCGTTTCCTAGGAAATGATCATTGTAACTTTCTTTTCCAGGAATTTTCCATATGGTTCTACTATGTTATACTTATTTCAGCGTACTGTGGGGTGTAACAACTTGGTTGGTCAGTAAATCGCGCAGCTACGCAAAAAAGTGGCGAGACAAGGCCTGAGAGCCAGGACTGAGACGTGATGAATTGGCGGTTTCAGTGGCTGGTTTCAACAGGTATGGCTTAATTGCAGACCAACCGTTTTGTGAAGAGTTTGCCAGGTGATGTTTTCTGCATGGTATTGTGTGGGGATAGTCTATGCGGGATATTCCTATGCGGATATCGCATGCCGTTAAAACTGGGATAGAACTGATATCACCAAAAAAATGGGACAACAACCAACAAATAACCTGAGCAGAACTGGAAATGTTGGCCATGTGTGGGATGTTTGGATGATTCCCCTGTCTAAAGATCGTGTTTGTCACAAACAAAATTTGAAAGATCTGGTGCCACTGCTCGCACCCTGGTTTTCAGTTCCATCCGTCTCCTAGAGCCGACTGATGAAGACCATTCTGCGATCGTTATCTGTATGAACCAGCATTTCCGAACGTGGCGTCGTGGTGGCGTCAATATTATTCACCCAGCTGGATCGATGTTCGTCCCAGGGCTCCTGATCCAGCGACTTTTTTCCATCGCTACAGCACGATTCCAGTGACGAGGCCCTGCCAGGTGGCTGGGCCAGGTGATGATTCATACAAAAACATGCCAAAACTACGGAAATCCATAGGTTTCCCAAGAACATGAACTGCATAATCGACTTCATCTACTTTCCTGGGTTTTTCCATATCGTTTTGTCAGTTTATTGGAGGGTAACGCCAAGCACCATGGTATTTGATGGAAGAACCTACTTATGTTTCTGTTGGAAGTTGGTGGATTTATGCTCATTGGTTTGAAGCAAATGCTGGCAGGTAAAAAATGGAACACCTGGGGATGGTACAAAATCTTCAATTGTCGAGCCATACCCATTGACAAAACACCGTGCAGGTCAGATTCACCCCTGATTCATTCCAGCGAAACCAACTGATTTGGAGGGAAATGTCGTCATATCACCCCACATTCCAGGTGAAAAGGTGTGCAAAACATGAAAGGGAGACAACTGCACGCATCTGTTGGAAACAGCATCTGTTGGAAAAAAATATCAAGCCATAAACTCCGGGCAGCTGAGGAATCCATCTATTTTGCGTCTTCGGTGTGTTGTCTCGGGGGGCCACATTATGTGGGTATATGTGGGTGAAGTATCAAACATTCCCCCGTTCTGGCACAAACACGAAAAACGTTCTCTGAAAAAACTGAAGCAAACCCACTAATCAAAGATGCGGGCGGGACCGCGAAGGACAACACATAGGGCAAAGTAAAGGAGTATCCAAAAGATGGAAAATTCCATGGTCCCTTGAAGTCCCTTGTTACTGTTCTTTGAAATGATGTTAGTGTCCCAAGATGTTCCCAAGTATTGGAGGCATCAGCCATATCAGTCAGACAGTGCCGTTGGCCTTTGAGCTGTACCCAACCAATCCGGGTGTGGGTCAGAACCTCGCCTCCCGAAGAGGTGTTCTTGACCCATGACCCCTCCCCAACCGGATGATTTTTTTTCACTCATGAAGCTGAAGGTCAGGAGGCAACAAATATTCGTAAAGTTTCCCACTTCTCTCTCCGTTCACCACGGGTGTCATCATGCTCACATACAGCGATCTGTCCTGAACCAACAAGGCCGAAGGGCCCAATCCATCCGGACACTGCAAGACTTCCGTGAAAGTTTCGCTATCCGGGTGGAAGGCCAACACCTTTCTTTGATGCCAGTCAGCAACATAGATTGTTCCACGGTCAGTTACAAACAGGTCAATGAGGAAAGACTGGCCCTCAGTTGGGATTTGGCCCACCACAACAGGTTCCAAGGACTCACTTGGATTGATGCACAAAATGCGGTGGTTTTCATTCAGATTGTCCAGAAGATAAATCACTTCTTTCTTCGTTACAAACACCCTTCTCGCTTTGAACTGCTTGTCTGGAGGAAGGCTCTCGGAGGCAATCACTGTCTCCAGCGTCGAGCCCACCAGCTTTTGCAATGTTCTCCAATTGCGGCTCACCACGTACAGCACTTCGTTGGGCGAGTAAAACAGGGCCTGTGCTTCAGCATTGCCAACCACTGAGTCTCCAGAACCGTTTTGAAACCGAAGAATCCTCCGATTCCACCAATCTGACACAAACACCTCACCGCTGGGCGAGATGGCCAGGTCAAACATAGGTCCCAAGCCATTGATTCCAGTGACAGCAGCGCCTTCGCCTGCAACAGGTCGCACGCGGGATGCAGGGTCTCCGGGCTTCCAACTAATGATGCGGCGACCGTCTAAGTGCGCAGCAAACAGTTCACCTTGGTGCCAGCGCAAAGAGTTACATGGCAAGGACAGTACCTCTCGCCCTGAAGCTTCAGTGCTGGCGCCTAAAAATGGCGACCAATGCTGGAGACAACGCCTCTTGGACTGAAAAGTGCCTGGACTTTGGGTTCTCTTTCGAAAGGTCAAAGCATCCTCAACTTCTCTTTGAAGGTCATCACCGCTCCGACCAGAGAGAGTTGTACGGCCAAGGTGAAGTAGATTCTCAATGGAAAGTGAATTGAAATGCGCATTTTGAAGCAGCATGCCCAGATAGGCATTTCCGTCCTTGGAAACTTTATTCCAAGTAAATATTGCGTTCACCACTTCTTCTTCGCGAGAAATTGCCAGATCTTCTCTCCTCAAAATTCTGGCCAGCTGACTAGCACCAAGCTTCCCAAAATCTGGGTGCTGGCTGCAAGTCTCAAAATCCTCTGCCACTTTGTCTTCGCATGCAACCCTCAGAGAATGAAGGCCATGCTCTTCTTGTAGAACTTGCAAGGCAACACGGCCGTCCAAGGAGGCACGGATACCTGCCTCAATCGCACCTGCTAACTTTGGCAGGTCGTAAGCCTCTGCCAGTCGTAAGAGTTCAAGACCAACTTCCACTGGTACTTCAGGCTGACCATCATAGATGTAGTCCAGCAATGCAGACACTGCCGCTTTGGATGCAGCGATTTCCACTGGCTGCTTCTGTTGCACCCTCGCTGCTTCCAGAAACGATCCTCCCAGCAGATTCCTGAAAAACGCACTGGCAGCAGAAAGCACGGCCGTATGGGCGCGATGCTCTGCTCCATCATGGCTCTTCAGAACCACATCACAGAGATGGTCGTCCATCCAGAATTGTCGCAACTGCTGCATGATGCCGGCTCGATGCTGGGCCCGATCCGAGTGGTCAAGCTTCACAGCTCCCATGGCGCGGCTTCTACACAGAAGGCAGTAGATTGTCGCCTTCTTGGTGGATATGCGTTGTGGATATCCAACCGACACCGGAATGATCTATATATAACAAGGACAGTTCCCATCGCGCGGCTTCTACACTGGAATGCAGTGGTTTGTCACCGTCTTGTTTTTAGGTGTTGTGGGGCCAACCAACGCCAGCATGATTTTGTCACTCTGCACACAACCAACTACAAACGGGTTAACACACAATCTTCCAGTGCAGGTCCAACAAACGCATGAAAAAAACACATAAAGCTGTCATTCGCATAAAAATGCCATAGATCGCAGTTGGTTCTTTTGATACCCACAGCGACGCAGAGCACATTTACCAAGCGTTCAGTTGCAACCTGGAATTGGGAAGCCATGAAATTCATGGTTTCCGATTGGAAACTGTTGGTCTCCATTAATGATCCATTTCCATTGTGAAATTGCACATGTCCAGTGACAGTGGTTAGAACATGTTAGAAATCTGGTCGGCTGAGGTCCACACTGGTACAGCCGTTGCAAAAACGAATCCAGATCTCTGATTTTTGTTGGCATATGTCCAAGCTCCCGTGTCTCCGTGGTTGCTTTTTCCGAGATACACCAGTTGTACCCTCCGGTAAACGTTTACATCACTATGGAAAATCACCACTTTTCATGGGTAAATCCACTATAAATGGGCCATTTTCAATAGCAAACTGTTAGTCTGATCTCTGCGCCACACCTTGTGCATCGCTGTGCCGTCCAAGCCATCTCGCCGAGAGCGGAAAAAACAGCGCGGCTCCTGTCGCATCCAAAATTGTGTGGAAAAAGCTCGATGTTGTGATATGGATGTGTTTTATTCAGTTATTTATATATCCATCTCTGGGAAAACAATGTGTTGCTTTTCACATATTTCTTCTATTGTTTTCAGGGCCGATTGATGTATTCATAATCCCACAGGTCATCATACGACATTTGGATGTCGTGTGGCGTGCTTAGAAACTGCCCCTTTCAGGGATCATCAGCAGGTTGGTTCACCCCAGTGAATTTTGTAGCGGCGAACTAGCCCACTTGAGATACTTGGGGTGAACTATCAAGTATAGGGATATGTATTTATGTGTACATATATATAATTATATATATATGATATATGAATTTATTTATGTATATTAATCTGTATACTCTATTCTGTGTTTATGTACCTGATGAATCATAGATGTAAATCTGTATATATATATATATATGTATAAAGAGGGAGAGAGGTAGACATAGATATAGGTACAGATTTAGCTAGGAGTGTGGCCTTCAAATAATTCGCATACCATAAGGCGGTGAATTGGGGGGTCCCTGTACCAGGAACCAATCTGGGTGAACCATCCGTGGCAATAACTCTCTCCGTATGTTCTTTGAGTCTTAAGTCTCATCGGTGCCATGCCTATTGAAACACAAATGATAGGTATGTGTGTCGGTGTGCGAGTCTCTGTGTCATAAAGATGCCCCGGGATCTCATAGATGTTGGGATGCTACATTTCTCCATCAGTCGTTGAAGGAAAAATCATCAAGGTTCTTCATTGGGTTGGAGTAGAGGCTATGTATCCAGGATTTTCGTGATCTCCTAGTACATCTCATGATTGTTTGGTGATACGTCCATTTTCCGTGGTAAAAATGCTTCTCTGGGAATCCGAATAAGGGAGAATTTAAAGTCACATGTTCAAAAATGTTGGCAAAAAATCAGGCGTTCAACGGTTAGAGTTTCCCTAACAAACCAATGCAATTACATGTTCCTCATCACCACCCCATCCCCTTCAGTCCATGGCTTCATTCCAGCAATCTCTTCAACGATTCATGCAGAACTACATCGGGATGATCCAGGTGGAGTAGTAGGTGTCACCCATCATGCAGATATTAATTTACTTCCTACGATGTTAGGGGAAGTGTGGCTAAAGTTCTAGATGAATCTGGCAGCTTATTTTGGCAGCCTCCAAATCCGGGAGGTGTTAACCCCTTGAGAGGCGGAGGAGTCACATCGGAATGGACTATTTCTCTCTTTGAGTGGTGGCTCAGTTCTGAAATGCCACTGCTGGAAAATCATCTAAGGATATCATACTTAAATTGTACATGAACCCTCGGTTAACGGTATGGAAAAGGTGCGATTTCCCTAGGAACTGATCATTGTAACTGCCTTTTCCAACTATTTTTCCATATGGTTAGACTTATTTCAGTGTACTGTGGGGTGTAACAACTTGGTTGATCAGTAAATCGCGCAGCTACGCAAAAAAGTGGTGAGATAAGATCTGCCTGAGAGCCAAGACTGAGACATGATGAATTCCATGGAGGTTTCAGCGGCTGCTTTCAACAGGGATAACTTCATCGCACAGGTGACGTTTTCTGCAGGGTATTGTGTGCGCGATAATCTATGCGGGATATTCCTATGCGGATATCGCATGCGGTTAAAAATTGGATATAACATATCACCAAAAAAATTGGACAACAACCAACAAATGACTTGACCAGAACTGGAAATGTTGGCCATGTGTGGGATGTTTGGATGATTCCCCTGTCTAAAGATCATGTTTTTCACAAACAAAATTTGAAAGATCTGGTGCCACTGCTCGCACCCTGGTTTTCAGTTCCATCCGTCTCCTATACGACTGATGAAGACCATTCTGCGATCGTTATCTGTATGAAACATCATTTCCGAACATGTCCAGTGGCGTCGTGGTGGCGTCAATATCATTCACCCAGCTGGATCGATGTTCGTCCCAGGGCTCCTGGTCCAGCGACTTTTTCCATCGCTACAGCACGATTCCAGCGACGAGGCCCTGCCAGGATGGCTGGGCCAGAACTATGGAAATCCATGGGTTTCCCAAGAAAATGAACTACCATGATTTACTTCATCTACTTTCCTGGTGGATTTTTCCATATCGTTTTGTCAGTTTATTGTTGGGTAACGCCAAACACCATGATGGTAGATAGAAGATGAGGAAAGAACCCTATTGCCTATGTTTTTGTTAAAAGTTGGTGGCTTTATGCTCATTGGTTTGAAGGAAATGTTGGCAACAACGAACACGTTGGAAAAAATATCAAGCCATAAACTCCGGGCAGCTGAGGAATCCATCTATTTTGCGTCTTCGGTGTGTTGTCTCAGGCCTACGTTATGTTGGTGAAGTATCAAACAAACATGCACCCATTCCTACACAAAAACAAAAAACCTTCATCACCACCTTGTTTTCGTATTTTTGAAAAACTCTGGGTGTTTGAAAAAACCTATGGGGTTGGAAAACCTACATATGGGTCTCTGAAGAACTGAAGCAAAGCCACTAATCAATGATGCGCGCGTGTTCCTGAAGGACAACACATAGGGCAAAGTAAAGGAGTATCCAAAAGATGGAAAAATCCATGGTCCCTTGAAGGCCCTTGTTACTGTTCTTTAAGCTGATGTAATTAAGTGTCCTAAGATGTTCCGAAGTGGAGGCATCAGCCACATCAGTCAGATACTGCCGTTGGCCTTTGAGCTGTACCCAACCAATCCGGGTGTGAGTCAGAACCTCGCCTCCCGAATAGGTGTTCTTGGTGTTCTTGACCCCTCCCCAACCGGATGATTTTTTCCACTCATGAAGCTGAAGGTCAGGAGGCAACAAATATTCGTAAAGTTTCCCACTTATCTCTGCCACCTGGGATGTCACCATGCTCACATACAGCGATCTGTCCTGAACCAGCAGTGCGACAGGGTGCAATCCATCTGGACACTGCAAGACTTCCGTGAAAGTTGGGCTGCTTGGGTGGAAGGCAAACACCTTTCTTTGCAAAACCTCAGCAACATAAATTGTTCCACCGTCAGTTACAAACAGGTCCGTGAGGAAAGACCGGCCCTCAGTTGGGATTTGGCCCACCACAACAGGTTCCAACGACTCAGCTGGATTGATGCACAAAATGCGTTTGTTTTCATTCACATTTTCCAAAAAATAGATCACCTCTTCCTTGGTTACAAACACCCGATACGCTGAGAACTGCATGTCTGGAGGAAGACTCCTAGACGCAATCACTGTCTCGAGCGTCGAACCCACCAACTTTTGCACTGTTCTCCCAAACTGGCTCAATGCATACAGCACTCCGTTGGGCGAGCAAAACAGGGGTCCGGATATATCAGCGTTGCCAACAACTAAGTCTCCAGAACCGTTTTGGAAACGAAGAATCCTCCGATTCAGCCAATCTGCCACGAAGACCTCCCCGCCGGGCGAGATGGCCAGGTCAAACTTAGGTCCCAAGTCATTGATTCCAGTGACAGCAGCGCCTTCGCCTGCAACAGGTCGCACCGGGGATGCAGGGTCACCGGGCTTCCAACTAATGATGCGGCGACCGCCTACGTGCGCAGCAAACAGTTCACCTTGGTGCCAGCACAAAGACTTACATGGCAAGGGCAGTACCTCTCGCCCTGAAGCTTCAGTGCTGGCGCCTAAAAATGGTGACCAATGCTGGAGACGACGCCTCTTGGACTGAAAGGTACCTGGACTTTGGATCCTCTTTCGAAAGGTCAAAGCGTCCTCAACTTCTCTGTGAAGGTCATCACCGCTCCGACCAGAGAGAGTTGTACGGCCAAGGCGAAGCAAATTCTCAATGGAAAGTGAATTGAAATGTACATCTTGAAGCAGCATGCCCAGATAGGCATTTCCGTCCTCGGAACTTCTATTCCAAGTAAATATTGCGTTCACCACTTCTTCTTCGCGAGAGATTGCCAGATCTTCTCTCCTCAAAATTCTGGCCAGCTGACTAGCACCAAGCTTCCCAAAATCTGGGTGCTGGCTGCAAGTCTCAAAATCCTCTGCCACTTTGTCTTCGCATGCAACCCTCAAAGAATGAAGGCCATGCACTTCTTGTAGAACTTGCAGGGCAACACTGCTGTCCGAGCAGGCAACAATACCTGCCTCAATCGCACCTGCTAACTTTGGCAGGTCGTAAGCCTCTGCCAGTCGTAGGAGTTCAAGACCAACTTGCACTGATACTTCAGGCTTCCCATCATAGATGTAGTCCAGCAATGCAAACACTGCCGCTTCGGACGCAGCGATTTCCACCGGCTGCTTCTGTTGCACCCTCTCTGCTTCCAGAAACGACCCACCCAGCAGATTCTTGAAAAACACGCTGGCGGCAGATAGCACGGCCGTGTGGGCGCGATGCTCTGTGCCGTCATGGCTTTTCAGCACCACATCGCAGAATTGGTCATCCATCCAGAACTGTCGCAACTGCTGCATGATGCCGGCCCGATGCTGGGCCCGATCCGCGTCCGAGTGGTCAAGCTTCACAGCTCCCATGTCTACACCGAAAGGCGGTGGTTGGTCGCCTTCTTGGTGATAGGTGTTGTCGATACCCAACCGACACTAGCATGATCTAGTCAAGTCACTTTGCACATGACTCTGACGACAAATGGATTAAGAACACTCAATCCTCACACCCATCTGTGTCAAATCCCATGGGTGCTTGAACCCGAAGGCAAGGTATGGTTCGATGTCAACATCCCAAGAAGTCTCAGTGCTCAAATTTGGAATATCGACCCATGGACTTGCGTCTAAGAATTATATAGATTAGATCTTTTGATCACCAGAGACGTTGCAAAATTGAACCCCAACAATATCTATGCGTTGAAATTCATTGAAATGCTGCCGCAAATTCCCAAGCCAACCAACCCAACCAAGCCAGTGCTGAGTACCAGCTGTGCCGTCTGCAGATGTCGACATGGGAAAACCCCAAGAAAACGATCGGCGGGTTGTTCCACATGTTAAAATTCCATCGTTCATGTTTCGTCGATATATCGATATATCATGGGTGGAATCCCAGTGAAGTATACAAGTAGCTAGGTCACACAGTGCTGGATCACAGGATTGACCCTTCGTCATGACCTGGTGAAAAGTTGCCATCATGGAAGAAAAAACCAGCAATTTCTAGGCGAAGTCCTGGTTTTTTTGGTTCCTTCCAATGACCATTCTGGTCGACTCAATCGCCTATCTGGTTAAAAACGCATGAAATCCACCATCAAAATCAGCAACCCCATTCCTGTTGCTGACGAAATCATAAGAACTCCCCGATTTGTGTAGGTTTAATCACTTAAATAATCTTAAATCCATGGTTTTGCTCGGGAGAAATCCCCACTTTTTTTGTATTAACTCACCATTTTTTGCCCATGAAAAACGGCGCGCACCTCATCACGGCATCGCGAAGTGCTACGTCCAAGCCATCGAGCAGAAAACGGCCGGCTCCTGCAGTCGTATCCAAAAAAAGAATGGGATGTAGGGATATGTGTTGTGATGTTTTCGGAATATGTATATTTTATTTACATTAGTTATGCATTCATTTGCCCATTGATCCATTTATTGATTCATGTAAAAAAAATGCATCTAGAGAGAGAGAGAGAGAGGCGGGGAGACGTAGACATATACACATATGTATGCATGTATGTGTATATATATATAAATACATATACACACATATTCATATAATATTTACATGTATATATATATATGTGTGTATATATATATATACAGATACAGAACAGGGTAGACCAACCGTAATTATCAACAACTTTCTCATTGGGATGCTGGTCCAAGCATTTCCTGAGTATGTTTGTTGTATGTCTCATATCTCACCTGTGCGAATATATCTGAAATAAAACAATGTCACAGCTATATCCTGGGATGGTTGGGGAGATATTCTATTGATTTATGTGTGTTTATACTGTTTATGTCACATTATGTAACCATGACCTTGGCGCTCAAGGAAAATCCTCTATGACCGTCTGCAAGGTTGGAGGACCAGAGTGTATGTTGAAGATTTTACTGGTTGTCTAGTACTTTCGTTGGTTCTCTCCTATTACATCTCATGATTGTTTGGTGATACTCCCCTTGGTGATTTTTTCTCTCGAACTCTTGATGGACAATCTACAAGAATTTGGCATGTTCAAATACCTGCTATGGCCAAAATTCAGTCAAATATTGCAAAAATGCAGCACAAAAAACAAGGTGTCCAACACCTCGATTTCCTGGACAAACCAATCATTGTCTGCTACTCATCGCCAGCCTTTCCACCCATGGGCGTTACCCCACAGGCCCAGCCCATGGTGGATTCGGTGCCTTTTCGAAGATTGCGACGGGAAATTACACTTCGGAACGGACGTTTCCTCAATGACCAAAGGATACAAACGGCTTTCTTGGATGTGCACCCCAGTGAGTATTTGGTAAAAAATCACCCTGGGAATATTCCATAGACATGTAACTGGGTGCACTAAGAACTAAGTACTGTAAGTAGTTCCTGTCCCGTGATATCCCCACGAAACTCCTTTTATACCTGGATCATCCTGGATCTATCTGATGTTTCAAGCTTCAGTGGTGAGACAGGAGCTGCACTGGAGCCAAGACCAGCGACGTGGTGAATTCCATGGGAAATCTCCAAGGGTTTACCACCATCATCTGATGGAGATGGAGATATATTCTATGGGATAGATATGAAGCAACAATGGCAAATGAAATTAAATCATTAAATTTCCTAAGTTGAAAGTATTGACCATTTTCGAAATTTTGGAATGATCCATGATTGCCCTCTATACTATGGATTGTGCTGAGGTCGCAGTGAGGCATATCAACTTCTAGAGTGTCCCCTAAAGATCTCCAACAATCTGCTCAAGGATTTCGGTTGGAAGACATCAAACCTTGGCTCATGTGGATGTGGGTCAAAATTGGGTACCCTCCCATCAACTAACAGTATAACCAACATGGGTATAGTAAAAAGTCTGTCCAAAACATGTTTTCGCTGTGAAATATGGTGATTTTTTCATGCCCATATTAGCACATGGAAAAGACATCCCGGTATCCCCAGGAAATGGATGATGCAAAATCTTCAATTCTTAGCCCATAAGCAAGAATTGGTTGGAAAGCCGGGCCACTGATCCATTTTTGACGAAAAAGTTCTAGGTTTGCTGTCTCTGACCCATATTTCTGTGGGTGAGGTCCTTCCTTCATACCGATTCAACCGCCAGTGGTAGGCTTTTCAAACCCATTCTGAACTCAGACCACAGCCATAACCTTAGGTACCCTGCAGAAGGCAATATAAGTGCGTAATAAAATGTGGCCCATTAAAAATATTGAAACGAAAACCTTCTATTTTCCGCCTACCCTTCACCACGTTTCTTTCATGTTCTTTCAAGTTTTATCAGCTCTCCCCATCTTGATGGCTCTTAGCTCCCCAAGAGGTCAAAGCCTAGCAGCGACCCGCGGAGTTTTTTCCTTGGCTTCAATTGAGGAGCATCGCCATGGGCAAACCTGCTCCGACATACAAAAGCTTTGGAAATCTATGGAAATCCATGGGCTTTCTGTTCGGAAATGATCTACTCTCAGGGTGGATGTTCCATATCTATGCTAGTTTTTATCGGGTACCAGTCAAACACCATGGTGGTTGATGGAAGAAACGGATCTTTTTGCTGGAAGTGGGTCCATTTCTCAAGGGTTTGAGGGACATGTTGGCAAAAGGGAACACATTTGGATGGGAAAACTCTGCCCCTAACACACACGGACACATTGATCAACGAGGTGGACATCTTGGAAGGACAACGTTCGGATAAAAATAGCTACATGATGCTACATGGGGATCCAAAATTTGAATCGATGTGAGTCGATCAATGGAAAAATCAGCCACATCAGTCACCCACTTCTTGGCCTTGGCCCCCTGGCACCGCAGGACTTTTTTTCAGTGAAGCTGAAGCTCAGGAGGTAACAAATATTCGCAAACCCTCCCGCCCCTTGTGGGCTCATACATGCCCACATACAAGGATCTGTCCTGAACCAACAGTGCGAAAGGCTGAAATCCATCTGGACACTGCAAGACTTCCGTGAAAGTTTCGCTGCTTGGGTGGAAGGCCAACACCTTTCTTTGATCCCAGTCAGCAACATAGATTGTTCCACCGTCAGCTACAAACAAGTCCGTCAGGACAGACGGGCCGTCAGTTGGGATTTGGGCCACCACAACAGGTTCCAACGACTGAGCTGGATTGATGCACAGAATGCGACGGTTATTATTCAGATTATCCAAGAGATAGATCACCTCTTCCTTTGTTGCAAAGATTCCGTGTGCTTCGAACTGCATGTCTGCAGGAAGATTCTCAGAGGCAATCACAGTCTCGAGCGTGGAGCCAACCAACTTTTTCAATGTTCTCCCATCCCAGCTCACCACGTACAGCACTTCGTTGGGCGAGCAAAACAGGGCCCATGCATCAGCGTTGTCAACAACTACGTCTCCAGAACCGTTTTGAAAACGAAGAAGCCTCGGCCGATCTGACACGAACATCTCCCCGCTGGGCGAAATGGCCAGGTCCTGCAGGTTATTGAAGTTGTTGATTCCAGTGGCAGCAGCGCCTTCACCCGCCACAGGTCGCACGCGGGATGCAGGGTCACCGGGCTTCCAACGAATGATGCGGGGCCAATCTGGGTGCACAGCAAAAAGTTCACCAATCTTGGTGCCAGCGCAGAGAGATACATGGAAAGGGCAGTACCTCTCGCCCTGAAGCTTCAGTGCTGGCACCTAAAAATGGTGACCAATGCTGAAAACAATGCCTCTTGGACTGAAATTCACCTGGACTTTGGGTCCTCTTTCGGAAGGTCAAAGCATCCTCAACTTCTCTGTGAAGGTCATCACCACTCCGACCTGAGAGAGTTGTACGGCCAAGGTGAAGCAGATTCTCAATGGAAAGTGAATTGAAATGCACATTTTGAAGCAGCATGCCCAGATAGGCATTGCCGTCCTTGGAAACTTTATTCCAAGTAAATATTGCGTTCACCACTTCTTCTTCGCGAGAAATGGCCCGATCTTCTCTCCTCAAAATTCTGGCCAGCTGACTAGCGCCAAGCTTCCCAAAATCTGGGTGCTGGCTGCAAGTCTCAAAATCCTCAGCCACTTTGTCTTCGCAGGCAACCCTCAGAGAATGAAGGCCATGCTCTTCTTGTAGAACTTGCAGGGCAACATTGCTGTCCAAGCAGGCATGGATACCTGCCTCAATCGCACCTGCTAACTTTGGCAGGTCGTAAGCCTCTGCCAGTCGTAGGAGTTCAAGACCAACTTCCACTGATACTTGAGGCTGCCCATCATAGATGTAGTCCAGCAACGCAGACACTGCCGCTTTGGACGCAGCGATTTCCACCGGCTGCTTGTATTGCACCCTCCGTGCTTCTAGGAAGGACCCACCCAGCAGATTCTTGAAAAACACGCTGGCGGCAGATAGCACGGCCGTGTGGGCGCGATGCTCTGTGCCTTCATGGCTCTTCAGAACCACATCACAGAGATGGTCGTCCATCCAGAACTGTCGCAACTGCTGCATGATGCCGGTCCGATGCTGGGCCCGATCCGCGTCCGAGTGGTCAAGTTTCACAGTTCCCATGGCTACACCGAAAGGTGGTGGTTGGTCGCCTTCTTGGTGATAGGTATTGTGGATACCCAACTGCCACTAGCATGATCCAGTCACTTTGCACATGACTCTGACGACAAATGGATTAAGAACACTCAATCCTCCATCACAACCATCATCTGTGTCAAATCCCATGGTTGCTTGAACCCGAAGGCAAGGTATGGTTCTATGATGTCAACATCCCAAGAAGTCTCGGTGCTCAAATCTGGAATATCCTTGGACCCATGGACTTGCGGCGTTAACGCCCCAGATGATCGAGCAAATCTGGGAATTAGATCTATTGATCACCAGAGACGTTGTTTTTTAACCCCAACAATATCTATGCGTTGAAATTCATTGAAATGTTTGCCGCAAATTCCCAACCCAACCAAGCCAACCAAGCCAGTGCTGAGTACCAGCTGTGCCGTCTGCAGATGTCGACATGGGAAAACCCCAAGAAAACGATCAATGGTGGGTTGTTCCACATGTTAAAATTTGATCGTTCATGTTTCGTCGATATGTGGGTGGAATCCCGGTGAAGTATAGTTAGGTCACACAAGTTGGATCACAGGATTGAGCCTTCGTCATGACGTGGTGAAAAGTTGCCATCATGGAAAAAATAAACAGCAATTTGTGGGCTAGGTCCTCGCTGGTTTTTTGGTTCCTTCCAATGACCATTCTGATTTTGTTAAAAACGCATTTCCACCATCAAAATCGGCAGCCCCATTCCTGTTGCTGACGAAATCATAAGAAATCCCCGATTTGTGTAGGTTTAATCACTTAAATAATGTTAAATCCATGTTTTTGCTCTTGAGAAATCCCCACTTTCTGTATTCACCATTTTTTGCCTATGAAAAACGGCGCGCACCTCATCACGGCATCGCGAAGTGCTACGTCCAAGCCATCGAGCAGAAAACGGCCGGTTCCTGCAGTCGTATTCAAAAAACGTATGGGATGTAGGGATACGCGTTGTGATGTTTTTGGAATATGTTTATTTTATTTACATTAGTTATGCATTCATTTGCCCATTGATCTATCTATTGATTCATGTAAAAATATGCATCTAGAGAGAGAGAGAGAGAGACAGAGAGGCGGGGAGACGTAGACATATACATGTATGTATGTATGTATGTATGCATGCATGCATGCATGCATGCATGTATGTATGCATGTATTGTGAACAATTTTTCCCTTGTTCGGAGTGTGGTTGTAGATCAAGTACTCAAACCCAGTGCAGTTAGACAACGTCGAACGGCATGCAGAAGCAATCACGCAGCTATCTTTTCTGACGCACGGGGATTGAGCCAAAGAGTTGGCAGTCACTCGCACCACTGTACACATGCATATGTTGCCATATACTACAGGGTGCTCCCGTGCAGTTCCCTTTGACATGTTTACATGTATGTATGTATGTATGTATGCATGCATGTATGTATGTATGTATGTCCGTGGGACTCAGAGTTGGAGATCCCCATGCCAGCTTTGTGGCAAATTAGTGGGTAGTAATATCATGCTGTACAAAGATAAACCCACATCAAGCTACGCTAACTACCATGTAAATTTGATAACATCGGCTGTCCGTGGGACGCGGCTCATCTATCGCATCTACGTAGATAGCAAGACAGCTATCAGCGAATCTACTCTGAACATTGGAAATGAATTAATTGATTGGGAGTTGGTGTGAAAAGCAATCTAAGCCAACTACACACTAGCTACGCTCAGAATCTTCTCAAAAGTCATAGTTCGGCATCATCCGTAGCCAACGAAGATGTTGTCCGCAACATAGCCCTACGTTGATCACTGGTCAGTTCTTTTCTTCTTCCATTGGGGCGTCTGTTGTGGCTTTTCACCTGGCAGAGGTCGTGATGGCTTGGGCGTAGCTTTGGCAGGCATAGATTTCTGTGGCACTTTTGCCTTCGGTGCTGGGGCAGATGATGGTGTGGCAGATGAGGATGATGCAGCTTCAGAAGCGGTCGCCTTTGGCGGAGGTGGCTTTGGCGCCATTGCCTTGGGCTCATGTCCATACCCAGATGCAGCGGCCCTTGATGCTTCAGCTGCTCGTATGGCGCCTTCGCTATCCCCAATGGGTCCGGAAGACGGACTCAGTCACGCTTGGATCGAGATTCGGGGCCATGGTTTGTTTCCATCCCAATCTTCCACGTTGTGCCTCTTGCTCGGCGTACGTCATTGAGTAAGCCATCTTCGATACAAATATGTCAGGAAGAACAACTCCACATTGTTGTGCGGCAATCAGAGCTCTTCACTGCGTTGACTCTCCCGGAATGCAAGATACACTGTAAATGCAGGAATCTCTTGGAAGTTTGGGAATCCATGATTTCCTGATCTGAAGTACGCATAGTGTTCAGATGTTGGAAACGCGCCTTTCAACAAACGTGACACAAGTCACTGATCATCTTCCTCATTTCCGCCTTTTCGGTGTTGTTTCCTCGCATCTTGCTCGTTGGAGTAAGGAACTGTAGCCTCTCCGGCGTGTATCCAGCATGGACGAGGAATTCCATCATTTGCTCGTACACTTCGAGTGTCAGCACCACATGGTGCATCATGTTTGGTCCACTTTTGGACCCCTTTTGAAATGCATTTGCTTTGCGCATGGATCCAAAACTGGGCCCTCAACATTCTGAATCCGGTGCCTCCCTGGGGGCCTGTTTGACGCCCCACTCAAATACTCTGTTGAATCGTGTTGTTCGGATCTAGCTACATACAGCAACGTCACACATGACAAAGCAACCGCGAGGCAACCAGGGGCCTCGAACAAGGGAGGCCCCCACGCGTCTCCAAAAAGTATGCAGATTTCAGGTGCCAAAAATGAACCCTCTGGACATGGCGAGGTGCTGCTCCGAGAGCAACAGAAAGATCAGCAAATGTGGAAACACTTCCCCTGTACATTGCCAAATTTTAAAGCGTGCAAACGTGCAACTTTTTCAGCGTAGGAAGTAGACCTTATCCGCGATAATTTCTCAAATAAAATATGGGCACGTTCCCCCGCACCCCCTCCACACAGTGATTCCGCAAAGTAAGATAATCATTCTTACAAATTTGCAGCATCTGCACACACACAGACTCTGCGAACTGCAACTAGTTTCACAAAAATGTCTTCACTTTGCAGAAACTTGCATTGATCTTTGTTTCGGGGGGCAACGGGTCTGTCACGTGCACCTGAGCCAGCTCAGGGGTCCAAGCTGGCGTTTGGACGGCTTTTACTTCAACCTGTCAGAAAGAAGGGTCTGTTTTTTGGACCTCAAAAACGAAGAAAAACTAGAGACGCAAATACGGGCCTCCCCAGTTCATTGCTGTTTGTGTTAAAATAGCTTCAAGCTTGAGATTTTGCGCACATCGCAGCCTGCAAAGCTTCAGATATCTGATAAAATAAAGGCACCAAAAACAGACCCGCCAGAAGGGACCACTTTCGATCCTAAGAGGGTCCACTTTTGGACCCCTTTTAAAATGCATTTGCTTGCGCAATGCATCCGGTGCCTCCCTGGGGGCCTGTTTGACCCCCCACTCAAATACTGTTGAATCGTGTTGTTCGAATCCAGCTACATACAGCAACGTCACACATGACATAGCAACCGCGGGCAACCAGGGGCCTCGAACAAGGGAGGCCCCCACCGCGTCTCCAAAAAGTATGCCGATTTCAGGTGCCAAAAATGAACCCTCTGGACATGGCGAGGTGCTGCTCCGAGAGCAACAGAAAGATCAGCAAATGTGGAAACACTTCCCTGTACATTGCCAAATTTTGAAGCGTGCAAATGTGCAACTTTTCAGCGTAGGAAGCAGAACCTGTATAGTTTCTTATTCACACTTCCGAAAGTTGCACGATTGCAGATGAGTTGCGGAAGGCCACAGACCTTCGAAAACCTCTAGACCTACTTGGGTCAGCGTCCAGGACGTCGTCCTTAAACAAAAAAGACCGTCGACGCAACCAAGTCAATCGATCCCAGAGCTCAGCCACTTTTACCACAAACACACAAGCAACAGAAAGAAATGTCTCTGCTCATGTCGCTATGGTTCTTGTTGACGTGTCACTCCTTGACACAAAACAGATGCGGAGTCGCATGTTGACATCTTCCTGCCAACTTCACAAAAGCGATCAAAAACACATGTCGTCACAGAAAGTCTTTACATCAAGACATGGTTTGTTTGTTCAAATAAGTTTGAGTGATTGAAAAACGTTGAAACATTTCAAGCACCAAAACGTGTTCCATGATGTCTCCCTCAGATTTGTTAGCAACTCCAGTTCTGAATGCCTTCAGAACGTTGCTCGCCATCATCATTGAGAGACAAAAATCAAACTAAACTTCTCCTCTCAATGTCAAACAAAGTTCCTTCTTCCGAAGTCACAAACTGAATTCTACGAACTAGTTCTTCGTGCTCTTCGTGCTATCCATCGATGAAGGATATGGAAAATGTATTGATTTTCCATTTCATTCTACGTATTCAAATCCTCACTGTGTTCTCCGTGCAATCACAGTACTCAAAGAAGACGAAAAAATATATCGTTGTAAGGTTTCGCCATCTCCAATAAAACGTGCAGTATATGAAACATGCAAATACGATGTCAACCATCACGGTTGAGTTCACCATCAAGGTGAAAAGCAAATTCACTTCCTCCAATGCAGAAAAGACCCAATGGATTCATCTCACCACAGATGTCAAATTTTCACACCCCCTTTTGAGATGAACTCCATTCCATATACAAGCTGTAACCCATCCAGACTTCAGCATAGATCGCCCAAGCTTGACAGGTCAATACATAAGGATGCCCTTCTTAGCCGAAGGGCTACATAATGACCACCCATCCAGTTCGACAATCTTGCAAACTACAGTTGTCCACATAGAATGAGATCCTGCATAGATCCACCCACCGTCACAGTGTCATCAATCACAAAACTCTCGACGCAAGGCAGTTCCTGCATAGAAGGGCACATTAGCCGCTTTGCAGTCCACCAAATCTCAGGCCCTAATGTACCTTGACCAATCCAAGGCAGGACCCTTCGCTGAGTCTTTGGTCAAATGCTTTCGACACCATGAGACATAGCTGGGATCTTTCTCGAAGACAGTCTGGTAATTTGTCTTCTCCTTTTCATACTTTCCAAATGCAAACTTGGTCTTTCCCCACATAGCCATATTGGTAACACCAGCTGGAAGCAAGGCCTTTGTGGCCAAATCTTCGGCGCCTCCCACAGGCTCCATGAAACTACTTCCAACCACCCAATCTGACTCTGTGTCAACTTCAAACTCTGCATCTTCAATTCTGCGCTTCGATGCATCGGTCATTGCACCACTAGATTCAGCTGTCGGCAGTGGCATCTGAGAAGTACGACGCTGTGCCAACTGCTGAAACATCTTCTCATCTTCAATGCTCCAATTGGCTGAGGCCATGGCTGCAAAATCAAAACGCGTCCGGTAGTGAAAAAGCACTAGACCGTGGCCAAACTCTTAGGAGCACTCAACCTAGAGCGTGAAACGAAGTCTCGAACCGCCATCACATCCGTGATAGGCATAGTGACCTTTCAGATTGTCTCGCGCCGCGCACTGCATCTTACAGCATCGCTCAACAAAACTCTGCACAACTGCAATACTGTGAAAACTCCTGTTTGTCTTTGGCAACGTTTGTTTAAAACAACATGCAAAACAGGAAAAATGAAACGAAACGTCAACTTCTGTCTCTCTCAGTGTCCCCCTTTCAAACGCAAATTCACTTCTTTGCAGCATGCTTGACTGCAATCAAAATGTATCTTGCCAACTTTCTGGTGTAAAACGCTGTTTCAGTATAGTTGATTTGATTAAGTTCTGCATGAGTCTGGCATGTACATGTTGAAAGTTTGGAGTGGAGATTTGCTGAAAAAGAAATCGAATTGGAAACAAGCTTCAACGTCTTCCCAATTGGAATACCATCTTTGTTCTGACATCCAGCCTTGCACAACCTCACCAAAGCCTGATGCCTCATGTCAAAACTCTCCAAAAGATTCACTGTCTCAGGTCGGGACCAAATGGCATTTCGTTCTGGAAGCTCAAACGAACATGAGTCTGCATGTTTGAAGTAACCACCAATCGCATTGATGATCTCATCCCATTCCTGGTCTTTCTCAGTGACTGAGTCCTGATTGAAGTTGCGAAGCGGACTTCCACTTCCACAAGGAGTCGATGCATGCATATGCACCCAAGGCGGACATGAAGAGTTCTTCCACTGTCGGATGCAAACAGCTACACGACTCAACGTTCCAGAACTCTGCACCTTAGCAACTACACCAATGTGAGCATACCGGTGTTTAAAGAAAGCTTTAGCACTCAAGCATTTAGTGAAAAGATCTGCTGGATTTTCAACACCACTTCTGTGTCTCAATTTCAACAAACCCTCTCTCATCTGCTCTCGCAACCAATGCAATCTTATCCCAATGTGTCGCGAACGTCGTGGCACGTCCATGGACCTCACAAGTTGCAATGCGGAGCTTGAATCGCTGTCCAACCAAATCACAACTTCTTCTGGCTCATCGATCTCATGAAGTGCAAAAAGAAGACGGTGAACCAATCTTCCAAACGCAACACTTTCTTGACACACCGATTGCAAACCATAGAGCTCTGCCTCACATGAACTCAGACTCAAAGCTTGCTGTTGTCGGCTCAGAGACCTACCAAAGATCTCTCAAAGAAAACAGCTCCACCGCTAACACCTTTACGGTTGTTGAAGCGATACGGCGCATGTGATGCGTCGCTGAAAGAGTGGAGATGGACTGATCTCAGTTGAGCATCGTCAACCTGACTCATGATGGTCTCATCCCTGCTCGGTAGACACAAGCATGCATGCATGTCAACATACAAGAATCTCAAGACTGCTCTCAATGCTTGCTCAGTTCCGTGCATCGGTTTCGCTTGCTGCGTCCCAAGAACAGACATCCATGTTTTCAAGTCATGGCGCACCTGTGACAGCCAGAGCAATTTTCCCAACGCCTTCCTGAAGCGTGAGTATGCTTCATCTGACAAAGGTTTCTGAAAATTGCTATCCGTGAGTGTTTTCTCCAGACGTCCCGAAATGTCAGGCACATTCTCAGACGCACTGGTAACGCCATAATCCAGAAACGTAGAGTCAAGATAATGTGGATCAACACCCAGAGTGATCTCAGAGGAATCTCTTTCTCTTCTAATGACACGACCAATAAAGGTCAGGGATCCTCCCTCTTCTCCGATCTCTCCAGTTGTCTTCACAGGCACTACAGATGACAAAGTTGCAACCACATGTTCCTCGGCTTCCTTAGTGGTCGACAACAACAAGATGTCATCAACGTACACCACACACAAGCAAAATCCAAGTTCATGACCATCTTTCACCATCTGTCCACGATACACACACGGCTCCAACGAATCAGACCAAAGGCCTACATGTTCAACCGTAAATGTCAAAAGCTGCAACCATGCCAGTGAAGCATCACGTAACCCGTTCAATGCCTTTTCAAGCAAATAGTAGGTCGCTTCACCTGATGGAAAACTAATTGACAACGGCATTTTCAAGACAACATGTACACCAGTTCCCAATGGGCTATGCATGAAGGCATGACTCACGTCCAATGCACGCAAAAGCATCTTCCGTGTCGCTGCCATTGCAAGCACCAAATGAACACTTTCGATTGAAGGGGTAGGACTACTAAATCCCAAAGATCTAGCTGAGGAGCCACGGTTGAAGTCTTTTGCAACAATCCTGGTTCGAACCCTCTCACTGCTTTTATAAGCTGCAACCCACCTTGACTGGATCAAACGAAGGTTCGGAACAGCCTTCTTCATATCGTCCAGTTCTGACTGGGTGATGATGCGGCCAGTCCTGCAGTGCTCCAAGTTCTTAACCTCCTCTTGCATTCCTTTGAAACCTTGTTCCAAGTCAAGCTCTTGTAAACTCTGGTCATCTATGATACTGTCCGGTTTCCAAACCAAGACATCCTGACCTCCAAGACGCATCTTCACAAAATCATGTTCATTGCTTCGATTGAAACAAACAGAGTCAAGAGAACCAGAAAACATCTCAGGAGATGTTGCAGGAGCAAAAGACGCTGGACCTTCAAGTGTACCCAAACTCGCAACCAACACAGGTTCACCACTACCAGTACCAACCCAAAACCAGTCAAAATCCATGTTTTTTTGAAGCAATTCTTCCGAATCTTCACGGATCTCTCGTTCCAACTGTTCTCGGTCGGTCTCAGCTTTCCTTTTAAACCTTCTAGTGTACTCAACCTGTGTTTCCGGCTGTCGCCGAGCGGACTCAGGTCTTGGTACCACTTCATCATCATCGACCTCTTGCACTGGTACCGGAACCTGGGGCACTACTACAGGGCTCTCCGGAGAGAGTTCAGGTTCAACACGTCTTTCCTTTCTCCGTTGTTCTTCAAACTCAGAAAAACGTTTCTTACATGCTTTGTTGTGCCTAATACCAGGTGCTTCCATGCCACTCTCACATGCTGGACATCTACGAGTCGGTTCAAAGTGTGATACGTCAGGTGAAACTCTTTCAGAACTCTCAGGACTACCAATGGCTACATCTGCAGTATCTGCTGGTGACGTAGGAGATGGAGTGACAGACACTCGAGACGGCTGATCTGCTGGAACTTCCTGTGGAGTCACGACAACATTCGATCTTGCCAATGGCACTGCTGGCGCCAAACGCAACTCACCAGGTTTCTTCTTCACACTGCTGGACTCTGGCAAGACAAGTTTGGGCTGTGAAGGTGCCGGCAAACTCTGACCTTTCAACTTTCGCAAGTCTTCAGGAGGTAGCTGACTCATGTCAGCCGGTGCAGTCCCACTGTCATTCACTATTTGGGGTCTACTACCTACAGTTCCATTGTCAAACTGCGTCAAAACACCCTGTCCCGAGTTCAAATCCCATCTCAAAGGTGAAATAGCCCTGATGTTCCTAGCTACAAAACGCATCAACTCAGCTTTGCCATCCACACGAATGAAACCTTGTACAACTGGACCTCGTTCCAATGCCATGTGAATGAAAGTACACTCAACATTCCTTGTTGAAAGTGGGGAATGCTGACGAATTGAATCAGGAATCTCGGCAAGAACCTGAGCACCAAACAAAGTACAAACTTGTTTGGATAACTTTCTACCTGAAACCATTTCCAATGGACTTCTGTCTGAACCTCTTGATGTTGAAAAATGGTTGTTGCACAAAGCCAAATACGTCAAAACATCAACCAAATTGCCATGCGAAAACGTGACATCCAACCCTTGCGCATTCAAATCAGCTCGCAAAACAGGAAAGGCTTCTTTTAGTTCCCTGACTGTCCTCGCAGCTGCTCCAACTGAACGATGCTGCTGGGGTGCGGCTCGACGAATGGAGAACGTGTATCGACCAGTGGAATTTCCAATGATCTCTCCAACTGCTCTCTCACTGTCAGTGTGGACATCAATTGAGATAGCCTTTGAGGTCAAGCCAAAATGTTGAAGCCATACAACAATCTGTCTCCTGGCTGCTTCGACATCTTCTCCAACTACCACATAGCCAATGCACTTCGACATCATCTCAGTTAACACAAGGATCTTCACAGAACCTGGAAGTTCGTCTGCAACGATCTCACCTGTTGTGTTGAGAAATGCAAAATCAGCCTGAATGGAAACCTCTTTCCTGTCACCTTTGTCTCTTCTGTGCTGAAAGACGGAACGACCTTTGGCACACTCCAAGCAATTCGGATTGAATGGAATATGTCCCTGTCTCCGGTGACGTGCCAGTTCACTGTCGTCGCCTCCAGACACAGCTGCGACAGAAAAGTCATGAGTATTTCTCACAGTAAAATCAGACCTATATGCACTACTACTACCAACATCTGGATACAAACGAACCCAAGGACAATTGGCAAAATAGGCAACATCAAGACAATGCATTCCAAGCTTTTCGTGAAACAAATCAAAACCTTTTGGGCCTTGTGTGAATCTCCATCCCGAATCTGCCAATGAGGTAATTGACAAAATGTTATGCCGGATGGAACCCACTAAAACATTCAAACGTGCCTTCTTCCAACACCAATCATCACCTGATGGGCCTGACATGTGCATCTGTAGTCAAATCTCAGCAGTGCCTGACATTTTGACTGAAGATCCATTGGCAGCTCGGTAGCCACCTAACCCCTCACTGTCCTGCAGCACTGACCTGAAGGCTGACAAGTTTGACTCAGCCAAAACACATGTAGATGCACCGGAGTCAAGAAGCCACCAAGAAGCATCGGTGTTGTCAGCGACCTGTGCAAGCAAAGGTCGCAAAAACTTCAAATAAGGTTCAACCTGTTGCTCAACCGAAACTTCACTGTGGTCGTCAAACCAGTCACGTGCACGTACCAAAACGATTTTCCGAGGTACGGGCGCACACAAGTCTCGGCTCAAATCATTAACAAAACGTGTTTCCAAGCTGGAACTATCACCAAGTCCAACTTCATTTCCAAACTTCAAACCGCAAAACCATGGCTCATGAGTACAGCTGTCGCAACTTCTTGCCAGCACACAACCCATGTCAGCCACTTCAACTTCCGAAAACCATGGCTCATGAGTACAGCTGTCGCAACCTCTTGCCAGCACACAACCCATGTCAGCCAATTCAGCGTCAGAATCCTTGCAATCAACCACAAGTCTAGTTCCAGTTTCCATGTCAGCAAACTCCAGTTCAGCGCCATTGCACCCACTCTTGGATTCGCAACTCGGGCTGTCAACTGCGAGATCATGCTCATGCACGAACCTAAGACCTCCAGTGGTTTCACAAGTCAAGTCATACAACAAAGGATTTATGATCATGCTGCCGACACTGCCAGCCTTTTGGACATCAGACCTATTGTCGTGGCTTGCGCTCATTTCCGCACTTTGGACTGGTTCCTGTTGCCAGGTATATCCATACCCGTCGCAATACCATCCAGAACCATCGTCCCACCAAGTCTGCGAAACTCCCCATTGACCATCACAGCTCTCCAGCCATTGGTCATTCCACCAATAGTCATCATCGTCCCAACCTTCAGCAGTCCAGTCGGTCCAATCTTCATTCCAACTGTCTGAAACTTCATTCAGCTTGCCTTTCTTTCCTTTTCCTTTGCTACCTTTAGAGCCTTTTACGCCTTTGGAACCTTCTTGTCCCACATGTCAGACTTCACAAGTCCCGATTTGCCTTTCTCACCGCCCTTTCCTTTTCCACTTTCCGGGCGTGTAGGACAATTACAACTGACATGTCCTGCTTTCCCACAACGAAAGCATCTGATCTTACTGATGTCCACGGTGCAGGATCCTGCGGTGTGCCTTCTGCTTCCGCACTTTCCACATCTGCCCTCAGCTACCGTGTTGACGCCGAACTCATACTCCGTATTCCCCTCCAGAGAGTTCAATTTCTTACCAGTACCTGTGGATTCAAAATCACTAAATAGTCGATGTTGCTCTTCCCCCCCCCGCATCGCAGCGTTCCGGTACGATTCATAGGTGTCCGCGCTGCTGTGGTGGAGGACATAGTTCTTCACAGCTTCCGGCAGGCTTTTCAACAGAACAACTAGCATATCTAAATCTGCCAGCTTCAGTCCTGTGGTGTCCACTTGCATAGGGAGAGTTCCCAGTAACCTTGAGAACCTTGCGGCTTCATAATCAATTCTTCTGATAGTATCGCTTACTAAGGAACTCGGCGATGTTTGTGTCGCCGCCAAGACGAATGATCTCCCTGCGATTTGGGTCCTCAGTGAAAGAGCCTCGGATCGTGACCTGATAGAAAATTCAAGGGTAAGTTGTCTAAGCAATTCATACCCATTTGACTGTTGGTTTACTGCAACTGACATCCTGTCACCAGATCCTACAGCATGCAAAGATACTCCCTCACTAAAGGCATTCACCAATGCCACACAACGTGGATTGTCGTGAAAAGCTGCCTGCTGTACTGAACTCAAAGCACTCCATCTGATAGGTCCTGGCAATCTACTACTGTGCTGGATTTCCACTGAAAACTCTAAACTACCACCAGCTGCCCAGGATGACAACTCATCCAAATAGCCAGCCCATCCTAAGACTTCTTCTTCTCTAGTCTTCCACGTACTTACTGGAGTCGGTGCCGGTGTGAGCCACTGCTCACTCTTTGCAAAAACATCAAGTTGTTGTTGGTTTCCATGGTTGTTTCACTGTTGAACACCAAAACCAGGCAAAACATCAAACCGCTGAGTCACAAACGACAAATCAGCTGCCCTACCAAGACCATCACCAAACACTTCTGGAACCCCTCTTCTTTGCTGCATAGTCACAAAACGATCTTGCATATGCTGTTGCACTGTCTGCAACTGTACCTCATTCATATTAGCTAACATGGCCATGACCTCTTGGATCTGCGCTGCTTGAGGCGTCAAACCTCCCAAAGTCGCTCCAACCGGGCCACTCGGCATGTTTCCTTGGTAATTCATTGGGTTCACTCCTAAGTTTGGAAAACCACCAGACCAGGCACACTCACACAACCAAAACTCGCACGCGCCTGCGCTGTCTGCTGCATAAACGTTTGTTGTTGGGAACATTGCGGACTAAACCATTGCGCACCAAACCATGCTGGTCCTTGTCCTTGCATTGCATGTTTCCTTGTTGACATCCCTGCACCGGATAACCTTGACCACTTGCATCCAGGTTTGTCGTGCTCGCAAATCCCTGTGCATTCTGTGACACATTTGCTTGTTGTTGCTGTGGCTGCTGCTGCTGGGGCATGGTGTGGCGGAACATTTCCTTCCGGTGTTTGTCCATCCATCCCCGATCCTTGCGATCTACTCTGCTGACAGGTGTTCCAGGCACAGGTGGCAATCCATCACTACGGTTACAACCACCATTTCCAGGCCCAGGTAATCCGTCTCCACGGTTACAACCACCATTTCCCTCATCTCTTTCAGCTATACCAGGACTACTGTAGGACAACCTTGTGCACCTTGGCTCCCCGGATCCATTCCTACTGTGCCTCTACGAGCTGCAAGCAGGCAGCTCCGCCACCATGCGGAGGACCACAGACCTTTGAAAACCTCTGGACCTACTTGGGTCAGCGTCCAGGACATCGTCCTTAAACAAAAAAGACCGTCCACGCAACCAAGTCAATCGATCCCAGAGCTCAGTAACTTTTACCACAAACACACATATGGCGATGTTCGTTTTTATTTGCTTGTTCTGTTGCTTTTGTTTCTCGCCATACCAATCCCTTTGATGATGCATAAGTCATTATCTCTTCAGCTGTGCTGGCCGGGTCCACATCTCACGATGCCGCTTTGTGTTTGTTGTGTTTTGTTTTTTGGTTTTGTTTGCTTTTTTTCCTGTTTTTTTTTGTTCTTTCGGCATCGTGTAGGACTGTGTACTGGTCCTCCATGCAGCATGCGATAGCGTGTTGATCCACCTGGCGAAAGCCAAGAGGCGATGGACGAAAAAAACACAACCAATAGAAAGCAATGTCTCTGCTCATGTCGCTATGGTTCTTGTTGACGTGTCACTCCTTGACACAAAAAAAGAGGCGGAGTTGACATCTTTCTGTCAATTTCAAAAGCGATCAAAAAAACACATGTCGCCACAGAAAGTCTTTACATCAAGACATAGTTTGTTTGATCAAATAAGTTTGAGTGTTTGAAAAACGTTGAAACATTTCAATCACCAAAACGTGTTCCATGATGTCTCTCTCAGGTTTGTTAGCAACTCCAGTTTCTGAATACCTTCAGAACGTTGCTCGCCATCATCATTGAGAGACAAAAATCAAACTAAACTTCTCCGCTCAAATCAATATCAAACAAAGTTCCTTCTTGCAAAGTCACAAACTGAATTCTACGAACTAGTTCTTCGTGCTCTTCGTATCCATCGATGAAGATATGGAAAACGCATTGATTTTCCATTTCATTCTAAGATTTCAAAGCCTCACTGTGTTCTCCGTGCAATCACATACTCAAAGAAGACGGAAAAATTATCGTTATAAGGTTTCGCCATCTCCAAAAAAACGTGCAGTGCACGATGTCAGCCATCACGGTTGAGCTCACCATCAAGCCGAAAAACAAATTCACTTTCTCCAATGCAGAAAAGACCCAATGGATTTCATCTCACCATAGATGTCAAATTTCACATGAGTGGTGAAGTTTTCTTTCTGCTTTAAAGATTTCTTGTTGGCGGATGACAGTCATTGTGAGCGTTTTCAACGTTTCACAACTGCACCAGGCTACGTATCTATGGCCGACTGCCATTGTTGACTTTTAACTGGTGGGTTATGAATTCGTTAAATAGTGATGGCACAGCGGGAGTCCCGCCGTTCGACACTTGGAAGGCTATATCGCAAGCCAGAGACTATGGATCCTAATCAAAAGGCAGCGAAGCAAACCATAGGCGCAAAATGCACGCAACTGATTCCGCCTGCTTCGAGCCGTAATAGGCTTTCCAGAAAGACATGCCGATGAAACTGCTGGGACCCTGCGCCGATCAGGCCAATTGAAGAGACTGGACGGCTCATCAAACTGAACTCTCTGCGCAGCACAGTCTTGTGCCAGTTTTTGATGTCTTTAGCTGCGGAGTCTTGCCGGAGTCGGCGGAGTTGGTACACCTGCTGAAACCCTATTTACAATGGGGAAAGGGTTGAAAGAGTTCCAACTTTGTGACTCGAGACGACTCTGCAAGAAACCGCAAGATGCGCAAGATGATGTCACTGAACTGTTCCATTTGTTTTTTCCGTCCGACGCCTTCGTGGCTTCCGCCAGGTCGTTCAACATGTTTAAGAGCATCTTGCAGTTGGGATTAATTGATTAATTAAGTCACGCAAAGTAAACTGGTGGAGGACCGATACATAGTCCTATGCACTGTCACGCTCATCCAAGAAACAAAACAAAACACCAAAAACCAAAGAAACAAAAAGAACTGAACTGTTCGATTTGTTTGATGCCCATTTTTGGAGTTTGGAAAGTAGATAGAATTTGTCCTCCCCAGTTGCGTTAAAAGCTTGCTGCTTAAACAAAACCCAACTTTGATTTACTTGCTTTTTTTTCTCCGTCCAACGCCGTATGGCTTCCGCCAGGTCGTTCAACATGTTTCCAAGCATGTTGCATATGAGATTAATTAATTAATTCACGCAGGGGCCGAGCTGTAGGGCCGCAAAAGTAAACTGGTAGAGGACCGATACATAGTCCTATTCCCTTGTCACGTTCCAGAGAACAAAAAACCGAAACACAAAGAACCAAAAGCAAAAACCACACAAAAAACAAACACAAACAAAAACAACCCACACAAAAAACAAACAACCACACAACCACCAACTTTGATTTACTTGCGTGAAGATCTTCGTATTTCGAGCAGATCGCAAGGTTCCATTCTGCCAAAAATGGATTTGTTTTTTGGACTCCTCTTTCTTCCCCCCCTAAACTCCTAATGCGGCAACTTTGCGGGTCCGGTTGTGTATGTCGCCCGGAGTTCAGTATCCGGTTAAGAAATAATAATATATATTAAAAACTGGAAGATGACTATTATGTCCATGAAGGCCCATGACGAGTTGACCTGAGAGGACTCTGAGAGAGATTTCATCGTAGCCCTGCTTTCGTGTACAGCTTGGCTCATGCTAGGGTTAACTCCCGAGCTATGGTCTTCATGTCTGCCTGGACAGCTGTGATCCATAATTCATTTTGCATGTTTTTGATTGTGATGCAGTGGATATGCCACTGCGTCTAATGGTAAATCGATTCGGTGGGTGTTTTTGTTTGGGCTCCAGCCCCGTTTTTTTGGGTTTTGTTGTGTTCTCTGCTGTTTGCTTCGCTGTTTCCGCTGGCGAAACGCAAGTCTGGCTGGGGGATTTGCGGGTCGTCGTTTCTTGTTTGGTTGTGGTTTTCAGCTTTGTTGCTTCAATCGATTTGCCGACTCCAAGGACCCTTCGTCCTTATACAGTGTATTTTCTGCTTACTCTCATGTAAGGACCGAGCCATTAGCGCGACATCGGCCACACTCGAGGAAAAAAAAATATAAATTTAAAACTGGATGATTTTTTTGTGCCCGAGCCCGTTTGCCTTTCGGCGGGTCTACGGTACTTGAGACTTACTCGTCTACCACGTCACGATCGCGGCCCCGTACCCGGGGGGAATCGATCCGCGGCTAGCTGTCCATGCACGGTCCTGAGACGGGCATCATACCACTACGCGACGAGATCGGCCGGAGTCGGGCGGAGTAGGTACACCTGCTGAAACCCTATTTACAATGGGGAAAGGGTTGAAAGAGTTCCAACTTTGTGACTCCAGACGACTCTGCAAGAAACCGCAAGATGCGCAAGATGATGTCACTGAACTGTTCGATTTGTTTGATGCCCATTTTTGGGGTTGGAAAGGTATAGAATTTGGACTCCCAAAGGCGGTCCTCCCCAGTATCCAGAAAAACTCTGCTGAAGTAAATGAAACAATCGACGGCTTCGAATTGCTTGGTCTTGATTCACAATCACCACAGGGTATGGCAGATTCATAGCTTCCTTCTGTTTTAGATGAATTTGTTTCTTGTTGGGGCAAGCAAGGTGTATATCGGTTGCTTGAATCCAGTTGAAGGTAGCTTTTTATTATTTCTTTCATCTGGTGGCTTGATTGTTTGCTGCAGCAGCCTTAGGTGATTGCTTTAAATTATTGTATTGAATACTTACTGCCCCTTGTTGGCCCCCCTTGCCCCTCCAGACCCTACCGAAGTTTTCAGTCTAGAAAGAACATGAAGTAAGTCAATCATCGGCTCCATGCAGGCTCCATCGGCCTCATCAGCTCCGGCTCCATCGGCTCCATCGGCCTCGGCCCCATCGGCCTCGTCAGCTCCATCGGTCGCTCCAGCGGCTCCATCATCGGCTCTGTCGGCTCCAGCGGCCCCATCGGCTCCATCGGCCTCATCGGCCTCATCGGCCTTAGCGGCTCCATTGGCCTCATCGGTTCCATCGGCCTCATCGGCCTTATCGGCCTCATTGGCCTTATCGGCCTCATCGGCCTCATTGGCCTCATCGGCTCCAACAGCTCCATCGGCTCCAGCGGCTCCATCGACCTCATCGGCCTCATCGTCGTCATTGGCTCCAGCGGCTCCATCGGCTCCAGCGGCTCCATCGACCTCATCGGCTCCAGCGGCCTCATCGGTTCCATCGGTCTCATCGGCCTCATAGGCTCCATCGGCCTCAGCGGCTCGACGGACCCAATTTGTGGCCGATGTCGCTCTTATGTTCTGCGAAAATTCAGGCTTACAACCACTAGCCGCGTCGCTCGCGAACGCCAAACCTACGCGTTGGGGTCCGAGCCTAAGCGGCGATGCCGATGAATAAACTTGCAAAACACGCAAGTCAAAAACCCACAAATTCTCACTTGACCTCGCTCTCACCTTTTTCTCTCGCAACACACGAAAAGACAGGTAAGGTGTCTTAGGCTGTCTGCTAGCCTCTGTGCCGTGTTGTCTTTGTTTCTTTTATTCTGTCGTGCAACATGCTTGAACCAGGCACGTGCATACATGCACATTGTTCTCCAGAGTTTGTTGCAAATTCCAGCTGAAGCAAAAAACGAAAATAAACTCATCCACATCCACATGCATTTGCATATGTTGCAAATGCATCATTCCAGTATTCTGCAAAACGACGCCAGTCCAGAAATAAACGCTTCTCTCCAAAAACATCATCATGCAAAACGGTTTGAAATAAAGTGCAGTTTGGAAGTTGTTGTTGTCGAGCAAATACGTCATGCGAGGCAAAACAAATTCCAAACGATTTCCAAAAACATCATTCTCACATTCAACGTCCAAAAACACATTCTCCAAAAAGGTTGTTCTCCACGAAAACGTTCTCAACCGTCAATGAAACTTGTCCAGACATGATGGCATCATGCAGCTTTCCAGAAAACACCAAAAACAACGATTTGTACCTCGTCCGTAGGCGAGACTTGGTGAAAACAAATCTCAACACATCAGCCAGCTATTTGCTTGTAAATTCCAGAGCCAAATGCAGTACGCATTCCAGTCCAAACATAGTCACAGCACACCGGGTATATCCATATACTTTCATACCCCCTCTTGCTGTGACGTTGCAAGAATACATTGACCATGCAGTATGTATCAGCTTGTCCAGAAAGTCCACCTCAAAGGGTATAGTATCCAGACCGTTGCATCAAAAATACGTATGAAGTACTGTTGAATTCAATCAGATTCCCAGCCCGATCCCGTTCCAGTTGCAGTGAACTCTAAAAACCTCGTTATAGACAGTGCCACGTGCAGTGATTGCATTGAATTGTATCATCTCGAATTGCACTGTATATCCAAAAAAATCACTCCAGCAAAACCAGAAGTCCAGAATTTCAGACTGACAGAGATCTGAAAGAGATACATTGATTTATGCAGTCATCGCTGCATCATCTTGCAAAAAAATTATCAGCATGCACATGGAAACACCAGGCTACGGCTTCTTGTCGAAGTCCACACTCATCAACTCCCTGCGGTACGCCGTCGTTGCATACAAAAACACATCCACTCTCATCTTCTTGAGGAAAGCGGCAAGATCTGGAGCTTGCGACTTGGGCGTAGCTGTGATCTTGGGTGTATAGTGTGCCAAAATCCACTTTGCATATTGCCCGGCTTCATCATCGTGGTTGAAGACCTTCAGAATGAATTCATGGTAGGACATGTCTTTGTCCCTCCATTTCTTCAGCTTGATCTTCGTGCTGGCCCACGACTTGATGCCTTGCACATGCACTGGAAATGGCACTGCGGGGTCCATGTCACTGGACTGATAGCTGGGGTACCAACTCTTGTCATTCCAATCCGTTGCATTGTGCTGAATTGTGGTTGGAATTCCCCATAGGTGATTTGGGAACCACGGCGGTGAGACATCTGCAGGAACATACTCAAAGCCAAAGAGTTCGTCTTCATCCTCAAAAACATCTCGATTCCTCTTAAAGCTTTCATCCATGCGTCCACCAGTGCCGTCCCCATCAACTTCTTCCGGTACCTCTTCAAGCTTGGGAGTCGAATTCCTGGCTGCTTTGTTGGGTCCGCTTGCCTTCGGAATAGGCAGCTGTTTCGCTGCTGAATTCTCTGGTGCAGGAGCAGAAGCCTTTGCTGGTGGAAACACTGCTTCTGTCCCCATAGCGGCAGCTGAATGTTCTGGGAATCCAGACTTAGGCATTGCAGTGGCAGCAGGTGGAAGATTAATTGGCGGTGTGCCTTGCTGGACATTCCCAAAGATCTGCAAAACAGGCGGATCAGCCTTCGGTGCAGTTGGAATTGCGGCCCACGGGTCATCGTCAGGGTCATAGTTCATCTTGGGTGGTCGCCCAGACGATGCAGGCGGGTTCACACTCTTTGGAGGCGGTCCATTTCCCTTCCATCCTGGCCATTGTCCTGCGGCCTTCTGTGCATTCCATTCAGCCTGACGCGGGTCAGGAGCATGCTTATGTTCTAATTGGTGCAAAGACAGAGTCTGTGTCATCATCTGGTTGCGCTCTGCCTTGCGCATCAATTCACGCAAAAGCTCCATTTCCACTCCAGTCATATCGGTCCCAGGGTAGCATTCCATGCCAGCTGAATTCGGCGGTGGTGTAGGTCGATTGGCCATGGCTCTGAGGCACAATTAGGCGATTAATTACTGAAACTGTTTCAACCCTCACACACACCCGAAAAAGAAAAGAGTTCGGCCAAGCACTGAACCTGAGAGGTTTCAACTGTCGTGTCACCTGAAGTTTTCCTTTCAGACATCTTTGATGTCGCGCGTCAGAACATATGTTGTGACATCTCTGCAGTGAATTCCCTCTCCGTGCTTGAACGCAAAAACCAAAATCAACATCAACTGTTCTGTGCTTCACATGACTGTTGTGTTTTACATCAACTGCCGTCTGTTTCGTTTGTTTCACATCAAGTGAACATCAAAGAAAAACTTGCAAACGACATGCACTCCCAAAAGACTGTGCTCCACATCAACTGCCGTTTGTCTTGTTTGCGTTTGACATCAACTGCAGTGTTCCACAAGACTGCCGTGCTTCACATCAACTGCCGTTTGTTTGTTTGTTTAAATTTAGTTGAAATAAAGCACATGCCAAAAACGCAAATAAAGTTGTTCCATGCAGGTTTGAAAATACCATGCAAAAACGTGCAAACATTCCCAAACCTACATTACAAATCTAGAAAACATCTCCAGCATACCTGTCCCCCTCTTAAACTGTGCGCTGTCCGGAGACAGGACATGCCCCAAAAAAAAAACTTCCGTTCCGTTTGTTTGCATGAATTCCTATGGAAGTTCATGCTTCAGCTTCCTGAAAAGTCATGCTGCTCGGCGTGCGGCTCTCACAGCCGCTAAGATTCCCTTAGCAAGTTCCTTGGTATAGGATCCTGTTCGGACCCAGTTGACATCCATTACGCCAGCATGCTTTTCACATGTGCACGATCCAAAACGTTTGGTCAAAACGTTGCAAAAACCAGAAAACGAACTTCGAAAAATCAAACACTTTCCAACAGGCAAACCATTGTCAGCTTTGCATCCGGTTTGGCAAAGAAACACTTCTGATTCAAATTCTAAACCACAGTGCTTCAAAACATGCTTGGTTTCATCTCTCTTCCAAATGTTATTATTCCTTGGGAGTTCAAACGATCTCGAATTCCCCAGAGTCAAATACTTAGGCACAGCTTTCATGATACCTTCCCATGCAACATCGGCTTCACTCAAACCTCCAGTTCCAAAATTCTTCAACGGTGAGCCTGAGCTACATGGCGTAGAGGCATGCACATGAATCCAGCGATACCCAAGTTGAGCTTGGACCTCTACAAACTGCTTCACTCGTGCAAACATTGCATCGGTCTCAACCTCTTTCACAACTCCAACATAGGGCATTCGAGCAACTCGACATGCATCTCGAAGAGCTGAATTCGTGCCACAGCACACTTCCACAAACGCAATCTCCTGTTTGTTGGACACAACATCATTGATCAGCAGAAGGTCATTGACTGACCGAAGATCCCTGGCAGGTACTTCCACAGCCTCAAAACCCAAGCTTGCACGATGACGTAGGAAGTCCTTCGTGCTCAAGCACTTTGTAAACAGGTCAGCCACATTCTCAGTCCCTGCTCGGTGCTCGATCTCGAGTTCTCCAGAAGCCATTTTGGATTTCATCCATGCCAAACGAATCTCCACATGCCTGCTCCTTTTAGGAATATCCTGGCCAACAAGCAATTGCAATGCAGAAGAGCTATCAGATTCGAGCAAAATCTTCGGCACACTCTTCGGTTGCATCTCTCCCAAACCAACATAGACCCTCTGACAGAATTGGCTGAAAGCCACACTTTCTTGAGATACAGCTTGCAGTGCATAGAGCTCGGCTTCGCAAGACGAAAGTGAAACTGACTGTTGTTGGCGTGCAATGGATCGCACAAGTCCACCTTCGCAGAAAACCACACCACCTGTAATCCCCTTTCTGCCATTGAATCTATATGGTGCAAAGGAAGCATCTGAAAAAGAATGCAGAATGCAATGTCGTGCAGCTCCAATCATGAGTTCCTCATACTTTGGCGATGGAAGCCGCAGACAAGTTCCCACATCTCCATGCAAAAAACGTAGCAAAGCTTTGATTGCCATTTCAGTACCATGCGTAGGAGCAGCTTGCTGCGAGCCTATCAGGCTAAGAAACAATTTCAGATCATGCCGTGACTGTGCCATCCATAGTAGCTTCCCAAGTGCTCTCCGAAACCTCGAGTAAGCTGCAGCCGTGAGAGGCTGTTGCATGCTTTTGTCCGTCAAGGCTCTCTCAAGCACTGCTGCAACATCAGGCACGGTGTTAGATCCCTTGTTCACACTGAATTCCACAAAAGTTGTATCCAGAAACTTCGGGTCAACACCAATTGACAATGAATCATCCGTTGCTCCCCGTTGAATTCTTCTTCCAATAAAAGTCAGTGCACCCCCACCTTGCTCGGCGGGTAGGATCACGCCAGTCTCTTTCAACGGGACTGCTTTCCCAATTGCTTTCTCAACCAGCTTCTCACTACGTGCAGTTTGACAACAAAGAAGAAGATCATCAACATAGGCTACCAACAATGCAGTTTCTCCATGCACAATACCCTGGTAAATGCAAGGTTCAACTTCATCCGAAACAAGGCCAACTCCTCGAATGGAGTCACTGAGCAAATTCAACCAATGCAGTGACGCATCTCGAAGACCATTCAGCGCTTTGTAGAGCAAGAGATATGCAGGAGAACCATCCATCATAGAGACAGATAACGGTAGCTTGAGGACGATGACAAGACCACGAGGTAGAGGAGAATGCATGAATGCGTGTGAGACATCAAGACCTTTAAGTCGTAGAGCTCGTCTCGAAGCCAGTGACAACACGAAATGCAAGCCCTCAATGCTCGGAGTGGGGCTAGAAATTCCTAATTTTCGTGCAGAGACACCTTTGTTGATGTCTTTGGCTACGATCCTAACTCTAACCCTTGTCTCACTCTTGTATGCTGACACCCAACGGCTTGGGATCACACGCATGTTCGGGTTCTTTTTCTTCAATGCATCAACCTCTGCTTGGCCTATCACCTTTCCCGCTCCACATTTCTCCAAATTAGCAATCTCTTCCTTCATGCCTTCAGAGCCTAAATCAGCATTAAGTTGCATTAACGAGCTGTCATCAATCACCTCATCGGGCTTCCACACCAAAACATTGGTACCACCTAGCTTCACCTTCACGCAAGTATGGTCACGTTCTGGCATGAACTTGATTGAATTCAACTCATCGTCAAACAACTCGGGGCTTGTTGCAACTGCCCTCTCTGGTCCAGCTTCCAGGCTCCACAAAACTGGTCCTACTGATTGGCATGCATCATCCATTAAAAGCAAATCGAGAGTCATGGGTTGCCCGGAGGCTCTCTCACGCTCCATCTCAGCTTCTAATTCTTCTACTGGTTGCTCAGCTTCTCTTTTAGTTCCTCCAGTCTCTTCCACATCCATCTCAACCTGACCTTCTGTTGTACCGCCAGCCGGAGCTGGGTCTCGCTCAGTGTCAACCTCCATATCCTCAAAATGCACTTGCAACCTTTCCCTGCTCACCTCAACACTCTCTGGACTACCCACTGCAACACTTGGTGAATTCTCAGCATCAAATGCCGCTCTTCTCCGCTTGCAGTCGGCGTTGTGCCGAATTCCAGGGGCTACCATTCCCGAGTCACATGCTGGGCATCTCGGTGTTTTGGGAAAAACTCTAACTTCAGGTACAGAGTCTGCTGGTGAAGTTGCAGGCGATGTTGGGACAACTGAGGGTGACTTAGACACAACAGCGGGTGTCTTTGGTTCTACTTTCGCTGTTGCCGGTGTTGGCAAAGGTGGTTGATGGGCAATTTTGATACCAGTGGAACGTTTTGGCACAGGAGTTTCACTTGGTCGCTTCTTTGGCATTGGCCTCCTAGTGTTGTCAGGTTCCTTCATTTCCCTAACAAGTTCACTGGGGGCTCCATCTGGGTATTCAACGATGTCATCGCGTGCATCGCGCGGTTGTCGCGGTGGTTCAAGTGGGGGCCTATCACCTACTGAACGTGCAGGTGTTGGTGCAATTGCTGCTGGGGGCGCGTTTGGAGGCGCTTGCATATGCACATCTTGACTCTCCGCAACTTGAACATCCGCACCTTCAACTTCCACAAACAACTGGTCACCTATCATGTGTTTCCATGCAATGGGTGTGATTGGTCTCACATTCCGTGCAACAAAACGTTTCAAAACCAACTCTCCATCAATTCGCAATGCACCCTGAACAACAGGACCTGTGTCTAAACCTGAATGCACAAAACATGCTTCAATGCTTCTCGTTTCGTTTGGTGACTGTGCACGAAGACTGTCTGGCAATTCAGCTAACACAGTTGAACCGAACATTGCAAAACTTGGTTTTGATAACTTCCGTTGCGTTGAGTATTCAAGAGGTGAAAAATCTGACCCATGTGCATTTGAAAAATGATTGTGACTCAATGCAATATACGTGCAAACATCTGACAAACCACGTGCAGAAAAGTTCACATCAGCACCACCATCGTTCATCTCAGCTCGAAGAACAGCCAACGACTCCTTCAACCTTCTGACTGCTCGCTCGGCTCCACCATTGGATTGGTGCTGTTGAGGGCGTGCACGACGCACCATGAATGTGTACTTCTCCGAACTTGTCCCTACTAATTCCGAAACCGCTCTTTCTGCATCCGTGTGCAACACAACTGAACTTGTTGAAGACGATAACCCAAAGTGGTCTAACCATTTGCAGACCTGGCCTTTGACCTTCCTTGCATCAGTGGCTGTTGCAACTACGAATCCAATGCAGTTAGTAGCTAATTCCGTAAGGACTAAGATTTTGATGGTATTCTCTGACTCTTCGTCAACTACTTCCCCACGTGTTGTTAAGAATGCAAAGTCCGCTTGGATCTCAGTCTCCAACGAACCCTCCTTTCTCCTTCTGTGGTGAAAAGTAGATTTCCCACGTGCACAGATCGTGCATCTTGGGTCATACGGAACGTGTCCTTGAAGACGATGTCGCTCTAAGTCAGATGCAGCCGCACGTGAAAGTGGATTCAAACTGTTGCTACTTGCAGCAAAAATTTCTGGAATAGGATGAGGAGGTTCCAAACCCTTGGAAACAGTCAATTGGGATTCTGAAGACCATGCTGGTTCTAATTTGATCCATGGGCACCCTGCATAGTAAATGCAACCCTCAACTGTCCTACCAGTCTTCACATCTTTGACATGAAACCCATCAGGTCCTTGATTGAATTCCCAACCACATTCACACAACGTCGTCGTAGACATGATGTTGTGACTAATTCCACCTACCAAACATTTCAACTTGGCAGATTTGTAGTCAGGTACCCAATCTTTGTCCCTACCAGTGTGAAAACCGACCCAAACAGTGATTGTTGCAGTACCGTCGATGTCAACCTTACTTCCATTGGCAGCACGGAATTGCTCATGTTTCATGTCAGCTACCCATGCACCATATGCACTCACGGAAGAAGTTGCCATGACAGTTGCAGATGCACCTGAATCCAGTAACCACCAAAACTCTGACTGTCCATCATTCCAGAATTCTGACAAAAGTGGATCCAAAACTGGCATGTACCTACGAAGTTCATGCGAGGCCGAAACAGTATCATGCACATTCAAAAACGTTGAGGTAGCAGTTCTGTTTAAAACAACTCTGCTGTTGACATCGGAAACCAACCCTTGGGAAAACTCTGCAGCATCACCTGTGGAACCTTCGCCTTGCAAACCCAAAAACCACGGCTCATGCAGATTTGGAGGTGTCGTGCAACTGGATTCTTGTTGAAGAAGTCCGCAGAGGAATCCTGAGTCCTCAGTTCCTGCACCACAACCAAACCAGCCAAAGTTGAGATCCCACAAACAGTGGCGTTCGTCACTGTCTTCATCACTGCTGCTAAAATCAATTTCATCTCCCAAATTCCCAGGTTGATCAAAAACAACTGAACATGCATCTGTTTCAGCAAAAACGAGTTCTGGATCATCAAAAAACTGTGCAGGCAAAATTTCTAAAAACGGTGGCAAACTCTCGAAAAGATGTGTCATCTTCTGCAACATCTGGTGGTGTCTGTCCATCGCTCTTCCTAATTGCCAATCCTGAAATTCACAGTTGTCACATTGGCACATAGGTGGCCCTACATTAAAAGGACATGATAAACCACTTGCAGAAACCACGCAAACACTATCTCCCCAAGAGCTATGACTATTGCTGCTGCCAAGCTCATCCAGTTCCGATTGCAAAAACAAACCAGTGGAAATTTCCCCAAAAATTCTTCCAATTAAGGGGCTCAAAACCAATGACTGAATTTCACTGTTCTCGGGTCGCTGACTACTGCTTGCATATTCTTGCTGGGATTCTTGACCAGTCCAGGTCCAATCCTCTGTCCATTGTCCGTCAGTCCAGTCAGCTGTCCAACCCTCATTCCAGTCACTCCAGGTTTCATTCCACACCTGTGACGCTTGCAGCCACGTTTGGTCACTCCACCATGACCCATCATCTTGATACCACTCGTCCATTCCATCGGTTTCCTCTGCATAACCGAGTTCATTCATTTTTCCTTTCTTTCCAAAACCTTTACCTTTTGCCTTGCCTTTGCTCTTTCCTTTCGTCTTTCCTTTGCCTTTGATCACCCCTTTCCCGTCGCCCTTGCCCTTTACACTCTTGTCTGGGCAGTTGGCCGAGATGTGACCAAATTTCTGGCACTTGAAACAACGCACTTTTGTCAAATCAGCATCACACATGCTTGCACCATGCTTCCTACTCCCGCATTTCGTGCACCTATGCCCTGAGTTTCCTACTGCATCCAAATTCCAATCCCCATTACCATCGCTAGTTGTCATGTCATAGTACTCCGCTGCACCTTCAGACTCATTCCCTAGCTGGTACAACTGTTTCTTGGGTTGGAATTCTGCAAAAGCCCTTTGTTGCTGTTCCCATCGCAACGCTGCAGCCCTAAAACTCTGGTACGTTTCCCCACTGGTATGATGCAGACAAAACGTTCTGACACTTTCAGGCAGTGACCTCAACAACACTGCAACTAAGTCTGCCTCTGCAACTTGCAGCCCAGTGGCATCAATTGTGCTTGCTAGAGTACCCAAGAGCTTGCCATAGCGTGCATGCTCATAGTCGATCTTCCGGATGGTGTCCGTCACAACAGTGCTTGGGCTTGTCTCACTGGCATGCAAACTGAAACTCTTGTGCGCAAGGGCCGTGCGAAAACTCAATGCTTCACTGCGGGTTCTCAAACTGTATTCCATGGTGAGTTGTCTTATCAATTCAAACCCATTTGAACTCTGCAAATCAGGGTTTACTCCAACATCTGAACTCAACAGGTTGACCCCTTCTGAGTAGGCATTAATTAGAGTAACCGTTCGAGGGTGTCCATTGAAAGCAGCCTTCAGAATTGCCATCAGTCTCCTGCTTCTAGCTCTCTGTGCAGGACTTAATTCTTGCCATTGCAGGGCTGTCGGCCACCTGCACGCCTGTTCTATCTCTGAACCAAACTCCAGGGATGCTTGCATCGACCACGCTACCAAATCCCCAATGTAGGTTGACCAGCCCAAGATCTCGAGCTCTCTATTACTCCATTTTGCTGTCTCGGGTGTCGGTGGATTACCCATCCATTTTTCTGAGCGTGCAAAAACGTCTAACGCTATCCCCATTGGTTCCTACGTGCATTGGATTGTATCCATTTGGGAACATACCATCCCTTTGGCCAAACAACTCAGGCACTCCCCTCACCTGGTTCACCTGCTCTCCCAATGCCTGTCTCAACCTCAGCACTTGCATAGGGTCCAAACCTTGCGTCATCCTAAGGATTTCCTGCATTCGTTCATTCTGTGGTGTTACACCGCCAACATTCGGTCCTTGACAACCTGTCAGTCCTTGTCGTTTCAGTCCTACCTGACCTAGACCTTGACTCAAGTTCTGTCCTTGACCTGAAACACATGGCATTCCTTGACCACAGCCTTGACCTGAACATGCAGTTCCTAAACATGCACCTTGCTGAACTCCACAGCCTGTGCAACCTTGAAATCCTTGACATCCTTGTTGAAAACCTTGACATGCACCCTGCTGAACTCCACAGCCCGTGCATCCACCAAAACCTTGACATGCACCTTGTTGAAACCCACAACCTGTGCAACCTGTCAAACCTTGGAAACTTTGTCCATTCAAGCTATTGTTTCTTGGGCTACTTTGGCCATACATTCCGTAACTCGGATCCATAAGACCTCCATGTCTTCTTTCAGGACCATACCCAGTCGCCATCGGCAGCATTGACGGACCAGCAACTAAGGTCCCGGCACCAACTAAGTTCCCAGCTGTCGTGCCTAGAATTCCTCCTGCCTGACCTGGGGCACCTGCATTTACATTACCAGTTGGCGAAGTCATTTCAGCACCATTCGCTTGACCTGCTTCTAGCCTAGTCGGCGAACCTGGTGGCATCGGCATTCCTAATCCTGGTGGTTGCATCTCAGCTCCTGAATTACCTCCTCCCTGGATCATCTTACTCGCGTCCTACGCGTGAGCCGAAGCTCCGCTACCATGCGAAAATTCAGGCTTACAACCACTAGTCGCGTCGCTCGCGAACGCCAAACCTACGCGTTGGGGTCCGAGCCTAAGCGGCGGGGCTGGATCCGAGCCACCACCTTCGAAGGTACCCTTCAAGGGGGGCTTGAAGGGTCCCTTCCCGGGGGGGGGGGCACGAAGGTGAGAAGGGCTTGAAGCCCCCTTGAAGCCCCCTTGAAGCCCTTCTCAAGCCCCCTTGAAGCCCTTCTCAAGCCCCCTTGAAGCCCCCTTGAAGCCCTTCTCAAGCCCCCTTCAAGCCCCCTTGAAGCCCCCTTCCCCTTGAAGCCCCCTTCAAGCCCTTCTCAAGCCCCCTTGAAGCCCCCTTGAAGCCCTTCTCAAGCCCCCTTGAAGCCCCCTTCAAGCAAGCCACCTTCAAGCCCTTCTCAAGCCCCCTTGAAGCCCCCTTGAAGCCCTTCTCAAGCCCCCTTGAAGCCACCTTGAACAGGTCTCAAGCCCCGCAAGCCTCCTTCAAGCCCTTCTTGTGCGACAACTTCGGTGCCCTAACTCCTGTGTAACAACGGCTGTTTAAGATGATGTAAATGATGTAGCTGATGTACATGACTGGTAGGAAATAAAGAGTTAGATGTTAGATTATGGCATAGTGGATGGCAAGGGAAGAGAAGTTTAAATAAAGAGTTAGATTTTAGATCATGGCATTGTGGAAGGCAAGGGGGGGAAAAGTTTAAATAAAGAATTCGATTTTAGATCATGGCATTGTGGAAGGCAAGGGGGGGAAGTTTAAATAAAGACTTCGAATTTAGATCATGGCATTGTGGAAGGCGGGGGAAGTTTAAATAAAGACTTAGAATTTAGATCATGGCATTGTGGAAGGCAAGGGGCATTGTGGAAGGCAAGGGGGTGGAAGTTTAAATAAAGAGTTAGGTTTTAGATCATGGCATAGTGGAAGGCAAGGGGGGGGAAGTTTAAACAAAGAGTTAGATTTTAGATTATGGCATAGTGGATGGCAAGGGAACGGAAGTTTAAATAAAGAGTTCGATTTTAGATCATGGCATTGTGGAAGTTTACCATGGCATTGTGCAAAGGCAAGGGGGGGGAAGTTCAAATAAAGACTTAGAATTTAGATCATGGCATTGTGGAAGGCAGGGGGGGGAAGTTTAAATAAAGAGTTGGATTTGAGATCATGGCATTGTGGAAGGCAAAGGGGGAGGAAGTTTAAATAAAGAGTTCGATTTTAGATCATGGCACTGTGGAAGGCAAGGGGGGGGAAGTTTAAATAAAGACTTCGAATTTAGATCATGGCATTGTGGAAGGCAAGGGGGGGGAAAGTTTAAATAAAGAATTCGATTTTAGATCATGGCATAGTGGAAGGCAAGGGGGGGAAGTTTAAATAAAGAGGTAGAATTTAGATCATGGCATTGTGGAAGGCAAGGGGGGGAAGTTTAAATAAAGACTTAGAATTTAGATCATGGCATTGTGGAAGGCAAGGGGTTGGAAGTTTAAATAAAGAGTTTGGTTTTAGATCGAAGGCCAGGGGGGGGAAGTTTAAATAAAGAGTTAGATTTTAGATTATGGCATAGTGGATGGCAAGGGAACGGAAGTTTAAATAAAGAGTTCGATTTTAGATCATGGCATTGTGGAAGGCAAGGTGGGGGGAAAGTTTACCATGGCATTGTGCAAAGGCAAGGGGGGGAAGTTCAAATAAAGACTTAGAATTTAGATCATGGCATTGTGGAAGGCAAGGGGGGGGAAGTTTAAATAAAGAGTTGGATTTGAGATCATGGCATTGTGGAAGGCAAGGGAAGAGAAGTTTAAATAAAGAGTTAGATTTTAGATCATGGCACTGTGGAAGGCAAGGGGAGGGAAGTTTAAATAAAGACTGCGAATTTAGATCATGGCATTGTGGAAGGCAAGGGGGAGGGGAAGTTTAAATAAAAACTTAGAATTTAGATCATGACATTGTGGAAGGCAGGGAGGGGGGCGCAAGTGAGTAGGCTGGGGGGCGCAAGTGAGTATTGGAGGCGCAAGTGATCGGTTTGAGGCGCAAGTGATCAGGCGGCGCAACCTTCTCAAAAACTTCTCAAGCCGCTTCAAGCCTTTCTCAAGCACCTTTCGAACCTTGCTCAAACCCCCTTCAAACCTTTCTGAAGCCCCCTTGAAGCCCTTTGAAGCCCTTCTGAAGCCCCCACCAAGCTGCCTTGAACCCCTCTTCACCTTGAAGCCCCCTTCAAAGCCCTTCTCAAGCCCCTGAAGCCCTTCTGAAGCCCCCTTCAAGCCCCCTTGAAGCCCCCTTCACCTTGAAGCCCCATTGAAGCCCTTCTCAAGCCCCCTTGAAGCCCCCTTGAAGCCCTTCTCAAGCCCCCTTCAAGCCCCCTTCGAAGCCTTCACCTTCAAGCCCCCTTCAAGCGCTTCTCAAGCCCCTTGAAGGCCCCTTAAAGCCCTTCTCAAGCCGCCTTGAAGCCCCCCTTGAAGCCCCCTTCAAAGCCCTTCTCAAGCCCCTGAAGCCCTTCTGAAGCCCCCTTCAAGCCCCCTTGAAGCCCCCTTCACCTTGAAGCCCCATTGAAGCCCTTCTCAAGCCCCCTTGAAGCCCCCTTGAAGCTCTTCTCAAGCCCCCTTGAAGCCCTTCTCAAGCCCCCTTCAAGCCCCCTTCGAAGCCTTCACCTTCAAGCCCCCTTCAAGCGCTTCTCAAGCTCCTTGAAGGCCCCTTAAAGCCCTTCTCAAGCCGCCTTGAAGCCCCCCTTGAAGTCCCCTTGAAGCCCCCTTGAAGCCCTTCTCAAGCCCCCTTGAAGCCCCCTTCAAGCCCTTGAAGGCTTCGCAAAGGTGAAGCTCCCTTCAAGCCCCCTTCAAGCCCCCTTGAGAAGGGCTTGAAGCCCCCCTTGAAGCTCCCCCTTCAAGCCCCCCTTCAAGCCTTCTGAAGGTGAAGGGTACTGTTCGTTTTAGTCTTCGGATCCTTCCTGTGAGCGGCGATGCCGATGAATAAACTTGCAAAACACGCAAGTCAAAAACCCACAATATTCTCACTTGACCTCGCTCTCACCTTTTTCTCTCGCAACACACGAAAAGACAGGTAAGGTGTCTTAGGCTGTCTGCTAGCCTCTGTGCCGTGTTGTCTTTGTTTCTTTTATTCTGTCGTGCAACATGCTTGAACCAGGCATGTGCATACATGCACATTGTTCTCCAGAGTTTGTTGCAAATTCCAGCTGAAGCAAAAATCGAAAATAAATTCATCCACATCCACATGCATTTGCATATGCATCATTCCAGTATTCTGCAAAACGACGCCAGTCCAGAAATAAACGCTTCTCCAAAAACATCATCATGCAAAACGGTTTGAAATAAAGTGCAGTTTGGAAGTTGTTGTTGTCGAGCAAATACGTCATGCGAGGCAAAACAAATTCCAAACGATTTCCAAAAACATCATTCTCACATTCAACGTCCAAAAACACATTCTCCAAAAAGATTGTTCTCCACGAAAACGTTCTCAACCGTCAATGAAACTTGTCCAGACATGATGGCATCATGCAGCTTTCGAAAACACCAAAAACAACGATTTGTACCTCGTCCGTAGGCGAGACTTGGTGAAAACAAATCTCAACACATCAGCCAGCTATTTGCTTGTAAATTCCGGAGCCAAATGCAGTATGCATTCCAGTCCAAACATAGTCACAGCACACCGGGTGTATCCATATACTTTCATATGTTCGGTCCTATAATTTGCAAGTCTCAAAAAACTAGGGCGAAAATGCAGGAGGAATCCTCCGTGTCATTGAAGGTGTCTCGATACATGTAGCTGCAACCTGCAACTCTCTTTACACTGGCAACACTGGATAGGATTTGTCTCTGCGCCAAGCACGCCTGTCCACGCCCTCATCGGCTCCATCGGCCACATCGGCAACCGCTCCAGCGGCTCCATCGGCCTCATCGGCTCCAGCTGCTTGAGCGGCGTCATCGGATCCGCCTCATCGGCCTCATTGGCTCCATCGACTTCGGCTCCATCCATCGGCTCGAGCGGCCTCATCGGCTCCATTGCTTCACCGGCCTCATCGGCCTCAGCGGCTCCATCGGCCTGCGAAATTTCAAACAGACCTAATTACAACCACTAGTCGCTAACGCACGCAATGGGGTCGGCCTCCGCCACGTCGAGTGTTTAAACAAAAACACAAAACCCCAAAACAACGGCTTTCACTGCACCAGTCGCTCAACTCTTTTCCACACAGGAAACGACGAGAGCAAAGTAAGTTTGCTGTTCATGCAGCATGCACTGTGCTATGTTGGTCTTCTTGCACTTGTCCCGTCTTGAACATGGCAGCGGAATCACACAGATTCCAAACGCACCAAAAGCATTCAGCTTCACATTGATGAATTCATGTTGGTTGAATTCATCACCATTTCCAAAACATTCTCAAAGAACTTCAAACTCCAAAAACGTTCTCCTCGTTCACAAACTTCTCAAAAACATCATGCAGCTTCCAGAAAAATGCAAAACGCAGTTTGGCAGAAAAATAAATTGGTTTGTTGTTGTTGTTGACAAACGACATGCACATCCAGGAAAAATAAAGTTGCACCACAACTGTCCAAATTCACTTGCAAATGCCGCGCATGCAGCAAGTGAGTTTCGAAAACAACGTTTGACCTTCTTGTCCATAAACATCATCACCAAATACTTTGCATTACCATGCAAAGTCCAGAAAACAACAAAAAATACATCGTTCCCAGATGTTATTCCACCATTCTGCAGCAAATCCAGAGCTGTGCACAAAGAAGACATTGTTGTAACCAAATTCCACATGCCATATCAAGTTGTCAGGGGAACGTAGCACATGTTCACCGTATCAGCGGGAGTTTATACTTCCATACCCCCTTTTGCTACGATTCCCATGCAGCTTGGCTAAGAAAGTTTCCAACATGCAGCACAATGCAGTGTATATGTATCCACATCATCCGCAAAACCATTGTGAGGATCCGCACACGAAGTCATCTCTTCCCAGCAGTTGCAGATGTATCAAAAATACCTGCGTACGTTAATTATTCCTGTGTCATCGCTGTTGTCTGTGTCCGCATACTCATTGATGCAGAAAAGTTGAACTCAAAGTGCCAAGTTGAAATCACCTTGCAACGGATTCCATGCAGTCCGGTCCATCATAAAAGAAGTTCCATAGATTCTGCACAGAGCATCCATACCAGTGAATTCCAGGCACATTGCAAAAAAAAAGAAACCATCGGCTTGGGCATGCAATGTCTCAAAGACTTCCAGCATTCAACGCCACTCGAACTCACGCTGGTACACGTAGCCAGCATTCAGGAATGCGTCAACTCGGCAGTGCATAAGAAATGCACAGAAATCAGGACCCTGTGTCCTGGGTGTGGAAGTCAACTTCTTCCTGAACTGTCCGATAATCTTCTTGGCGTAGCGACATTCATCTGCACTCTTGTTGAAGACCTTGACAACAAAGGCATGATATGTAATTGGCGATGCAGCGAATTTTCCCATCTTCAATAGCGTGCAAGACCAGTGATATGTGTCCTTGATCCATGCAGGCTTTGGAATTGAGAAATCCACCTCTTCGTAATTAACATCAGCATCTTGCCAGTTGTCTGCCCATTTGTGAGTGCCTGGCAATCCAGTGGGAAAGCTCGGAAAGATCGGCGGTGAGTCCCCGGTGTCGGAGATGAAGGAATAGCTACCAAGCCCATCCTCACTGTCAGAGGCGGACATCACGGCCTCATGACGACGTTTGGAGCCGTCTGTCATTGCACCATCTGGCATCTTGTTTGAATTCGGTTCCACCACATCAGGTGGCTCTTCCGAGATGCGTGCACACTTTGTAGAATGGCTTGTGGCCTTGGGAAACTGTGACTCCTTTCCCTTTCCTTCTTTTCCTTTCTCACCCTTTGCACCTTTCTCGAATTCTTTGCCCTTGCCCTTGTCGCTTTGACCACCTTTGCCGAATTCTCCCTTTCCACCCTTCTCGAATCCCTTGCCTTTGCCCTTCTGTTCATTGTATGACTGTTCACTTCCAAGAGCTGCGGCAGGGAGTACTGGTGGATCAGCTTTGGCAGGAGGAGGGATAGGCACCTGTGCATTGAATTTTGGGAAACCCGCTGAACCTCCTTCATCAGGATGGCAGTATTGATTCGCAATGGCTGCAATGGCGGCAGCAGCAGCCTTTGCCTCCGCAAGGTCCGCATTCTTTTGCACAACGTTCCCATAAATTTGAATCACAGGCTTATCCTTCGGCTTGTCATCCTTCTCCACATCTTCAACCCAAGGGTCGTCATTGGGATCGTAGGGGCGGTCCTGCCACTTCTTGTGGTATTCACGTGCATCACGAAACCCAGAGCTTGCCCCTTGCTGTAAATTCTTCGGTGGAGATGCCGGTGGTACCTTCCATGCTGGATCATCTGGCCATAGAGCACCTGGAGGCGCTTTACCAGCATTTGAATTCGTAGATGAATTCTTGTCAGCTGGGTGACCTTCATTACACTCTTGCCAGTCGTCATCCGGTGGGTAGGTTCTGTTCATGGGAGCATTTTTGACCTCCTTTTTGTGGACAGTCAAAAGTTCGTTCATCTTCCCACCTTCCTCAGCTTTGCGCATGAGTGCACGTAGTTGGTCCCATTCTCCCTGTGTCATATCCGTCCCAAGAACTGGATCATTGGGATCGTATGGGAGTTGCTGCGAATTCATCGAGTTCGATCCAGAGTGCCCATAGGGGCCTGCTTCTGCTGGCGGCCAGTGCTGTTGCCCGTACTTTCGAGCCATTGCGTCAGTCGATCTAATTCCTAATTGAAAGCTGTTTCAACACACACACGCACCCAGAGTCGAGTACCGCAGTTTAGCCGTTTTGAGGGTCCTAAACTCCGCAAATATTGAATTGGGCGTGTGAGTTGTGTCATGTACCTGACATCCTTAGTAGCATGCAGGTTGTTGCATCTCGACTGACGTGCCTTTCATCCAAAACATTGCAAAAAACATCAAAAACTGTAGTCCAACCCTGTCCAAATGTGTCCACAGGCATGCAAAACTCAAAACAAACTCAACTGACATGCACAAGTTGACATCAAGTGAACTGTGCTTCACATCACTGCAGTGTTTCATCAAAAGGTGTTTCGCGTTCGCCAGTGTTTCGCGAGAAAAACAAAAATCTGTGTTCCACATGACTGCAGTGCTTCACATGACTGTGTCTGCACATCAACTGTGGGTTTCATTTCGTTTGGTTTGTATTTGGTTTCAAATAAGGCATGCAAAAACAGAACTCTGGTTTCTCCATGCCAAAAAAATGAAATAAGGTCGCACATCCCCCTTTCAAATTGAACTGGCGGCGTCCGGAGACGTGCAAAAATCAGTTCCACCTGCCACGCAAATTTCCTATGGAAACTCATGCACATGCAGGTCAAAAAAAAACTTTCCATTCGGTCTTTCGTGCTCTGTGCAGACAGCACACCTTCAGGGATCCTTCCTACCTGCACGTACTGCGGCCAAAATGGCCTTGGCAAGTTCTCTGTTGTAAACACCTGTCTGGTTCCAATTCACGTCATACATCCCAGCATGCTTGTCGCACTCGCACCAACCAAACTTCTTCGTGAGCAAGTTGCAGAAACCGGCTGAAGCACTACAAAAGATCAAAACCTTTCCTACTGGCAAGCCGTTTGACGCTTGCATTCCAGTCTGGCATAAAAACACTTCAGCATCAAATTGCAAACCACACTGTTTCAATACACGTTTCGTTTCGTCTCGTTTCCAAATGTTGTTGTTTCGTGGCAACTCAAATGACCGTGAATTCCCCAGCAACAAATACTTAGAAACGTTGTCCATGATACCTTTCCATGACCTGTCAGCCTCAGATTCTACTTGCGCTGAAAAATTCTTGAGGGGCGATCCTGAACTGCACGGTGTGGAAGCATGCACATGCACCCATCTATACCCTAGCTGTTGTTGTACCTCAACGAATTCTTTCACTTTCTGAAACATATCAGCAGTTTCCATTCGTTTGACGATACCGATGTAGGGCATTCTGGCTACCTTGCAGGCTTCCCTAAGTGCTGAATTCGTCCCGCAACACACTTCAACAAAGGCGATGTCTTGTTTCTGGTCCACACGGTTGTTAAACAGCATGACATCCCTAATTCTTTGCAGGTCTTTTGGAGGTACTTCTGGCACTTCGAATCCTAAGCTTGTCCTATGTCTGAGAAAGTCCTTGGTCCCCAAACACTTGGTAAAAAGATCTGCCACGTTGTCAGTTCCAGCTCGGTGTTCAACCAGTAGTTCGTTGGAACTAATTTTAGCTTTCATCCAGGCCATTCTAATTTCAACATGCCGACTCCTCTTGGGAATGTCCTGTCCCACCAACAGCTGCAACGCTGAAGAGCTGTCAGATTCTAACAGGATCTGAGGAACATCTCTTTCTCTCATCTCACCAATCCCGATATACACACGGTGGCAAAAATTACTGAAAGCAACCGATTCTTGGGCAACCATCTGCAATGCATACAATTCTGCTTCACATGATGACAAGGAAACTGACTGTTGTTGACGAGCCAATGACCTAACCAATGCACCTTCACAAAACACAACTCCACCTGAGATACCTTTCCTACCATTGAATCTGTATGGAGCAAATGATGCATCAGAGAATGAATGCAGGATTGAATGTCTTGCAGGGCCAATCATTAAATTCTCATATTCAGGAGAGGGTAATCTCAAACAAGTTCCTACATCCTCAAACAGAAATCTAAGCAATGCACGAATTGCAGATTCCGTGCCTTGATTCGGTTTGGCTTGCTGACTTCCAATGAGGCTTAGGTAGAGCTTGAGATCGTGTCTTGATTGAGCCATCCACAATAGTTTGCCCAAAGCACGTCGGAAACGTGAGTATGCAGAGGGAGATAGTTCTTGCATCAAATTCTTGTCGCCCATAGCTTTGTCCAAGATCCCAGCAACGTCCGGCACTGAAGCCGAACCTTTTGTGATGTTGAATTCGGTGAACGTTGTGTCCAGGAATTTCGGATCCACACCAATAGTCAAGGAGTCATCTTCAAGTCCTCGATGCACATGCCTGCCAATAAAAATTAGGTGCCCACCACCATGGCGTGCTGGAAGGATAATTCCTGTCTCCTTCAGAGGCACGGCTTTGCCAATCGCCTTCTCCACAATCTTCTCGGCTTTCTCAGATTGGCAACATAGCAGCAGATCATCCACATAGGCAACAAGCAAGGCAGTTTCACCATTGACAACACCTTGATAAATGCATGGTTCCACTTCGTCCGAAGTAAGGCCAACACCACGAATGCTGTCACTCAGCAAATTAAGCCAATGCAGAGACGCATCTCGCAGGCCGTTCAAGGCTTTGTAGAGCAACAAGTAGGCTTGTGATCCATCAGGCATAGAGACTGAGAGAGGAAGCTTCAGCACAATCACGAGGCCGTGAGGAAGTGGAGAATGCATGAATGCATGGGAAACGTCAAGACCTTTGAGTCGAAGAGCTCGTTGAGCAGCAAGAGTAAGGACAAAATGCAGTCCCTCAATGCTCGGTGTCGGGCTCGAGATCCCCAGCTTTCGTGCACTAATTCCTTTATTCAGGTCTTTTGCCACAATCCTAACACGAACCCGTGTCTCACTTTTGTATGCTGAAACCCATCTACTCGGTATGACACGCATGAGTGGGTGTTTCTTCTTCAACGCATCAACCTCAGCCTGTCCTATGACCTTTCCAGCACCACATTTCTCCAAATTCCCAATTTCTTCTTTCATTCCTTCAAAACCAAGATCCACATCTAATTGCATGAGTGAACTATCATCGATTACTTCGTCAGGTTTCCACAAAAGCACTTCAGATCCACCAAGTTTCACCTTCACACATGTATGGTCCTTGCCTTGTGCAAACTTGATCGAATTCAGTTCAGCATCAAACAATTCTGGAGCTGTGGCTCGTGCATTTTCAGGTCCTTGTTCCAAACTCCATGCAACTGGTCCTAAAGCATGACATGCATCATCTATGACGAAAAGATCTAAAGTCATTGGAACCTGAGTCCCAGCGGCACGCTCTGCGGCCATCTCATCTTCAAGATCTTGCACGGATTGTTCTGCTTCTCTCTTCACGCCTGAACCTTCAGTATCCATGGATGGTCCAACCTGATCTGAACCTGCGCCGACCGGAGCCGGGCTTGTCTCGGTCTCAACCTCCATATCTTGAACCTCAAGTCTCGGTCTTGCAACATTAGGCACAACAACAGGAGTTGCACTGGGAGTTTCACTCGCCTCAAATGCAGCTCGCTTTCTCTTACATTCAGCATTATGCCTAATTCCTGGAACATCCATACCAGAATCACATGCAGGACACCTGGGTGTCTTTGGAAACACACGCACATCATGTCTTACAGCATCTGGTGACGGAGACGGAGACTTTGGGGAAACAGTTGGAGAGGCTTTCGGAAGTGCAGGTCCATAAGCAGTAGATGCACGAATTGGTTCTTGTCGGGCAATCTTTAGCTCACCTGGCTTTCGGGTTTGCGATGGAGCGGACTCCACCGGTCTCTTTCGTTGGATTGGAGCTCGATAGCTCGGGTCGGATTCTTTCATCTCTCTGACCAAATCACCTGGCGCACCATCAGGATATTCAACAACATCATCATGCATAGGTTGGTTGATCTCGGCATCAGGCAATCTGGGTCTCTCCACATTGGGTGCAGCTGGTTCGACATGCACACCTGGACGTGCAGGAAGAACTTCTTGAGCTTGTCCACCACCTTCAATCTCACTAAACAGTTGATCGCCAATGACCTGGTTCCACGCAATTGGAGTGATTGGCTTGACATTCCTTGCAACAAAGCGCTTCAGAACTAATTCTCCATCAATTCTGATTGCACCTTGCACGATGGGTCCAGTATCCAAGCCTGAGTGCACAAACGAAGCTTCAATGCTTCGAGTTTCATTGGGTGATTGGGCTCGCATACTACTGGGCAACTCAGCAAGAACACTTTGTCCAAACATTGCAAAGGAAGGTCGAGACAACTTCCGCTGTGTAGAGTACTCCAATGGTGAAAAATCAGTTCCATGAGCCTTTGAGAAATGGTTGTGGCTCAATGCAATGTACGTCACAACATCATGCAGGCCACGTTCGGTGAAGCAAACATCAGCACCTCCTTGGTTCATCTCGGCACGCAACACTGCAAGGGATTCCTTAAGCCGTCGAACAGCTCGTTCTGCACCTCCATTGCTTTGGTGTTGTTGAGGTCGTGCACGTCTAACAAGGAAAGTGTATTTTTCAGAGCTGGTTCCAACTAATTCTGAAACAGCACGTTCGGCATCAGTATGTAGGACAACGGAAGAGGTCGAAGAAGCAAGGCCGAAATGATCCAGCCACTTGCATATCTGATTCTTCACCGTTCGAGTCTCCTGTCCTACAATGACATACCCAACGCAATTCGTTGAGAGCTCAGTCAGAACTAGCACCTTAATTGTCCCTTCAGCTTCATCGTCAACCATTTCACCTCTGGTGGTCAAAAACCCAAAATCAGCTTGCACTTCCGTTTCAAGAGTACCTTCTCGACGTCGACGATGTTGGAATGTCGACTTGCCTCTTGCACAAATGGTACAACGTGGATCGTAGGGCACATGCCCTTGCATTCGGTGAGTTTCCAATGCAGCTTCCGCTGCACGGCTTAAAGGATTCAAGTTTGCACCGTCATGCACTGCATTCATACCTTCTGACATCACAAATTCACCCTGTTGTGCAGTGGATTCAGAATCCTGGTACATCCATGCAGGGTCAAGTTTAACCCATGGACATCCCCCAAAGTTACACACACCATCTAACCGCAAACCTGTTGCAGAGTGAGTAACCTCAGTGCCTTGTGAATTCTGGTTGAATTCCCAACCGCAATCACAAAGGGTGTTTGTTGAAATGATGTTATGGCTAATTCCGCCAACAAGGCATTTCAGCTTGGCTTGACGATACACTGGGAATCTTCCCAAATTGTCATTCTTTTTCTTGAACCCTACCCAAACCGAAACAGTAGTAGATCCATCAATGTTCACCTTGCTACCATTTGCCGCCCTGAAGCGGTCATTCTGAGAGTTCACAACCCATGCACCGTAAGTGGCGCGTGATGCAGTGGCCATGACTGTTGCCGCTGCACCGGAGTCCAGCAACCACCAATGCTGGCTTTCGTCTCCCATCATAATTTCAGATAAAAGTGGATGCAACACTGGTGAATACCTATGCAGTTCAAATGAATGAGAAACTGTGTCTTGCACGTTCAAGAAAGTTGAGATTCCAACCCTTTTTAATTCGACTCGATGACAGTTAGATGAAACAAGATCCTGAGAAACTGGAGTATCACCTTCAACCTCGATACCTTGCAAACCGTATTCAAAGGTCGTGACACGATGCGAAGTTTCCTGCAGAGATCCTGACAAAACACTGGTTCCTGATGCAGACATGGCACAAAGTAGACTGGAGTCAATTTGAGGGGTCTGTTCACGCACCCATCCAAAATCCAAATTCCACAACTGGCACACGTCTGTTTCTGTTTCCGTTTCACTGTCACTGTAGTCAACTTCATCCCCAAGGTTTGTGGGCTGGTCTACAACATATGAACATGCAGAATCATTGTCAGAAACAAAAATGAGTTCAGGTTCTTTGCAAGATTCACTGTCAGAGATAGGAACGAATTCTCCTCCATCGAAAAATTCCGGGGCAAAAATAAAACATGCTGGTGGTAAACTGGTGAAAAAATAGTTTAGTCTCACGTTTCGCAATTGACATCTCTCCAAATTTGCACCAAAGTCATCACCGATAATCATGCAATTCGCACAATTGCAAAATATTCTGTGTGACTCCAAACACTGCAAACCTGAAATCGAAACGTGAAAAACGGTTTCATCACATGAAAAATGGCTGCAAACGGTTTCAGTTTCGTTTGAAATATCTGTTTCAACTGTCAAACCTGTTGCAAAACTGGCAAAAACATCGGAAATCAATGGACTCAGCACGAGAGACTGTACTCCCTGAGCAGTTGCACCGGCACTTGCAGTGGCTTGCTGATCATCAGTTGCCGGCCAGCTCCAGGATTCATCCCAGTATTCCTGTCCCTCATTCCATGCACTGTCCCATGATTCATCCCAATTGCCATTCCAAACCTGTGACGTTTCTAACCAAGACTGGTCTTCCCACCAAGATCCATCGTCTTGCCACCACATGTCAGTCCCGTCATAGTCATTTTCGTATCCTACTTCGTTCATTTTTCCTTTCTTGCCAAAACCTTTACCTTTACCTTTGCCTTTCTTTCCTTTCTGCTTGCCCTTACCTTTGATCACCTGCTTGTTGTCGCCTTTTCCTTTCTTTCTTTCAGGGCAATTCACAGAAATGTGTCCGAATTTCTGGCATTTGAAACATTTCAGTTTTGACAAATCAACATCACATGCATTTGAACTGTGTTTTCGACTGCCACATGTTCCACACTTCATACCGCCTACAGCGTCCAAATTCCAATTCCCATCCCCATCACTTGCAGACATGTCATAGTGTGCAGTTGACTCATCAGATACTATCACAGAACAAACCATGAACCCCTAAATAGGGCCTATATTTCGATTCCAAAAATGGCCCCATCACGGCAAAGACAATGTAGCCAATCGGAAATAGTGAAGGATATTCTCGAAGAGCATGCAAAGGTCGGTGGAGCCTTCACAGGATGGCTGCAGGCGAAATGTTTCATTCCAGCTCCTCAGTACAATGATAACATCTGGGCCAGTCCAAGTCCCCTGCAACCCCTGCAGTCAGCGTTAAAGTGACAAAAGCAAGGTGGGCCAGAGAACCCAAAAGCATGACGGCACACAGCACGCCTTTTAATCTTGTGGTGTGGGCAGCTGTGCTCTGCACGAAATCGACGTAAGATCTGTACTGAAGCATCGTGCGCACTGACGGTATCAGGGGGCACAATTCACCACAGCATGCTGTGTCAGCTACGTCTACATTCTTCTAGTCGCTTTTTCTGCTAATGTAATTAATTCCGTCCCATCTTATCTATTTCTGCGTTCTCATTTCGTTTTCTAGAGACCCCTAGAAAAATGTGACCACACCCAATCCCCTGCGACCCCTGCGGTCAATGTTGAAATTTGTCAATGTTTGAATACCGATCGAACAGACATCAATAGACATGAAAGGCTTTCATTCTGGGAGGTCTCCTCGATAGACATCAAACATTTATTCTGAAAAGTCCGCGGCATGTCAACATTGACTGCAGGGGTTCAAGGGGATCCCCTGCGGCTTTCTTTCAACTAAGCAGCTGCACCTGCCAACAAACAGTACTGGGCCTTCCACAAACGCGCGTCGTACTACGCAATCATGAAGAGACATGCAAACTCAGATGTATAAACAGGTTCGCTCAGGCGCACGCCAAAAGCTGCATCGCAACCCTGGCGTCCATTCGGCAGGTGAGTTGTTACACGCTCCTTAGATGTATTGGACTTCCATGACCACCGTTCTGCTGTCAAAATGAACCAAAACCTTTTGTGGCATCTGGAACATTTAAGCACCTTAGCCCAACGTTAAATTCATCCCTCATCGCCAGTTCTGCTTGCCAAAAAAACGGCCCACTTCTTCCACAAACATTTGCACGAGAGGCTGGTTCGCTCAGGCTCACGCCAAAAGCTGCATCGCAACCCTGGCGTCCATTCGGCAGGTGAGTTGTTACACGCTCCTTAGATGTATTGGACTTCCATGACCACCGCTCTGCTGTCAAAATGAAGAAAAACCTGTTGTGGCATCTGGAACATTTAAGCACCTTAGCCCAACGTTAAATTCATCCCTCATCGCCAGTTCTGCTTGCCAAAAACAGCCAACTTCTTCCACAAAAATTTGAAGCGCACGCCAAAAGCTGCATCGCAACCCTGGCGTCCATTCGGCAGGTGAGTTGTTACACACTCCTTAGATGTTTTGGACTTCCATGACCACCGTTCTGCTGTCAAAATGAACCAAAACCTTTTGTGGTATCTTGAACGTTTAAGCACCTTAGACCAACGTTAAATTCATCCCTCATCGCCAGTTCTGCTTGCCAGAAACAACAAGAACAGATCAGGTTAGACATTATCGCAGCTGCAGCAACAGGAACTTGTTTTGGTAGAAGAAACAACTCTATGCGCACTACGTTGCTACGCAAGGGCCTGCCTCATACCACAACCTCATACCAGGACCCCGAAGCGAATGTTACAACCTGTCGCCGGGAAAAAAAAAAGGTCCAGCTTTCAACTGCTGCACTCATCTGGGGCCTGCCACCGCAAAAATGCACATTTTCACCTGGGAGTCTGCCACCGCAAAAAAAAAGGTTAAGAAGGTTCAGCTTTCAACTGACGCACTCATCTGGGAACCTGCCACCGCAAAAAACCACAGAAGGTGTAGCTTGCAAGTGTCGCATTTTCATCTGGGAGCCTGCCGCCGCAAAAACGTCAAGAATATCCAGCTTGCAGCTGTCACATTTTCACCTGGGAGCCTGCCACCGCAAAAAAAAGGGGAAAGAAGGTTTTGTTTTCAACTGCCACACTCATCTAGGGGCCTGCCACCGCAAAACCGTCAAGAATAGGCAGCTTGCAGCTGTCACATTTTCACCTGGGAGCCTGCCACCGAAAAAAAGAAAAGAAGGTTTAGTTTTCAACTGCCACACTCATCTGGGAGCCTGCCACCGCAAAAACGTCAAGAATAGGCAGCTTGCAGCTGTCACATTTTCACCGGGGAGCCTGCCACCGCCAAAAAAAAGAGCAAAGAAGGTTCAGCTTTCAACCGCCACACTTATCTGGGAGCCTGCCACCGCAAAAACGTCAAGAATATCCAGCTTGCAGCTGTCACATTTTCACCTGGGAGCCTGCCACCGCAAAAAAAAGAAAAGAAGGTTTAGTTTTTAACTGCCACGCTCATCTGGGAGCCTGCCACCGCAAAAACGTCAAGCATATCCAGCTTGCAGTTGTCACATTTCCGCTTGGGAGCCTGCCACCGCAAAAGAAAGGTCAAGAAGGTTCAGCTGGGAGCCTGCCACCGCAAAAAAATCAAGAATATCCAGCTTGCAGCTGTCACATTTTCACTTGGGAGCCTGCCACCGCAAAAAAAAAGGTCAAGAAATTTCAGTTTGCAACTGTCACGCTCATCTGGGCGCCTGCCACCCGAAAAAGGGAAAAAATGTGCAGCTTGCAAGTGTCGCATTCTCATCTGGGAGCCTGCCACCGCCTAAACGTCAAGAATATCCAGTTTGCAGCTGTCACATTTTCGCCTGGGGGCCTGCCACCGCCAAAAAAAAAAGTAAAGAAGGTTAGCTTTCAACTTTCAACTACCACAGTCATCTGGGAGTCTGCCACCACAAAAATGAACAAATGTGCAGCTTGCAAGTGTATCATCTGGGGGCCTGCCATCAAAAAAATGTCAAATCCAGATTGCAAAACAGAAGGTGGGATAGATTAGAACTTTTTTTTCACACAAAGGAAGATTGATATGATTTTTAAAAAAACCTTATTCTATCCCACCTCGACAAAAGTTCATCTACCAGATTTCAGGAAACTGGGAATTTTTTGTTGGTTTACTTCCAGGTGAGAATGCGACAGCTGCAAGTTGATTTTTCCTGTTATTTTTTTTCCGGTGGCAGGCTCCCAGGTGAAAATGTGACAGCTGCAAACTCGATATTATTGCCGTTTTTGCGGTGGCAGGCTCCCAGGTGAGTGCGGCAGTTGAAAACTGAACCTTTTTAGATTTTTTTTTGCGGTGGCAGGTTCCCAGGTGAAAATGTGACAGCTGCAAACTGGATATTTTTTACGTTTTTGCGGTAGCAGGCTGCAAATATGTAGAATCCCAAATAAGGATCTTTATGCTCGCGTGCGTGCAGTCTACTTACCGCGAAACAACGAGTTACACCTTACTACAACGTCTCCCGTCAAAAACGTCGTAAACAACCAGCAAAACCGAAATCACATGGTTGCTTCCCTTGAAGCAAAACAAAGATGTCACATGTTGTGACTGCTTCTTACAAACAAAACAAACGAACTCACTCAAACTGATTTGTTTTGAGTTGGTTGGTTTGAAAAAAATTGTTCTCGTGGTGAATAAGCCATGAAACAAAAAAACGAATTCAGCTCATCCGGTGGTGACATTTCATGTCATGTTGAAAATGACGTAAATTACTCATTTTCAGACAAACCTATATTATATATATAAGTTACCGGCTAAGACGCCAAGTCTAGAAGTCATCCTTCCAAGTTACGCGCAGAAAAAAACGCATGTGAAAATAAATCCAAAAATAACATGTGACATGCGGACATGTGAAAAACTGCCGTCGACAAGTTGAAGCTGAAACACACTTGCACATTCAGTTTTCTTTTTCCTGTCAAAGCATGGGGGAAATCTTAAATTGTTCCAAGCTGGATCACACTGGCACGGTGACACAAAACCCACTTGAATCCAAACATTTCTTGAGAAAAAGAAATGAGTGACCCCGTTTGCATTACACATGTTAAATGACAAGCAACATTCATTGATCGTTGCCCGTTTGTTTAAACTGACAGTTGGTGCATTCATGTTTGTGAATCAGCTCACAAGGTTGGAACATCTCCAACTGAACATCTGACATTTAAAATACAAGACGGAAACGCGATAGTTTCACCCCAGCTTCATGGATGATCGCTGTGTTCAAGCCGATCTAAGCGTCACGTGCTAGGTCCCAACAAAGAGCGGGAAATCAGACAGGGTGGCACACTCTGTTTCAGAAAGCCTGCCGGGTCTCCAAACCAAAGTCCAAATGGTCAAGCGCAACTCTTAACCTATCTATAAACCGCTATTGACAAGTCAACTGCAAACGTCCCCCAGCGTTTTGCGCGAGCCCGCGCAGGCGAAATGCACATGGACATGTGATAAGCGGCATTTCGTGTGGAAATTTGCAGGGAAAATGCCGGACCCGTATTCCAAGGCAAGCATTTTGTGCGAGCCTGCGCAGTCAAAATGCACATGGACATGTCACAAGAAGCATTTTGTGTTATGTCACCCCCACATTACTACCACAATTTCAGCGTTGATGCAAACGTCGGGCAAATAAGACAACATGTCGGTGAAAATGGGCCACTCTTCAATGGTATCTCCCTGCCAAGTGGCCGCAAAAGTAGTTGCACTGCTGGCCCGCGCATCTGATTGACACCAGCACACAAGGGCATCTTCAGCCCTCAAAAGATGAAGGTCGAAACTGCCCGAAATAAAAAATCATCATTTGCACAATCTCCAATGATGTTTTGTTTTGTTCCCCGTGAGAAGAGGAGGAAATAAGTAAATAAAGGGAAACGAGGACAAGCAAATGACCACATCAGAGTAGTGAGTCCGTGCACAGCAGACAAGCGTTGCCGACCCGCTAAAACTTTACAACACTCAAAACTAGAAATGCTTCTGGAGGAAGTAAGCCAGGCCTCCGTTGTGATAGTGAATCCTGGTCGCTTCATGGGGCGGGATGTTCCTCGCAAAAAAGCAGCTTAAACATCGTCGCATTGCAGAACGTCAGTTACTCATCTAAACCCTATGTCATACAACAGGTTGAACATCGAGCCTTCAAACACAGATGCTGCTGTTCATTGATGCAACCTTGAAAGTCATTAACACCTTTTGTCATGCGCATTAACCGGCGCTAAGGTGAAGAAAACCAAAGCTTTGCTGTTCCCCAGCGGTGCGCACTAACTGGCGCCCCAGTGAAGAAACTACAAGGTAGCCAAGGTTGAAAAGACTACACACTCGCCTGAGTTTGGCGTGCCATCAAAAAAAACAAGTCCTCTTTGCTCAATCGCCCAGCTTTGGCGATGAGTCTCTTCTGCTTTTTGCTTTCGCTTTTCAGCGTTTTGCTGACGTCTTTCAGCGAAGCTTTCAACTCCTGCCTTCTCCGCTTAAGGTCGCCCAGCACGTCAGTCATAGTAGTAGAGATCACAGGCGCAGCCACGGAGGAGGTCACAGCTGCACCGTCAGCCATAGAGCCCATAGAGGTCGCAGCTGCCAAATCATGCGCGCCGTCAGCCATGGAGCCTATGGAGGTCACAGGGGGGTCACTACTGGCGCAACAGCAGGGTTTTTCGTCTCTACAAATTCAATCAGAGCCGTTGAACAGGCATGCACAGTTAGCCAGCGCAGCTGTTTCCACACTGAACAAATGCTGGGCAGGCACCAGCAAAACGGCTCCATGTTTTGAACTGTCTGACGGTCCTTTTTTCAGACCTCCGCAACGTTCTGTCATTGTATCTTCACTCCAAATTACGAGTGAACAGCAGGGAATATGTTTTGCTTGTACAGCGTTTGTCTCGGCCAGAGAGAGGCTATCTGGGATTGCGCTGTCGGGTCTAAGCCCAGTGCTTGAAGGTCCTTGGTCAAAAGATTGATATTTCCATCAAGTGCACAAATGGCTTGAAAGGCTTTAGCCCAAGAACGTGCCTGCAGCCAAGCAGGCACTTTGAAAAAAATCTGGAAAAACAAGGCTTTGGTCACTTCGTGACCCTCGGCCCGCAGCTTTTGAAGTTCACCAGCGAAAAAAGCCTTGAAGGCTCTGAAACAAAAGACATCTGCCACCTGAAGTTGAGGAGTGAGACCAGTTGGCACGCAAGCTATAAAGAGTTGCAGGCTTCGTGCCTTTTGCAGCACGGACTGCGTGATGTGGCACGGAGCCAGGTCCATGGTCAGAGTTGGCTGGCAGAACTGCTGCCAAGGCCTCAAAGCAGCTGCTAGCACCTCCAAAATTTCACATGACAACAGATGTGTTCCACGACGAAGCTAATCTCCATAATTATACATAAGGAAGGTGGGGCTGCAGCAAGTAAGTCTTCGTAAAGCTTTTTGGGGCACAAGTGCTTGTTGCAAAGCACAAAGGAAGGCAAGCACTTTTGCACGGCTTCATTTTCACAAAGCACAGCAACGAATGTTGCGCTGCCGCGTCTCAGAAGCTTTGCCCCTGCATGGGAAGTCCAACCACGAGCTTTGGACGCTACCAGTCCCACGCGCGGTTTCTCTGGAAAGCGCATGCAAGTCTCGTCTAAGTTCAACAAAAGAAGCGGTCGGTCCAGTGTAGTTCTGCGTTGCAAATGTTGCAACCATTGCCAAAAAATTGCCACCTGCACAACGAAAACGACCCCACTTCCTGGCCCCCAAAAATGACCCCAGTTTTAGTTCCCCTACATAAAAAAGATCTAGTTTTGGGGCCGCTCAGCGGCCCCAGATTTGGGGCCCCACCTTGCCCTTTTCAATTTCAGGTTGGCACGACCATGCTCGACGAGATAAACCCCAGCGCTTGCGAAAGCGCTGCACCCATGCAATTCTTCCACGATAGCCAATGCAGCGACTGGACGGCTCAAATGCTTCGTACATGGCGTACACAGCCGCCAAACTTGGAACCACTCCTCGAAGATTAAGCTTTTCAATCTCTTTGACCAACAAAACTTCAGCCACCTCCTTGCGAACTCGGGCGCGGATACTCGCATCAAGAGGCACAGAGACCGCTATTTCCTCCACTAAGTCCAGCGTGGGGTAGTCAGCGTCCTCTGGGCGTAAGCCACTGAATTTTTGGGCGGCAAACAAAGTGATTGCAAGGTCGCAGCCAGACATCAAGTAGGCCGCACGGACCTTCTCCAACCATGGCAATGTCAGCCCAAAGGGGAAAAGTCTGCGGCTTTGCCGCTTTCTCTTGCCGCTGCCGAAGCCATTGGAAAAACCAACTGTGTGTTGAATGCCATTTGGCATTCGCGGCATGTTCATCCAATGCCTCCAAGCCACCAAATGGAAAAGCACAAGTAGGGATGCTGCTCTTGAGGCAAAAACTGCACATGGCCAAAAAAGCACAAGTAGGGATGCAAGTCTCAAGTAATCCGGATGGTTCCAAAAAAGTTCCGTGGCATTTTTGTTGAAACAGTCCTGAAAGCACCGCGCCGCTCCGACACCAAAGGCACGGCGCCTGACAAGGCGGGGGCACCAAAGCCTATTTCCTACATCTGCAAAGGCACCCCCGCAAAAAATGAACCAAACAAACCGTGTGGCGCAGCTTTGCGCGCTTGAGAAGATCCTCCAATGCACTGAGTGGCACACCCCCGCTGAAGATACTATCACAGAACAAACCATGAACCCCTAAGTGGGGCCTATATTTCGATTCCAAAAATGGCCCCATCACGGCAAAGACAATGTAGCCAATCGGAAATAGTGAAGGATATTCTCGAAGAGCATGCAAAGGTCGGTGGAGCCTTCACAGGATGGCTGCAGGCGAAATGTTTCATTCCGGCTCCTCAGTACAATGATAACATCTGGGCCAGTCCAAGTCCCCTGCAACCCCTGCAGTCAGCGTTAAAGTGACAAAAGCAAGGTGGGCCAGAGAACCCAAAAGCATGACGGCACACAGCACGCCTTTAATCTTGTGGTGTGGGCAGCTGTGCTCTGCACGAAATCGACGTAAGATCTGTACTGAAGCATCGTGCGCACTGACGGTATCAGGGGCCACAATTCACCACAGCATGCTGTGTCAGCTACGTCTACATTCTTCTAGTCGCTTTTTCTGCTAATGTAATTA
>CAMXCT020002007.1:0-52500 GCA_947184155.2 Cladocopium goreaui
AGTCGTAGTCGTAGTCGTAGTCGTAGTAGTAGTAGCAGCAGTAGCAGCAGTAGTAGTAGTAGTAGCAGCAGTAGTGGTAGTAGTTGCAGTCAGTGTTGTTGTTGTTGTTGTTGTTGTTATTATAGTTGTTGCCGTTGCTGCTGCTGATGTCTGTTGTTGTTCATGTCATTGTTTTTGGTGTCACGTACTCTCGGTACTCGGCAACGGTGCACGTTTTTGATGGGACGTTGGTGATATGTTTGTGGCACGGTGAGGGTAGGGTGGGGTGGGGTGGGGTGGGGGGGGCTAATAACGTTCAAGTATACTTCTACACACACGTCATGCTACGCTACTGCACGTTTGTCTTGCACTTGCACACACACACACACACACGTCATGCTACGCTACTGCACGTTTCCCTTGCACTTGCACACATAGGTCATGCAACGTTGGGGTGGGGTGGGGTGGGGGGGCTAATAACGTTCAAGTATACTTCTACACACAAGTCATGCTACGCTACTGCACGTTCCTCTTGCACTTGCACACACACTTCATGCTACGTTGTGGGAATACATATACCAGTTCGTCTACCGACATAACCATAAAGACTAGAAACCCAAGCTGCTCTGGATGAAAAACAAGTTTTGCGTACTTTTGCAGTTCGGGGCCTGGAATGATGATACACACAAAACACTGTAAATACCAGGTCAAATGCTCAATTTTGATCGATTTTTCCCGAGTACTGAGGAGGCGTGTTACCTTGTTTTTGTTGCCGTCGTCGTCGTCATCGTTGTTGTTGGTGGTGGTTGTGCGTTTTTTTGCTGTTGTTGTTCCTGTTGTTGCTGTTGTTGCTGTTGCTGCCTCTTCTTGCCTCTTGTTGCTCTTCTTCTTGTTGTTGTTGTTGCTGTTGTTGTTGTTGTTGATGTTGTTGACGTTGCTGTTGCTGCTGTTGGTGCTGTCGGCGGTCGTGTTGTTGTTGCCGTTGTTGCTGTTTTTGTTGGTGTTCGTGGTGGTGGCTATGGTGTGTTGGTTGTGGTTGTGGTTGTGGTTGTGGTTGTGGTCGTTGTGGTTGTGGTTGTCGTTGTCGTTGTCGTTGTCGTTGTTGTTGCTGTTGCTGTTGTTGTTGTTGTTGTTGGTGGTGGTGGTGGTGGTGGTGTTGGTGTTGGTGTTGGTGTTGGTGTTGCTGGTGTTGTTGTTGTTGTTGTTGGTGGTGGTGGTGGTGGTAGTGTTTTGTTGTTTTTTGTTTCTTTGGTTGTTTGTTTGGTTTGTTTGGTTTGTTTGGCTTCTTTGGTTTGTTTGATTGGTTTAGTTTGTTTGTTCATTTTTTGTCGTTTGTTTGTTCGTTATTTTTTGTTTGCGGTTTTGGTTTGATCGTTTGTTTCTTTGTTTTTTTGTTTGTTTGTTGTTTGTTGTTTGTTGTTTTGTTTTTGTTGCTGCTGCTGTCATTGTCGTTGCCGTTTCCGTTCGTGTTGGTGCCGGTGCTGCTGTTGTTGTTGTTGTCGTTGTTGTGGTTGGTGTTGGTGCTGGTGCTGCTGGTGGTGGTTGTTGTTGGTTGCTGGTTGCTGGACAAGTTGTTGGTTGTTGGTTGTTGATTGTTGGTTGTTGGTTGCTGGTTGCTGGTTGCTGTTTGCTGGTTGCTGGCTGCTGGTTGTTGGTTGTTGTAGTTGTTGTGTTTGTTGTGTTGGTTGCTTTTTTTTTTTGGTTTTTGGTTGTGTGGTTGTTGCGTTTGTTGTGCTTGCTGTGTTTGCTGTGTTTGTTGTGTTTGTTGTGTTTGTTGTGTTTGTTGTGTTTGTTGTGGTGTTTGCCGTGTTTGCTGTGCTTGTTGTGTTTGCCCTGTTTGCTGTGTTTGTTGTTGTTGTCGTTGTCGTCGTCGTCGTCGTCGTGGTGGTCGTCGTCGTCGTCGTTGTTGTTGTTTGGGTGGCGGTCGTGGTGTTTGCTGGTTGTTGTGTTTGTTGTTTGTTGTTGGATGTTGGTTTTTGGTAGTTTCTTGTTAGTTGTTGGTTGTCTTTGGTTGGTTGGTTGGTTGGTTAGTTAGTTGGTTGGTTAGTTGTTAAATTGTTTGGTTGTTTGTTTGTATTCTTCTTAGTGTAACGAGTCTTCTTGTTTTGTTCGTTAACTTGTTTTCCAAGGAACCCAGTCTAACTAACGCAATTTTGCGTCTTGGAGTCCAATGTTTGAAGCCTTCCTACATCTCTCATGGTGCGTGTGCACGCGAGGCTGCATGTGGTCACTGGCAAGACGGCTCTTTTTGTGCCAGAGTGTCAGGATGTGTATTTACAATATTGTACATCTATAGGAGCATCTCATCCTGCTTGGCCGTGCTGAAATGAGTAGCTCTAATCACATTTTTTTGTAGATAGATAGATAGACAGATAGACAGATAGATCAAGAGATAGAGAGATAGAGAGGTAGAGAGGTAGAGATAGAGAGATAGAGAGAGATAGGCACACAGATTGATAGATAGAGAGATCGATAGACAGACAGACAGACAGACAGACAGACAGACAGACAGACACAGACAGACAGGTAGATAAATAGGTAGATAGGTAGATAGGTAGACAGATAGGTAGATGGATGTGAGAGAGAGAGAGATAGATAAATAGATAAGTAAATATCCTGGACTTGGACCTTGTCTTTGCTGGTTAGATAGATAGACATGTGGGCGTGTTGACTTGTCACGTATTTTGGGGCCTTCTTAAGTGAGCCGGGGTAACTTAAGTGGTGGAGATCCCGGGAAACAGAAAAGATACCAAAAATCTGCTGACATCACATGAAATCTATTCAGGCAACATTTCCCATCAGCCATGGATGGATATCAATGGAGTGCTACGTGTGGATTTTGTGCTCGACACTGGATATGCTCAGACGCCTCTCTGAGTCTTCTTGTATTGGCCGGTAGCCAGCATGAAAATAAATGTTTTCTGTGGCGCATCCAGAGCTCTATCGAGGCATTGCGATGGTAGCATTTGAAACTGCAGAGGGGACTGCTGTGAGCGGCAGAAACATTGAGATAAATGACATTTTTTAAATCCTAAATAAAAGTAACCCAGATATGAACAGGTTGCACTTTTAAGCACATACTTTTCACCCAACTATGTGTTCAAAATTGCCATAAATCAAAAAGGTTGGCTTGCTGGTCAGAAATTATTGGATATAGTTCCATGCAGTTCCCATACAAATCATATGTCTATGTCTCGTTTAAGATTCTCCTTGTGGATTTTGTTGTTCTTATTGAATGCAAGTAATTGAATACATCGAGCCATAAGGCAAAGGATCAAACATGTAAGTACACACAATTCATGAATAAGAGTGTTAAAACATATTTACACCGCAATATCATCGAAATAGTTGCGTGAACCCTTTCACTGTCCCTTGCAAAATATCACAGTAGTCCCCAAAAAATGCAGGGTGACCTTGAAAAGTGCAACCTTTCCTTGAAGGGGAAGCATGTTTCTTAAAAATGTAGCACGGGTTTAACATGCAATGCAACATGCAACAGGGAAGTACCCCCAGCTTGTAAACAAGCATTTTTCACTAAAGTTGCAAGTTTCCTTCGAGAAAGTACACTGTTTTTTCAACAAGCAATCCCCCCACAAATTATGATGGAATACTCTCAAAGATGCGGCATTCGTTTTTGAAAAGAACTATCTTCTTCCAAATGATTTGATATTCCTTCAAGTAGGAAATATTCCTGCGATATATGCAGCGCAACTTTCAATTTATAGCAACCTTTTTAGAATGCTGAATTCATGTCAAAAAGTGCAATACCCAAGGCATCAACGCAATATTCCCTGAAAATCATGTAAAATGACTTTGTTCCTTACACATGGCAAGTACCCCACCATAAGACACTATAATCAAAGGAAGTTGGGAAGCAATACTTCCGTGTTACGGACAAACAGAACTGTGAGACTTGACACTGATGAAGGGCGGTGTGAGACTTGACATCACATAACAATACATCACAAAAAGAATAGGCTATGACAAGGGCGGTGTGAGACTTGACATCACATAACAATAAATCACAAAAGAATAACAGGCTATGACACAGGGTGGTGACGAAGGGCAGTGGTGACCTAGAGAAATGGTGACGAAGGGAAGTGGTGAGGAAGGGAAGTGGTGACGAAGGGAAGTGGTGACGAAGGGAAGTGGTGACGAAGGGAGTGTGATGACGAAGGGAGTGTGGTGACTTTGGGAAGTGGTGACTTTGGGAAGTGGTGACGAAGGGAGTGTGGGGACGAAGGGAGTGAGTGTGGTGACTTTGGGAAGTGGTGACTAAGGGAAGTGGTGACTAAGGGAAGTGCTGACGAAGGGAGTGTGGCGACGAAGGGAAGTGGTGAGGAAGGGAAGTGGTGACGATGGGAAGTGGTGACGAAGGGAAGTGGTGAGGAAGGGAAGTGGTGACCTAACTGAAGTGGTGACGATATGTGACGATGGGAAGTGGTGAGGAAGGGAAGTGGTGACGAAGGGAAGTGGTCGCATTGTAATGGCTGCATGAATGTTGCATGGGGCTTGTGTTGGGGAGGAAGCCAGAGCACGAAACCTTGTGTTTTTCCGTGTCAAGTGGCTGCAGCAGGCGATGAAAGGTACCTCCTGTGTGCGGCGGTTGCGGTTTGGATCGTTTCGAGGTCAATCGGTTCCTCCTCTGTGTTCTGCAAAGAGTGGTTGTTCCTGTGTGCGTAGTTCTATATGCGTTTCTTGAATCTGTGGTTGCAGATCGCATTGGAATGGCTGCGTGATTGTTGTCATCTGGTGTTGCCATGTGCATAGATACATACGGGTTAGCCACGTCATGCTGCAAAATGCATTGTGATGGTTGCATGAATGTTGCATGGGGCTTGTGTTGTGGAGGAAGCCGGAGCACGAAACCTTGTGTTTTTCCGTGTAAAGTTGCTGCAGCCGGCGATGAAAGGTACCTCCTGTGTGCGGCGGTTGCGGTTTGGATCGTTTCGAGGTCAATCGGTTCCTCCTGAGTGTTCTGCAACGAGTGGTTGTTCCTGTGTGCGTAGTTCTATATGCGTTTCTTGAATCTGTGGTTGCAGATCGCATTGGAATGGCTGCGTGATTGTTGTCATCTGGTGTTGCCATGTGCATAGATACATACGGGTTAGCCACGTCATGCTGCAAAATGCATTGTGATGGTTGCATGAATGTTGCATGGGGCTTGTGTTGTGGAGGAAGCCGGAGCACGAAACCTTGTGTTTTTCCGTGTAAAGTTGCTGCAGCCGGCGATGAAAGGTACCTCCTGTGTGCGGCGGTTGCGGTTTGGATCGTTTCGAGGTCAATCGGTTCCTCCTGAGTGTTCTGCAACGAGTGGTTGTTCCTGTGTGCGTAGTTCTATATGCGTTTCTTGAATCTGTGGTTGCAGATCGCATTGGAATGGCTGCGTGATTGTTGTCATCTGGTGTTGCCATGTGCGTAGATACATGCGGGTTAGCCACGTCATGCTGCAAAATGCATTGTGATGGCTCCGTCAAGGTTGCTTGGTGCCGCGGCTGCATGCGTAATACTATATATAGTTACTATTACTATTGTCTTTTGCAGCTGGGCATTGTAAATCGTATTGGAGTGGCTGCATCAAGGCTGCGATAGTGATCTGTCAGCAGATGTTTCAATTTTGGTGCTGGTGATTTTCCTTGTAAAATTCCTATTAAAAAGTGCTTCAAATCGTGTTTTTTCTGTTTTGGTGCCGGGATCCGGTTTTGAAGCTGCAATATCTCACGCCGTTGCGCGTAGTTCTATTGTGTTTTGCAATTCAGTATCTGGAGATCGCATTGTAATGGCTGCGTCAAGGTTGTTTGGTTCCGCGGCTGCATGCGTAATACTATAGTTACTATTACGATTGTCTTTTGCAGCTGGACATCGTAAATCGTATTGGAGTGGCTGCATCAAGGCTGCGATAGTGATCTGTCAGCAGATGTTTCAATTTTGGCGCTGGTGATTTTCCTTGTAAAATTCCTTTTAAAAAGTTCCTCAAAATCGTGTATTTTGCTTTGGTGCCGAGATCCATCCGGTTTTGGAGCTGCAAATCCTATTGTCATTACGTACAAGAAAGCTTCTCTGTGTATTTTTTTTCTGTAAAAGCTTGCTGTATGTAGAAGATTGTGTGTGTAAAAGCTTGCTGTGTGTAAAAAGCCTCTCTGTGTGTAAAAGCTTCTCTGTGTAAAAGCTTCTGTCTGTGTAAACGCTTGCCATGTGTAAAAGCACTCTGTGCAAAAGTGTTCTGTGTGTAAACGCTTGCTGTGTGTAAAAGCTTCTCTGTGTAAAAGCTTGTTGTGTGTAAAAGCTTCTGTGTGTAAAAAGCTTGCTGTGTGTGAAAGCTTCTCTGCGAAAGAATTTGCTGTGTGTAAAAGCTTTCTTTGTGCAAGCATTGTAGTACAAAGTAGTCCTGGTGCAGACTTTGTGCAAGGTTTGTAGCACAAAGTAGTCCTGGACGTACTTCCGCAGGCTTCGTAGTACAAAGTAGTACTGGGAAGGACTTTGTGCAAGCTTTGCAGTACAAAGTAGTACTGGGAAGTACCTTGTGCAAGCTTTGGAGTGCAAAGTAGTACTGGGGAGTGCTTTGTGCAAGCTTTGTAGTACAAAGTAGTTGTAGTACAAAGTAGTACTGGGAAGTGCTCTTGTGCAAGTTTTGTAGTACAAAGTAGTACTGGGAAGTGCTTGTGCACACGTAGTACAAAGTAGTACTGGGAAGTACTTTGTGCAAGCTTTGTAGTACAAAGTAGTACTGGAACGTGCTTTGTGCAAGCTTTGTAGTACAAAGTCGTGCTGGGAAGTGCTTTGTGCAAGCGTTATAGCCCTTTCCCGGAAATTGAGAGCTGACAGTAAGGAATCTCCACTTGAGGGGGGGGGCCCTCCCCCCCATTCGATTCCCCCCTGGTCCGCAGCCAAAAAGCGCATGTCATTGGAGATTGGTGATCTGATATTGGATATCTGTATATTTTTCGCTGCTTTGCAGCTGTCTACGTGCTCATCCCCATCGACTCTATATACTCGCCACCACATGCCGCATTCCTTTAGCATTAGCGTTGCATCCTTGAGGGATTACACCTCTACACACAAAGTGCCTCAACCGAGCATCCATCGGTTGAAGCACTTTAGCCCCATCTCGTGCATGTATCTTGTCAGCAAACTCAGCACCTCGATCTTGCATTAGTTCTTGTAATACTGACCGTGATTTTTTTCTTCTTGTTATTCTTCTCCTCGTTTAATTTCTCTCTCTTCCTGTCCCTCCTGTATTTGCCCCCACCTACCTTTCGTCCCCCCCTCTCAAGTATTGGGACGTGCTCTGTGCAATCTTTGGAGTGCAAAGTAGTACTGGGAAGTGCTTTGTGCAAGCTTTTTAGTACAAAGTAGTGCTGGGAAGTACTTTGTGCAAGCTTTGTAGTTCAAAGTAGTACTGGGAAATGCTCTTGTGCAAGCTTTGTTGTGCAAAGTAGTACTGGGCAGTGCTTGTGCAAGCTTTTAGTACAAAGTAGTACTGGGAAGTGCTTTGTGCAAGTTTGTAGTACAAAGGAGTACTGGGAAGTACTTTGCAAGGTGCAAGCTTTGTAGTACAAAGGAGTACTGGGAAGTACTTTGTGCAAGCTACGTAGTACAAAGTAGTATTGGGAAGTGCTCTTGTGCAAGCTTTGTAGTGCAAAGTAGTACTGGGAAGTGCTTTGTGCAAGCTTTGTAGTACAAAGTAGTACTGAGATGTGCTTCGTGCAAGTTTTGCAGTACAAAGTAGTACTGGGGAGTGCTTTGTGCAAGCTTTGTAGTACAAAGTAGTACTGGGAAGTGCTCTTGTGCAAGCTTTGTAGTACAAAGTAGTACTGGGAAGTACTTTGTGCAAGCTACGTAGTACAAAGTAGTATTGGGAAGTGCTCTTGTGCAAGCTTTGTAGTACAAAGTAGTACTGGGAAGTGCTTTGTGCAAGCTTTGTAGTACAAAGTAGTACTGGGAAGTGTTTTGTGAAAGCTTTGTAGTACAAAGTAGTCCTGGGGCATACTTTGTGCAAGGTTTGTAGTACAAGTAGTAGTACTGGGAAGGGCTTTGTGCAAGCTTTGTAGTACAAAGTAGTACTGAGAAGGACTTTGTGAAAGCTTGGTAGTACAAAGTAGTACTGGGAAGTACTTTGTGCAAGCTTTGGAGTGCAAAGTAGTACTGGGAAGTGCTTTGTGCAAGCTTTCCGGTACAAAGTAGTACTGGGAAATGCTTTGTGCAAGCTTTGTGTTACAAAGTAGTACTGGGAAGTGCTTTGTGCAAGCTTCGTAATACAAAGTATTTCGGAAAGGCTTTTCTGTCTAAATGCATCTGTGTCTCAAGCATCTGTGTGCAGAAACTTTCTGGCGTGCAGAACAGCAAAGATGAGGTGAGACGAACTTCGAGGAGATGAGAAAGGTTGATCAGTGCTCGCATGAGATGAAAACAGTTGAAAAGAACTTACTTTGATGACATGTGAGAAGAGATGGGGTGAGATGAGAAGAGCTGAGATGAGGTGAGAAGAGCTCACGTGATTCGAGGTGAGATGAAGTGTCGAGTGCGGAGTGCACGTGTGAAGTGCGAAGTGCAGGGTGTGAAGCGTGCACTGTGAGTGTGAGGAAAGTGTTCGCTTGGCGTTGCATTGCGCCGGGGTCGTGCGCAGGTCATGTTCTTGGACAACATCTGTGCAACAGCTTCGCGCAAAGCACGCACGCACGGGCCTGGCTGGCGCACGGCGCATGCAAATTCTATAGATGAAAAAGGTCTTATAGCATATCCCCAAGGCAACTTCCGCCGCGCCTTGTGCGGGCACTACTGTTTTTTGGCTCAAGAAGCCATGTTCCTGCAAAAATGAAAGACAATTTTTCTTCACACATGTAGTATTCCTGTTGAAAGGGTCCCGTTTTCCTTGTTTGTTGCTCCTTAAGAACCAGTTCTTTCTATAAAGGAACTATTCCGTTTATTCAATACAGTGAAGTATGAGAGGGTGATGCACTCTTCTTAATCAATTGAGTTCAATCATTTTTGCACAGGGTACTTCCCAAAAATAATTTCTTATGCACCAAGGGAAACCCATATTATTTCAGAAAGAGTGCTGCATGTGTAAAAGGGTTGCATACATTTTGGAAAAAACAATTGTCTCAAGAGAATATTGCATCTCCCTCAAACAGTTCATAGCGTTTAAAGAAACACCAAGGCTTTCCACACATTCTCGAGGGAACACCATACTCTTGGGAGAAAAGGACCGCTATATACACAAAAAAAATCAATCTTGAAATTTGGAATGATGTTTTAATCTTAACGCCTGGGGGAATCTTGCGCCATTTTTAAAGAGATGATGCACTTTCTTGAAGGAAAATATTGCAGATAGTTATCAACATACACATATCACTTCAAAAAACGTCGTGATCACCACAATAAGGTATATGCAAATGGATCTTAATTTGACATGGTGTTGGAATCTGTTAGCAGAAGGCGCCATACTTTTATGAAGTTGTATACGTATTGAAGATCGTTTTCAAAATATCGCATTCTTGGAAAAGTACAACTTGGGATCACAGATTGGAGTATATATATTATGTAAAAAAAAACTGCCGAACCCATGTCCTGAGTGTACTTTGTTTGCTTGATTTTGTTTCATTTTCCGGTATTGTTTGTACAAAGTGCCAAATTCTTGGGAAAACTGACTGAAAATAAATGAAATACAAAATTGCCCTCAACCCATGCCCAAGTCTCTGATCATCTGATTTTTCCTAATTGGGGACCAGAAGGCGGGAACTAGCCGGAGTCATGATGTAGGACGCTATGAACAGGAGTAATCAGGATTAATATGGATTAATCAGGTTAACCCGGAGAAAACAAAAAAAACACTATCCCGGCAAGAAACCCCAAACAGTGTTGCAAGGAACATAAGCAGAGATACTGAGGTACCAGGTTAGATTCTGCAAGTTCCCTGTGTGAAGATGTCTGTAGAAGATCGCGTGCGAGATCTCCGTGACAGGTTCTGTGTAGAAGCTGCTGTGCAAGATCCCTTTGTAAGGCTATCTGCACAAGGTGTCTATAAGAGATCTCACCAGAAGCTCTCTGTAATTAAATATCGAAGTAAGATCTCTGAGCAAGATCTCTGTTCTCTTCACCAGGTCTCTGTACAAGATCTTTACAAGAGGTCTCTTGGCAAGATTTCTGTACAAGATCTCTAAAAGGGGTTCCTGTGCAAGATCTCGGCGCAAGCTCTCTGACCTCCCCACTCCTTGTTAGCATCTCTGCACAAGATCTCCTTGAGCAGCAAACTGGGCACCGCACCACAACGAGAGTGCAAGCGATCGCATAATGAGCGACGCGCCACAACGAGAGCGGCCGGGGAGGCCCAAAGTGACGAAATTTTTGCGCGAGCGTTCGCAAAATTCGCACCGCGCGACAACAAGAGCGGTTTGAGACGCCCAAACCGACGAGAGGGTTGCGCGAGAGGTCTCCGGGGATACCGTTTCGTGCAAGACTTCAGTCAAAAACAGAAGATGAAGGAGCTGTGAGGATCATCAAGTTTCCGGGTCACGCCTCCCAATCGTGGGAGACTTCCGTCAAAAACGGAAGATGAAGGAGCTTCTGTGCTGTAAGGGTCGTCAAGAACGGCGCGTGCGTATGATACAACCGCGAAATAACAGCTGGCCTGCCGTAAGAACCCCAAGTGTGGCCACACTGGTTGGGGAAAAAACAAAGATTTAGCAGTCCAGAGGTCAGAGTAGTTGTGGAAACATGTTTTTTTGTTTGGATTAATCATGATTAATCAGGATCACTCTTGGTGGAAGTGAGACAGGCCAGAGCGCTGAGGTGCCAAACATATGCCTGTGTGAAGAGACGTGCTATAGGATAGCAAACATTCAGAACAAACTGTTGTGAGCATGAGTTTGTTCATTTGAATGTCTACCTCAAAAGAAATTCACCGCTGAACAGTCCTTTCCAATGAAATCCGGTTTGGTGAATGATCCCTGTGATGCCACTGGATGCCACCAATCCGCGACAACATGTGCAACTCCAGTAATTTTAGCATATGCAGAAGATTCCCATTGATCCCATTGCAGCTTTCCATCCCAACACCATCTACACAAGACTGAAACCCTGAAGTAGACAAAGGTACACGTTTAGAATGGTTCATATATTTCATATAGCCTCAGTGCAGACACCAATTGTTAGTGGCTGGTGTTTTGTGTTCAGCGGTCCGTGATCATGATTCCTTTGTCTATGTGCATCCACAAGGATACCTCTTGGGCCCAGGGATTTTGTCTACCTACCGATATATAAAGTCGTTATACGTAGTTAAACAATTATCATGTTCCTCTATGCAATGTCGTACATTTTGGCAATGAGAACGCATGGAAACCGAACTTTGGCCAGCCACCCCGAAAAAGGTGAACATCCCTACATTCGACATTCCGGCGTGCTATCGTTTTGGTTGTTCAAGCAGAGAAAACAAACCCATGCCCAATTTTTTTTAACAGTTCCACTTTCATGACTTTCAGGATGTATATACAACGACCCTAGTTCCCAGCGTGAAGCACTTAAGCTGAGATGAGTTGAGTTTGCTTCTGCAGTGGATTCATTCACCTAACCTTCGCGCTGCAGTATTTGTGATGCTGGATGGGTGCTCGAATATTCTATCTGGCAGCTGATTTAGTTTTTGCCACAGGGTGTCCAAACTGATGTAACGTCTTGATGCAGCACGTTCGGCGACCCAGTACGACCGAGTATGTACGACCCAGTATGACCCAATCATGTTCAGTCGAAGGAATGAGACGCCCTGACTTTGCAAACCTTCTTGATCCCTGCCAGGGAACACTGGTGAGGGTGAGCTGTTAAGGTGATCCGATGGGGTCAAGACCAAGAAACTAATGTGGCCACCTGATTTTATTCAGGCCCACAATTTCAGCTTAGTCGATCCAGATATCCTCAAGGCTGAACGGTCAGCCTTGTGGATTTCGAAGCGAATTGCTTCATCGCGCTTCATCATGCTTCCCATTCAAACAGCAATGCACATGACATGGAATCGGAGCGGATTAGGAGGGTTCGGATTGGATTGCAGCATTGACTGTATGAATCTTAATGTAATAAGGTTGGCCATTTCCTTTCCTTACCCATCCAGTCCACCTTATTCCCTGACATGCCTGTCCAGGGTCTCTCCAATTTTTCAGGTGGAGAGAGGAGTTTCCCAATGGAAATGCTCCCTGTTTGACTCACCGTTGGGTTCAAATTGGATTCAGCGTTTGCACCTTAACAGAGGTTTCAACCATCACAAGATGGTTTGTGTGGTTGTTTGAACACGTTTGAACCCAAGAATATATAATCTAAAGTTACAGCAGTTTCACTCTTGCTGATGTTTGCTCTAAAATAGGCCGTGATGCCTGGAGTGACAAGTGAAATCTGAAAGATCAGCGGGGCTCACTTGTGGCCTCCGCACACCTGACAAATGATTTGGATTCTTTCTCGTTCCGGCGCGGTTCCGCATGTTTCAGCACAGATGCAGAACTATATTGGAGACCTTGGTGAGAGTGAGCAAAATAGACTTGGCACAGATGCAGCGGGCGGCAAGAGGCGGCAAGGGGGCTGCAGCAGGACCCACAGGTTAGCCATTTTGGCAAATTGAACCCAGCTTTGGCGTTGATCCATCCACCATTGCAAAGTCACAAACCTGCTTGGATGGGGTCAATCCTACGATTTGCTGAATGGGTGGCACCGGCATTGACCAACCAACTTGCTAGCTATGCTTATTGGCCTTCTCATTATTTTGGCAAACTGTTTGCGGAACCTCGGTGGGAGCTGGCTTTGCAACGGGATTTGTGCCAAGACTGGGAACAATGTGGCCAAATTTGGAGATGTTTGTGTAAGAATGCTTGAATCCGAATGGGTTTTTACCTTCAATTTTAAAGATGTTTTCAGCCACCGCACGCCCACGACCTCGATCTACATTTGTGATTGATCCTCGGCTTCTGTGAGATTTCGGCCTGGTTGCTTCACTAATGATGACTTGTGAGTAGTCGTTGGCGGTCCAGACTTGTCTTCCAGGTCCAAGAACTTTCGGACGCAAATCGGGCGTTGGAGGCTGTTCGCGTTGCTGCCTTTGCCCTAGCTGGTGAATTTATTTTATCCCCTGCCTTGCTCAATGCTATACATGATTCTTACCATTATTCTGAATGAAGAACATGCTGCAACGATTGAAGCATGCCTCGGTAACTATGGTTAGCATGCACAATAAGCTGCCATCCATGCCATCCTGGACTTTTGGAGCTCAAAGATGGAAAGACTTATCTTGCTCTGTGGAGAGGCATTCCAGCATGTGAACCGCAAAGCCGTGGAGCAGTCATATCCTTAGCGTCACCAGCATCCTTTCGTTTGTAGTTGGTGTTTGCCTAAACACACTATGTACTGCCAACGTACACGTGTTCAATCTTGTTCGGATCTGTTTCATCGTTTTTTTCGTTGGAAGCGACTGCAAGAGAAAGGGAAAACTTGTTTGTGCACATCAAGCAAAGTTTACCAACTCGATCCAACTCGTGTCAGGCTCGTTTCCTCCCAAAAGATCGGGCTTTAGGCAGAATCTCTCCCACTCTCTTGTTGTTTATGCGCGAGCCCCCTCATCTTTGCATCCTATTTTTGGGAATCGGACGCGCTACAACATGTAGGCGGGGTTCTCAAAAGTCGGTTCAATATCCAATTGACCTAGGAAAGAACAGAGTGTGCATCCCAGAAATGGTGGCTAGTCTTCCTCTACACCAGTTCATGGTTGCGAAATGTTGCTGAGGTATGAAAACTTCTCTGAGCAGCTCATGGATCTGCGTCACCGAAAGGAGGACCAACAGCCCAATCCCATTCCCAGAGACAATGAGGAAATCTATGGAATCTTGTGTGAAAACTGTATAAAAACTGTCTATGCTGTTGGAGAGGGAGGTGATAGGGCAGGAAAATGACCGCACTTTGGTCCATTGGTGTTTAATCAAAGCATGCAGTGCCAAGTTTTTTTTCTGTAGCTGTGTTCTCGTTTTCTGTCATCTAGGAACACGTTTGTGGATCCCCGTGGCAATTTCCACTCTAGAACTGGTGAACCTGTGCATAGTTTAAACGAAATTCTCAATGTATTGGAATTTTAAAATTGATGTCAGGCTAGTCATTTTATTGTTGAGGGGTTGGGCTAAGCATTTTATTGTAAAGGTAAATCCTGATGATTTTTAACATGTTAAAATTCCATTCTCATTTTATTGCAAAAAAATGTTTGCTTGGAGCATTTTATTGCAGAATGGAACCAGTGTTTTTCCAGGATCTTTTTATATCGATTTTATTGGGCATGTCATTTTAGATCAGCGAATTTTAAGGAATTTGAAGGAATTATAAGGAATATTAAGGAATTTTAAAGGAATTATGCGGAAATTTAAGGAATTTAGAGAGTTTTAAGGAATTTTAAGGAATCTCAGAGGAATTTTAAGGAATTTAAAGGAATTTGACGGAATTTCAAGGAATTTGGAGGATTTTAAAGGATCTTTAATGTTTTTAGATTTTAAAGGGATATTTAAGGAATTTTAAGGAGTTTTTTTTGGAATTTTAAGGAATTTAAATGATTTTTAAGGAATTTTAAGGAATTGCCACGAAAGAATGCCACCGTATTTTGTTGCTATAAAGTGCTATAAAAAAAGAAAAACACTAAATATTTGGGCACCTTCACTCTAAAATACCCCTATCTAAAATGGATTTCCTGACCTCTTTTTAAAGAGGCGTTTCTGAGGGTCTTCGAAATTGGATGAAATTGGATGATGTTGGATGCACATTCAAGCATGAATTTGGTGGCAAGGCATTTTATTGCAGAGCCAGTTTCATTGTTTTTGTGCATTTTAAAGCCTGAGGCCTATGCACAAAAGTTAGACCGCTCTAAAACTCCTGCACAGCTTCACATAATGAATTGGCACCCCGATGTTTGTGGCATCAAGCTGTTTTGCCGTTGACAGTGGCTTTCAGGACATTGATGCTGGAGAGTCAGCCATTGCAGAGGCCATTCAACAAATTGACGCTCAAAAGCAGGAGGCTGCGGGGATTCCCAGCGTGTGAGTAGACGGAATCACCATCCCAGGAGTCACTGGTCCACTTATGAGTCGGATAACCCCATGTTGGGGGGCTTACCAACAATGGTGACGAACCTAACTATATATAATATATTGTGATATTATATGTTATTATATAATATTGTTTATTCGAAGGAAGTTTTGAAGTCAAACTTCCGACAATATGGACAGATGAAAAGCAGAGCAGGGAAGAAGCAGAGAGAAGAGAAAGATTAGGGGAAAGAAGAATAGAAGAGAAAGAGTAAGAAGAAAGAAGATGCAGATGTGCGAAAAGGGAGGAAAGTCGCGAAACACTGTGTTTTTCCAATGATTTGGGGCTCCGGAGGGTCGAAAAGTAGGCTCGCTAAAGCGGCGGGTGCGGAGCCAGCTGGCCAGATGAGAGATGAAAAATTGCCCGCCGTTGTGGCGCGAAGCACATTTCCAAGTCAAAATGCACAAAACACCAGGGGTTCGGACCACTTTTGGAAGTTGAGATGTCGAAAAAGTGCACACCGTTGTGGCGCGAAGCATATTTCCAAGTCAAAATGTACAAAACACCAGGGGTTCGGATCACTTTTGGAAGTTGCGATGTCGAAAAAGTGCACGCCGTTGTGGCGCGAAGTACATTTCCAAGTCAAAATGTACAAAACACCAGGGGTTCGGACCATTTTTGGAAGTTGCGATGTCGAAAAAGTGCACGCCTTTGTGGCGCGAAGCACATTTCCAAGTCAAAATGTACAAAACACACCAGGTCCGGACCACTTTTGGCAGTTGAGATGTCGAAAAAGTGCACGCCGTTGTGGCGCTTTGTCGCACACCTCACACACCACTTTGTCACAGACCATCTTTCACACACCATCTTTGACACACCCTCTTTCACACACCATCTTTGACACACCATCTTTCACACACCACTTTGTCACACACCATCTTTCACACACCATCTTTGACACACCATCTTTCACACCACTTTGTCACACACACCATCTTTGACACACCATCTTTCACACACCATCTTTCACACACCACTTTGTCACACACCATCTTTCACACACCACTTTGTCACACCATCTTTGTCACCCACCATCTTTCAGACACCATCTTTCACACACAACTTTCTCACACACCATCTTTCGCACACCGTCATAGACCATCCTGCACACACCACTTTGTCACACACCATCTTTCACACATAATTTTGTCACACACCATCTTTCAACACACTATCTTTCCCACACAACTTTGTCACACACCATCTTTCGCCACACCATCTTTCACACACAACTTTGTCACACACCACCTTTCACACACATAACTTTCACACACCATCTTTCACACACAACTTTGTCACACACTCTCTGTCACACACTACTTTCACACACACACACACACCGTCTTTCACACACAACTTTGTCACACACACACACCATCTTTCTTTCTCACACACCATCTTTCACATACAACTTTGTCACACACAACTTTGTTTTACTTCTCGATCCTCCACCACCTCCTTTGTCTTTCCTTCTTTCCCCGTCCCCGCTACAACATTTGGTGCTCATTATTGGAAGAAGTTGCCTTGCGGGGTTATCCGGTCCTTTAATTTTTGCTGTTGCTGTTGTAGCTGTAGTTGTAGCTGTAGTTGCGATTGTTGTAGATGTTCTTGTTGAAGTTTTAGTTGTTGTAGCTGTAGTAGTTGTAGTAGTTGTAGTCGTCGTAGTTGCTGTAGTTGTTGTAGTTGTATTAGTTGCTGTAGTTATTGCAGTTGTCGGTGTAGTGGTTGTTATAGTTGTAGTATGTTGTAGTATCTGTAGTAGTTCGAGTAGTTTGTAGTTATAGTTGTACTTGTTGTAGCAGTTGTTGTTGTTCTGGTTGTCCTTGTCGTTGTCGTTGTCATTGTAATGTAGTGTGGTGAGGTTGAACATCCAAAAATGATCCGAACATGTGGTGCTTTTCCCACATCCGAACCTCCAAAAGTGGTCCGAGCATGCGTTTTTTTTTACAATGTTTACTTCGAAACGTGCTTCGTGCCACAATGGCGTGCACCTGTTCAACATTGCAACTTCCAAAAGTGTCCCGTCATTTTTTAACACTTTTGACTTCGAAATGTGCTTCGCGCCACAATGGCGCGTTTTTTCAACATCTCAACTTCCAAAAGTGCACCGAACATGTGGTGATTTGGACATTTTGACTTTCAAATCTGCTTCGCATCTCAACGTCCCGATGTGCTCCGAGCATGAGGTGCTTTTGAGATTTTGACTGCGAAAGCTGCTTTGCGCCACAACGGCTTGCAATTGTTGATCTTTCATCTGCCCAGATGGCTCCGCACCCGCCGCTTTAGCAAGCCTACTTTTCGACCCTCGGGGGCCACAAAACGTTGGCAAAACACAGTGTCTCGCGACTTTCCTACCTTTTCGCATACCTTGATCGTCTTTCTTCTGCCTTTCTCTTCTCTGATCTTCTTTCCTCTTCCTTTCTTCTCTGACTCTTCCCACCTGTGCTTTTCATCTGTCCATATCGTCGGAAGTTTGACTTCTAAACTTCCCTCCCTTAAAAAAAAATATTATTAGCATTTTTCCCCAAGCAGTGTGTCCACACTGAGGGGATCTTCCGGTACCAGAGTCAAGGCTGGTGCTTGATCGAGGCACTCTGGGCCCCTGGCATTTTCCTTGTAAATTTCCGCATAAATGGAGCTTGTGAGATGTCCATGTGCGTTTCGACTGCGCAAGCCCGCGCAAAGTCTGCGCCGCGAGTTTTGCCTGCTCTTGGCCTGTGGCCTTTTACCTGTAAATTTCTGCATAAAATGGCTCGTGTGGCATGTCCAGGTACATGTCGACCGTGCGGGCTAGCACAACACGCGCGGCTAACTTCTGGGGTGCGGCATTTTTCGTGTAAATTCTCGCATAAAATGGCTCTTGTGACAATGTCGATCCATTTGCATGTCGACTGCGCGCGCCGGCTCGCACAAAACGTGCGACATGTTTCCTGTAAATTCTCGCGTAAAGTGGCTCTTCTAAAATGTCCAGACTGCGCCGCGGGCTCGCACAAACTGTGGGTCACGGTCTTGGGATCGGTCCTCCTTCTCCACATCATCATCCTCAACATCATCATCTTCCTCCTCCTCCTCAACATCATCATCTTCCTCCCCCTTGACACCATCATCCTCAACATCATCATCCTCTACCCCATCTTCCGCAGTATCATCATCCTCTACCGCATCGTCCGCATAAACCTTTTCATCCTCCTCCTCAACATCATCATCCCCCACCTCATCTTCCGCAACATCATCATCGTCATCATCATCGTCGTCATCATCATCACCCACCTCATCTTCCGCAACGTTGTCATCCTTTTCATCCTCATCCTCAACATCATCATCGCCGCTCATCATCCTCAACACCATCATCCTCAACGATCAACATCATCGTTTGCAACATTATCATTTTCCGCATCATCATCCTCATCCTCATCATCATCATCATCATGATCATCAACATACACATTATCTTCACACACAGACACACTGTTTGGGGTCTCTTCTCGGCATAGTTTAACGTAGTACTACATACTTTCACATGTTTTTCCGTATACTATGGTATCTTATTATATTTTAATAGTTTTGCTATTGTATGTTAATACCTTTTAGGTTTTTTATTACTATATATTTTATATATCGACATGCGCTGCTATATCTTACTATTTATTATTTCATTTTGTTATTGACTTAGTTACAAACACTTATATATATATATGTGTGTGTATCTTATTTGCTGTAATTAAGGATTGTTCCTGTAGACTGGATCCGAGATGCAACTGGAAACCCTGACAAGCAGAGCGTGACAGCCAAAGCTCCTCTAAGCACAAGCTGGATGCCACAACTCTACCAACAGAATGTGCCAGTGCTGCCGTGATGATATTAGAACACTATGGCTTGATAAGTTATCCTCCAGTAAAGTTAAGTAACAATAGCAACAGTCTTCACCAGTTGCAGAATGTTTCAGGTGACTTTCCATCTATAAACTACTTTGAAATGTGCGGTGTTGAGGTCCTACAGACACTACGCCGCGTCAATGGGAACTTTCAACAGGTGCAGATGGCTTTCACCTACTGAGTACTGTACCCGCTAGATTCGAGATTTGCTTTCATGTGCTACACTGCTTTGAATTTGGTAAAACTCGAGATTGATCGAATGGCAATTGATGATACATATGGAATACATTTTGTGAGAAGTATATTAAAAATGAATTTCACAAATATGTTTACATATATATATATATATAGTACATCCATTTAAAAAAACCGGCGGACCGGAAACCGTGCTCGTAAAAGCAACGCGTTCTAAAAAAAAATCTTTTTTCGCCATAGCGAAACAGACATTTCTGCAAGCCGAATTGTGGAGAATTTGGCAGAATTCGCGTTTCGTGTGGGTTTTGGATTAATTTCATTGGGGCATGTTGACAGGTTTTTTCTTTCTTTCTTTTGAAAGCAGGTGCTTCAGCGTTGAAATGGTTTTTTGCTGGAGATGGGTATGCAGATTCGTATATCTCCACTGCCAGCACTTCATAGAGGACAAGATCTTTGCTCTTTGAACGCAACGAGTTGGGGATGAAGTACAAGGAGCGTTAACAGGCCCCCCCCCCACCCGACCCCTTCATGTATACAGCGAAGCAACACTACCAGACATCTGTGCAGCGTAGCAACATTTAGCGGAAGAAGTACAAGGAACGTTAACATGCCCCCTGCATGACCTGCGAACACACGCTAGCAAAAACGCGCGTTTTACGAGCACAGTCTTCGGTCCGCTGGCATAAACTACCAGATAGGGGTGTGAAACAAACAAACTTGAATGGTGGAATTTACAATCTTCCATTTTTTCGAGCTAGCTCAAAACATGTAGCTGGCTCAATTTCATCAGGGGTATGTTTTGACAGTCACCTTGGGCTTTTTCAGAGGTACCATATCTAGTACTAAAGTAATCAGTGGGGACTGAACCTGGCAATTTAACACATTGGGAAATTCCTGCGACCTGCCTCAACTGCAACGAGCTGGCTCAGCACCATCGAGCTCGCTCAAACACATCGCTCTAGCTCAGGGGCATCGAGCTAGCTCAATGGCATCGAGCTGGCTCAATTTTTTCAACGAAAAAAAAAACACCAAAAAAATTGAGCCAGCTACGTCACGTTGAGCTGGCGGACGAATGTGAGAGCATCAAAACGAATACTAACTATGTATTGGCCGGGTTCATGACGCATTGGCGAGCCGGCTCAAGGGCATGTAGCCGGCTCAATTTCTGCGAGTTTTTTTTTTTTCCTTTTTTTTTCTTTTTTTTTCGCTAAAAAAATTGAGCCAGCTACGTGGCGCTGAGCCAGCTACGAGGCGCTGAGCCAGCTACGTGGCATTGAGCCAGCTACGTGGCACTGAGCCAGCTACGTGGCACTGAGCCAGCAAGGTAGCTTTGAGCTTTGAGCTAGCAAGGAGGCAGTGAGCCAGCAAGGTAGCTTTGAGCTTCATCATATATATATATATATACCTATGCAATCCCAAGCATATAATATACTAAATCTAGGGCAAAACAATTTTTTTGAGGGAGACACGTACCTTTGAGCTGGAGCGGGAATGTGAAATCTACCATTCGACAAACTGGCAATGTTCGCAAAAAATGGAACCTTTGCACGGCAAGCATTCCATTTTACTCACTACTTACTTGCCAACATCATTTCATTATTGACAACATAACACAACGATTCCTTGTCAATTCCAGGTCTTTGGTGAGATGGTTCCTGGCGGTGCTGGGAAGCTGCTAAGCCGTCTGGGAGTGGGAATTTATATATTTATATATGGATGGATTTCTCGTCAAAAGAAGATTCACCCGTCAGTCTCCGAAGTCAAACTAGATGACGGTTGTCCCGAGAGCGAGTAGGTGCATAGGTGCTCAGATGTGTTTTGTGGTTGTATGGTTCGCAGACGCCAAAGGCTTACATGAATATGTTCATGAGAATGTTCTTTGAGATCATGTGAATTTGTTCCTTATGTGTAAATGTCAAGATAAGAAGATGCAAAGATGTCAGGTTTTTAGTTGCAAGAAACAGACAAGGTATGCTGTATAGAAGATGTGAAAAATACAAACATACAGATATGCTGATAGGCTCTCAAACAAAGACACACGCAGAGAAACATGTTTACACATTTATATACACAGACACGCGCACACACACACACACGCAGAGACACACACAAACCCACACGCACAGGCGCTTTTACACACAGAAGCTTTTACACACAGAAGCTTTTAAACACAGAAGCTTTTACACACAGAAGCATTTACACACAAAGGCTTTTACACATAGAACCGTTTACACGCAGAAGTTTTTGTTCCCAAAGGCTCAGGCACTTTTACACACAGACGCTTTTTACACACAGAAGCTTTTACACACAGCAGCTTTTACACACAACAGCTTTTACACACAGAAGCTTTTACACACAGACGCTTTTACACACAGACGCTTTTACATACAGACACTTTTACACAGAAGCTTTTAAACACAGAAGATTTTACACACAGAAGCTTTTACACACAGAAGCTTTTACACACAGAAGCTTTTACACACAGAAGCTTTTACACACAGACACTTGTACACACAGAAGTTTTCACACACAGAAGATTTTACACAAAGACACTTTTGCAGTAAAGCTTTTACCCACAGAAGCTTTTACACACAGAAGCTTTTACACACAGACACTTTTACACACAGAAGCTTTTACACACAGAAGCTTTTACACACAGACACTTCTACACCCAGAAGTTTTCACACACAGAAGATTTTACACACAGACACTTTTGCAGTCAAGCTTTTACACACAGAAACTTTTACACACAGAAGCTTTTACACACAGAAGCTTTTACACACAGAAGCTTTTACACTCAAAAGCTTTTACACACATACGCGTTTACACACAGGAACTTTTACACACAGAAGCTTTTACACACAGAACTTTTACCCAGAAGCTTTTACGCACAGAAGCTTTTAAGCACAGAAGTTTTTACACACAGGATCATTTACACACAAAGGTTTTTGCACATAGAACCGTTTACACGCAGAATTTTTTCTCAAAGACTCAGACACTTTTACGCACAGACAATTTTTACACACAGACACTTTTTACACACAGACGCTTTTACACAGAGGAAATGTTTACACACAGAAGCTTTTACACACAGAAGCTTTTACACACAGAAGCTTTTACACACAGACACTTTTACAGGCAGAAACTTCTACACACAGACACTTTGCAGTAAAGCTTCTACACAGAAACTTTTATACACAGAAGCTTGTACACAGACGGTTTTACACACAGAAGCTTTTACGCACAGACGAGAGGGTTGCCGCCGAGGATGTTTAATCGCAAAACATTTTCAGTTTTTGACACTCGAACCTCATTTCGTGCCAAAAGGTGGCCATTTCAGTGGCGCGTCGTCGGCACTGCCTGCTGCCTTAAAAGAGAAAAAACAACAAAAAAGGAGACGGACCGTGACAGGGCAAGAGACACAGAGAGAGAGAGAGAGAAGATGTGAAAATGAGAAGATGAGAAGATGTGAAGATGTGAAAATGTGAAGATTTGAAGATGAGAAGATGATGAAGATGTGAAGATGTAAAGGTGTGAAGATGTGAAGATGAGAAGGTGTGAAGATGTGAACATATGAAGGTGTATAGCAGGCCTCCACTTTTAGAAGAACCCTTCGCTCAGACGCTCTCGGGAAAAATAGCTAGCACGAATCATTTCATTCCACTCCATATAGCCTTGGTGAAAGATGAGTTTCGGAAACCGGAAACCTGCTGTTCCTATGGGAAAAATTGATATAGTTTTGAATCAGTTGCTCAAATTTTTGGTCGTGGATCTATTTCCAATGTCCTCCAATGAATGTATTCTTTGATTCACCACGAAGACCTAACGCCCATTGCCCTGCTACAAAATTTACAAAGCCTGATGGATGGGTGCAATTTGTCTACACTTTCAAAACAAATCAATTTGTTGACAGATGTTGACAGAGCATGCAATGCCTAGGCAGTGTGAACATTGCTTCTATTTTTTGGTTTGCAAAGGCAGATCTAGATACTTTTGGTTTGAAGATGGGTGTTTACAACAATTCTGGATTACAAAAAAACATTCAAGGCCCTCATTTTTATGGCAAATTGTGGCTAGTTTTTGGAGAGGAGATAAAACTCCCAAGGCTGCGTGTCCTTCATCGAAACGACCGGGATGTGGAGATGACAGCGGGCAGTCAAGAGGCAGCTCAGAACGCAGATACGATCGGTGTGTCGAAGCAATGGTGATAAGCCACTGGTTGATCCGTCCTGGCATGTAGACTGCACCGCTTTGACAGGGCCATGGCAAGTTCGCAACATCTTACCTCAGGCTGCACTCGGCGATATTCTTGGAGTCCGCATTGAGGCCAATGTTGTTTTTCGTGGGTCGGTCACTTCTGGTGACAAACAAATCTAAAATCTCTCCGGCAGTCTCGCGTGTTTTTCAAATCGTGGCATTTTGAAGCCAAGTCTTCCAGTTTTTCCTTCCAGTTTTCCATTTGTAGGTGTCCTTCACTGGCCAAGCTCAATCTTTCTTGGCTATGGGTCAGCTCTCCGGGGGGCAGAAGACAGCAAGGGGGCCTAGTCTATTCCAGAATCTTTTGCCCTGAGCATGTCATTTTTACATGTCATATATATATATATTTAATATACGTTTACTTGTAGAATCCTCTACTGTAACTGTAAATCTTAGAATACATATGTAAATAACTTCCTATACCTTTAGACTTTAAATGGCAGATGGGAAATAATCTTTGTTTCAGGCTTTCAGGTTACTTCAAAGTTCCAAGGTCGTTGCCCTGAGCTTGATCTTTGCGATCCAGCGCTTGGAGAGCCTCGGTGGCAAAAAGCGATCTGGATAGTGGATTACTCGTAGCTGTAGCTCATGATATCTCCTGATAAAACCATATAACATCTACTGTAGCTCATGACCGTCATGACCATCTCAGAACCATCATGGCCAACTGTTTTTCCATGCTCATCCATGCTCATCCATGCTCATCCATGTTGCATTTGTGTCAATTTTGAAGTTCGTTCTTTCTACCAGGCAATGTGTTTCTTGCAGAAACTGTGATCACATGCGCTATAGAAATATTACAGTTGGACTGCGCATAGTGATGGGAGCTGGTCCTTTTCATTCATTCCTGGCAACACCAAAGAAAACATCTGTTAAGGATGTGAAAATTGAGCTCGCCAGCTTCGATTCGTCGAGATGATAAGAGCTTTGCTGAACCTAATGTTTCAAGTAGATCAACAGGGATCTCCAACCGGATGATCTACAGAATGGATCTACTGAATACAAAGCTTTAGATATCTTTAGATGTCTTTAGATCTAAATGATCTAAATGGATCCTTGTAGGTCAAAACTTGCACTCCAGGCCCGCTCCTTTCTATTTGCTGGATGAAGTGGATGCAGCACTGGATGCATCCTATCGATCTGCCTTGGCAAACCTCGTGGCGAAAACAGCCAGGCACAACACAAAACCCGGGGGCCACAAAGGGTTTTTCCATATGTTTCCATATTTTTCCTATGTTCAAATGGTTTTTTGTTTCCGATACGTGTTGATGGGTCTTGCCCAAGTGTCTTACAGCAGACTATGCAGCTGGGAATGGATGGATTGTAATATACGAGGAAGATCAATAAACTGAACTGTTGATTTCAGCAGAGCCCTGGCTACTTTCAAAATTCAGTTGAACTTTGTACGGAAGTCTTTGTGTGGGTTTGTCCAAGAGTTGAGTACCCAAACCCAGTGGTGTACCATTGTTTACCCAACAAGATAGCCATTTGGGGTTTACCATGGTATACCCCAGTTCTGGACAAGCCCCTTTGTCAAGAACTTCTGACATTGGTGGAAGCTTGTTCGTGGCATCAATGGCCTTTGGACACTGAAGAGGCTTCTGTATCGTCCGTAAAGAGCCCAGATACCAAAAAAGAGTGGTTAGAATCGGTTAGAAGCTTTTGTCCGAGTTCTGAACCATATCCTCTATTTATCTCTAGTTTTTGGACCGAAAATGCACACACAGTGGTAGTATTTTAGGTGGTAGTGAATGGTAGCGTCGTTCGTTTCAGGGGTGAGCTCTATAGTTGGGGATGTCGTTTGTTTCATGGAGTAGGAAGCCATGGGCAGAATTGGCATTGTTTTTCCAAGCAGGACATCGCAAGTCATTTTGACGACTTTCCGGCCAGAGACTCTCGAAAAGGCTGGCGGCTGGCCTTGCTGAAGAGGGAAATCTTAAAGGTTCGATCAGCTGAATGATCCGATTTGCAAGTCACCGAAAAAGAGATTGGAAAAGGTCGTGATATAAGTTTCAGCATTTTGATTTGTGTTCCGCCCTTGGTATAGCTAGTACAACGGAGAAGTTTTAGCTCTCAAGTGAACATATGTGAACATGTACAGTATCTGTTTTTATTTGTTTTTTTTGATTGTGTTTGCTTTTTTTGTTTACACCGAACATTGCGTGGCGATATCGTGAAGCCACGGTAAACGATGGATGATGGATGAGATGCCCTTTTGGAGAGGACCTTTTGGGAAAAAAACAGTTGTTCGACTGATTTTAGACAAGTTTACTTAAAGAATTGGGCTTTTGTACTTAGGCCACCTGGCCCCCAAGGCAAGGGGGCCAGCTGGCCTACCTAATTTTTTGGCTTTGTTTAAACAAGTTCGCTGCAACCCTGACGTTGCGCCGCGCTGACTTCACTTGGCTATGAAGATAAAGTTGGTGTTATTACCCCAATCAACATATTGTTTTTAGGGGGTTGCGAATTTTGATACCTCATGAAGATAAAGTTGGTGTTATTACCCCAATCAACATATTGTTTTTAGGGGGTTGCGAATTTTGATACCTCATGAAGATAAAGTTAGTGTTATTACCCCAATCAACATATTGTTTTTAGGGGGTTGCGAATTTTGATACCTCATGAAGATAAAGTTGGTGTTATTACCCCAATCAACATATTGTTTTTAGGGGGTGGCGAATTTTGATACCTCATGAAGATAAACTTGATGTTATTACCCCAATCAACATATTGTTCATAGGGGGTGGCGAATTTTGATACCTCATGAAGATAAAGTTGATGTTTTTACCCTAACCAACATATTGTTCACAGGGGGTGGCAAATTTTAATGTATGATGATCATGATGTGATGATGTGATGATGACGACGATGATGCTGCTGCTGATGATGATGATGATGATCATCATGACGATTGTAAGTGTGGAGCAACGTCCGGGTTAGGGCGAACAAGTTTACTTAAAGAATTGGGCTTTTGTACTTAGGCCACCTGGCCCCCAAGGCAAGGGGGCCAGCTGGCCTACCTAATTTTTTGGCTTTGTTTAAACAAGTTCGCTGCAACCCTGACGTTGCGCCGCGCTGACTTCACTTGGCTATGAAGATAAAGTTGGTGTTATTACCCCAATCAACATATTGTTTTTAGGGGGTTGCGAATTTTGATACCTCATGAAGATAAAGTTGGTGTTTTTACCCCAATCAACATATTGTTTTTAGGGGGTTGCAAATTTTGATACCTCATGAAGATAAAGTTGATGTTGTTACCCCAATCAACATATTGTTCACAGGGGGTGGCGAATTTTGATACCTCATGAAGATAAACTTGATGTTATTACCCCAATCAACATATTGTTCATAGGGGGTGGCGAATTTCGATCCCTCATGAAGATAAAGTTGATGTTTTTACCCTAACCAACATATTGTTCACAGGGGGTGGCGAATTTTAATGTATGATTATCATGATGTGATGATGTGATGATGACGATGATGATGCTGCTGCTGATGATGATGATCATCATGACGATTGTAAGTGTGGAGCAACGTCCGGGTTGGGGCGAGCAAGTTTACTTTAAAAAATGGGTTTTTGTTTTGAAGATTTTGAAGTTCGATTTTGGTTTGGGTCGGAACCGGTGGCCTCACCTGAAGTAGAGAGGCGGAACGATGCTACCGTGTCTACCAGCAGAACAGGCCTGGAAACTCCATGGGGGCAACTGTAGAGATGGTAGAGGCAGCTATTGGACATAAGACGCGCAACCGTAAGACGAAGGGTTCATGAGGTGTTACAACCTATTACAATACTATTACAATGTATTCTTTGAAGGTGAAATAAGTTGAACTAGGTTGAAAGATGTTTAAAGTATATTGAGATCAGACGCGACTGTACCCAAATTTGGAAAGCATTCCGCAGGGCCAGCCGCATCGATGCGGTGTCGCCAGATCAAGCGGCCGAGGCAGAGAATCCGCATGTTTGGCGGTCAAAATGCAGTGACACTTAGGGACCAGTTCTTGTTCCTGAGATTGAAACAGATCATCTATGATGAACTATGGTAATCTATGATGGGTATCTGGGATAAACATGGATATATATGAACTATTATGAACTATCATACACTTCTTGCCAGTACTCGATTGTTGAACAGTGTACAGTCACGGCATTGGGCATATTCGGCCGTCCTCAGTATGGAGGTGCTTCGCGAACAAGATCGTTTGGCACAGGCAGAACAGGCTGCGTTGGCGAACTGAGGCGCGAGTGAGATGGGCTCCATCCAAATGTGCACGTGGGTCATATGGGATCCGGATTGAAGACGGTTGAAGCAGAACAGTGCAGTATGCAGCTGTTAGCTTCCATTGGTGTTCTGCAATTTTCTTTCCAATCCTTTCTCCATAGTTCTTCAGTGCTCTTAAACAGTGCGCATGTGTTGGTGCGTGTGTTTGTGTGCGTCTACATACGTGAATCTTTGTCAAATTCCCAAAGTTGTCTTATGTTCAGCGATTTTATTTTGCTGTATTTCGCCGTTGACATACCACATGAGCTCAACCCATAGAGTTGCAACAATGTGCCTGTACGAGACATTCAATGTATATAACTATCTACATTTCCATACATTTTTATTTTTCATTTTTTCTACATGGCTGTAGTATGACTTACACTGATTTGCAAAGATTCGTCATTTGCCAGTGAAAAGATGTTCAAAGAGGCCCGGGCTCAGTGGGTCCACGTTTTTCAACTTGACGCCTCAGCAACCTTCAGGCCTCAGGCGTCCAGCTGAATTCAGTGCCAATCGACGTTCAGGTATTTCCACAAGGCGTTCACAAACCCAGCACAGTTTCTTGGATGGGGGATACATGTGGATACCATGAACAGTTATCAATAAACAATGACAAGAGAATCCAAGAGATAAACAGAAGTTGATGGTCAGATATTTTACAGCCTTTAGATATTTCTATAGTTACTATGTTTTACACATCGTATCAAAATATCTGAGACCACCGCTTGCCACGAGGTTCCACCACCAAGAATCTGCATCGTCCCAGAAGGTGTAGTTTTTCAAGCAGAATGTATCAGTGATAATATGCGTTTGTCTGAAAATATGGTACCATAACAGCCCTATTTTACAGTATGCATGAGTATACCCCGTTTTCAGACGCTCCATACTATGATGAAAGCCCTGAATCATGTATGTACAATCTATGCACGATGTTTGTTATGTCAAAATGTCCTTCAAGGACCACGCCTTTGCTCGACACAGCTTGAGCTACACTTTCAATGGAACATGGCCAAGAGGCTTTACATGGGAATGGCTCAAACAATCTCAAAATAATCAACACAAAACAAAAAAAGCACTTGATGAGTTGGAGGTCCTATAATTGGATCCCAAGTTTTTGAGCCAAGGCCATTTTAGTCCCAATGTCGTTTGCTGTTTTGAGCTGCAGCGTTTCGGGTGTCCAGGCACTACAAAACTTGTAGAAACAGCAGGCTTGGTTTGATAGCAAATGACCACTAAGAGAGTATGTTTTGTACACCCAGCATCCAGAGCTTTGGCGTTTGTCCCTCTTTCCTCATCCGTTTCAACACGCTGTTCCCGATAGTTGCAGCTAAGTCTGATGTTTGGTGCCAGATTATTTGCACCGCTGCTTCCAAGATCTTCCGGTGTGCTGGGAAGTCCAAAGATGGTCAGATCTAACACTTCAACAACTCCCGCTAAGAAAACCCTTCTAGGCCACTGTAGGCTGCAGGATGCTCACCAGACTTCCGAGCATGTTGCAGTACTTAGTTGGCTCGTGTTGGCTCCTAGCTGAGACCCAAAAGTCGACGTTAGGGGCAGGAGATGCTTACTTATACTGGAGAAGTTACAAGTCTGAAAATCAAACAACATCTTTATCTTCTTGAGCACCAATGTTCCATCATTTGTGATTTGGCGCAATATACCTCAGTACATCCTAGCTCTTACACTCTCACTGGGTGGAAATGTTGATTGCGTCTCTTGCGGCATGGAATGGCTGCAGTCGGTCTGGCGCCATTCAAGTTTTGCCCGCGGAGAAAGGGATTTTTCAGCTGCAGGTGTCGATGGTTTCTTAGTCTCGACCATCTCCTGTAAATGATTCGTTCAGAAATGCAAGACACTCTAGTTTGCATCTCTTTGCACATCTTTCCACACCTTTGTATCCTTCGATTTGTGTGACTTTTATAAGTGTGCAGCTTCAAGTTTGGGCAAGAGTCTGTGGAAGGTCTACCCTTCGGGGCTTCGAATTGGGCCTGGGAAGCTTGCGATGATGCTGGAGGCACGAGAGTTTTTGAGAGTGCCAGTGGTGGCAAAACTCCGGTGGAACTGGAGAAAATATATGAAAATACTTGAAAATACAAGATATGCAGAAAAGATACACAGAAGTCATCAAAAGTCATGAGACATTTGTGCAATCAGTTCCTCTTTGAATTCTGTTAGACGTGCTACGGCTATGTCACTCCAAGGTGGCCCAAGCCTGTAAAGTGATTTCCTTGACAAGCGCAGTCTTATCGGTAATCAACCCATTTGCACTTCCATCCAGTATCCGCACGCTACCCGCACGCTAAAGCACTTTGGAAGCATACAGCATACACGCTCATCCCAGGCATTACTAGACTAGTTGTATCTAGTTGTCAAGACGTCAAGAACATTTCGTACAGTGTAGCTGTGGGGCCTGGCCCAGATACTTAGCGTATGCTCTATGCGCAGGACTTGACAAGCCCAGCATGCGCAACGGCATGGGCGTAGAAAATAATGTGTGTTGAAACAGTTGAGCCCTGCAACAACCTGTTTTATCATAGAAAAACGTGCAAGATCATCTTCCGCTACATACCTTACACATCATAATGCGTTGATTTCTTATGATTTCTTTAAGTAGTTATATTATATATATATACATTGCATGCTTGAAACCGCTGAAAGAAATGCACCGTATCCACCAAAACGACGGACTCATGACTCGTCGATGTCAAATGCATCCATTGTGGCCAGCCACAAATTTGATGGCTGCTTGTGGCAAAATGTGGGTTCAATATGGTTCATTCAATATGGTTCAATCACTTCAATCGCAAATGTTTGCTTTTGGAGCTGAGTCATGTGTTTGTTGGTTTGGTTTGGTTTGGTTTGGTTTGTTTGTGTTTGGTTTGTTTCTTTGTTTGTTTCTTTATTTGTGTTGAGATGTAACTCCATGCCCACTGCATGTCACTGCGCACTCCAGTGCACAGACCGTGAGCCACGCCACTGTACTGATCGTACTTTGGCTCAAGTTAGGTCAAGACCGACTCAAGGCCACTGAACTGAATGGAGGAACTGAGTGACTAGACTGACTAGACTGCAGGCACTGAGTGACTGAACTCATCACTCTTTGCTGCATATACGTGAAGCTACCATTGCAATTTTGCAGTTGTTTGTTCGTTCGTTCGTTCGTTCGTTTGTTTGTTTGTGCGTTTTTTCGTTTGTTGGTTTGGGTTGGGTGGAGGCGTTTATTTGGTTGTGAGTGTTTGTTTCTTTCTCTGTTTGTTCGTGCTTTTCTCTGTTGATCGGTCTATCTGCGCTTAGTGTTCACCTCTGATTTGTAAACGTCGGGGCCTCCTCCCCCCTCTTTGCCCCTAAATAACCTTAAAGCCACCATCAAGCTTGTTTGTTGTATGTATTGGTTTTCAATTACCACAATTTAAAATGATAATATAAAATTTGATTTCCAAAAAAAAAGGAATCCAACAATTGTTTTAGTATTGATTTAGTATCCATTTCATGGATTTAGTGTTGATTCAGTATTCGTTTCATGGATTTAGTATTGACTTAGTATTCATATCATGGATTTAGTATTGATTTAATATTCATCTCATGGATTTAGTATTGCTTTAGTATTTATTTCATGGATTTAGTATTGATTTAGTATTCATTTCTTGATCAGCGGGAGGGGGAAGCTCAGTAGCTTTTTTCAGGATCAAACTCTAATTGCTGCTAAGGCACCTCATGGGGGGTACCCTTGATGAGTTGATTTGGAGTTGATTTTGGATAATTTTGAATAAAGGTTTTGAATAGAAAGGGCATCCATCATTTTTGAAAATTTCCAGCTATCATTTTTGAATGAAGGTTTTGAATAGAAAGAGCAACATATAGGATAAGCCAAAAAGAAATTAGGGCCAAAAAAAATTAGCTTTATTTAGGAATCATTTATTATTTATTTTGGGAGTTTGGATGAGTTTGGTTAGCTTTATTCAGGGTGGGTTTAAAAATCGTAGGTCAACATTATTCTATCTCATCCTATATCATTCCATGCCACTCTATCTGATCTTGCCTGAGTTTGCTTCATCTTACCTCATCTATCACAGTAACTCATATTATACCTTATCTACTTGCTTGTTTGTCCATACATCTATCATCCATCTTTTGCGCTACTTTTATGATATGGATATGTTTATCTTATCAATCTATGTACCTACATTGACCTACATGTTAAACAGTGCATTGGTTTTCTTTGCCGTGCTAATGGAAACCGCTTCAGAAATGTCAAATTCCCTGTGGGTTTTAGGGCACCAACATGCCATGGAAACTCCATGGAATCCATGCCTATGTCCTTAACCTCAGCGACCTGTGATAAGATCAGTGACCAGCGATTGTTGGATGCCAGCCTCGCTTGGACCAGTCTGCCAATCTGCCAGTTCTTGCGAGTTCCCAACGTGGGTCCGGTGCATTCAGGTTTGGACCTCAGCAAATTGCGGTCAGAACGGGGACTTGGATGGACTTGGTACTGGACCACTTCGTTGCGCTTGGTGCCACTCCTTTGATTGTTGGCTTTCGTTGCCTTTGCATGGCCAACGCCCAAAACATGCTCTTGCTTCATTTTGTACGGTCACAAAAACATAGTTTCCAATGCTTTCCATAGTTTTCCTCTCTTTTAGGCTCTTTTAATGCTTCATTGCTGCGTACTGAAGGCATAGCTGATGCACGAAATGTAGCCCGCATACTGCTAGCGCTATGGCGGGAGGGCATTGTTTCTTGTCACAAATGGACCAGATGAGATGAACTGCTGGTTTTTCTTTTTTTTCTAGTTGCATTTGTCTTCGTCTCCTGGCATTGATTCATAGAAGTTTGTGTTGCTCAAGTTTCTAAGGGCTTCGGAAAAGAGGATTTGCTTTGGTTACTTTGGTTACTTGGTTGTCAGTTGTTGAAGGTGTTGGATCATCCAATCTTTCAAGCAAATTGGAAGTGTCGTTCGCCAAAATATTGTAAATCAATGTAAATCACGCCAAGCCACGCGGAGCCAGGTTTGCAAAATCAACCACAAGCAACAGGTGTGATTGGGATAGCATGGGATAGCTGCAGAACACCGGAACCTTTTAGTTATAGTATATTATAGTTACAGTATCCATTTACCAACTCACAACTCGACATATAACTCTATTATAACTCTTTGATGTAACTCTTCTACTCGGGCAATGACTGGGAACGTGAGGGTTCCTCGCTTATAGCAAACTCACCCCGCCCGATCCAAAATCTTGCGTTTAGTTGGGGGGGATTTGCCGGGAAAGTCGCCCCAACATGCGTTTAGTTGCTGTGGAGCAGTTGCGTAAGATAGAAAACGATGCTTTAGAAGTAAATATATATACCGTGTATATATATATATATATTGCTTCATTTAGCTTGTGTTTACACTTTACACTGGTGAACTTGTTTTTTTGTCATGCCTGGCTCATTCATGTGACCTTTGAGCAAATCCAGTCACGTGTTTACATCTCGCCCTGCCGGGGAGATGCCTTCCTAGAGTAGTTGCATCGATTCATCTATTTGCAGCAGATGCTGGCCTGCAGCTAGGCTGTTGTCGGGCTGATGCTAGGCTGCTGCTAAATGGCTGCGGGATATCATCACGGGCAGCGTGAAAACTGCTGCTGAGGTGCTGCCAGGCTGCTTGTAGGCTCCTGCTACAGACTTGCTGCCGGGCTGGTGGTAAACTACTGCTAAAGCTGAGGGGTTTCCAAAGCAATTTTCTGGCCTCGTTCGAGCCTCGTTTTGGCCTCGTTTTTGGCCTCGTTCGGAACCTGTTGCAGAAATATGGAGTTGAGATGCAAATCAGAACACCATAGATTTGTTACCAAAACATACCAAAACATAGATGAATCATGCGTTCACATTGTGTTTTGAACCAAAAGATGTCATTTCTTAGATGTACTTGTTATACTTTGAACATTAGAATTCGATGCGTTTTGCAACAAAAAACAAACATACATAATCATGCGTTTACATGGTGTTTTGAGATTGAAGCACATCATTTTGTTAATGATTTCCATAGTTTGAAACCATTGGGGTGGCTTGCGTTCTCATGGTGTTTTGCAGATTTGGGATGATAGTTTTTTTTTGTGTTTTTTGATTTTCGTGCTGCGCTTACAATGGGCGAAAAAGTTGGGGTGACTTTTCCTAGCAGTTGGGGGGCATAGTTCCATGCGGGAATGACAGTTGACTGCAACGTTGGGGGGCCTTCGCCGGCATTGAGTAGTTTGTATCCGCATACACGCATTTTATTGTGGAAACGAATTACAGTAGTCATGCGTATGCCACAACCAATCTGGTTTCAGTTCTGGACGCTGGGAAGTGCCGACAGCTTGAGAGCAGCGTGTTGTGGTTCAATGGTGCAATGGACTTTCAATCACCATTTTTGGGATAATATGTTGGTTTTTGGGTGTGATTATTGCAGTGTTTGTGATGTCGGCCACCCACTTCTCAATTTTTTCTTTGTGTAAGTGCGATCTTGCGCCCGCCGGGCCATGTTCATGTCTAGCTCCGCTGCCCATGTTGTCCTGGCTGAGCGGTAAGTTCAAGATATTCCCAATTCACTTCAAGGACAGCAAAATTGATATTGTTTTTTTAAATAGTCAATTCGTGCCTCTCGGAAAAAGAACGTTTTAAGGGCATTTCTATCAACATATACACAAACACATACAATGCATGTTCATGCATGTTCTATGTTTGTTGTACGTATTTTTCTAGGTGGAATTTTGAGGAAATTACAGCTACATACATGACGTGGCTCACCATGGCACCAGTGAAAAGAAAAATGCAGCCGCAAGGTCAAGCGCCGACCGTTTCAGCGCGCCGACAGCGCGGAAGAGGAGGTTCAATTCACTGCACCCTAAAGATTCCTACAGCCCAAAGATTCCACCCACTTGTGCCTTCAGCATCCTTCAGCATCCTTCAGCTACTAAGTACGTACGACCAGGTGAAAGTTGCCTTGACAGCATTTGACAGCTAGAAAGGTGGCTGAAGTCAAAGCTTTGTTGGCTGTGGTTTTGTGATGTTTTTATGTTTGTAGAGCTCTCTGTGAGGTGAACACATCGACAAATTCGACAATTGCTGAGAAGTTCAACCCCTTCGGAGAGGTTTGAACCAGGGAGATACAGAGGATGCTAGTGTGTGTGTGTGCTGTTTGAGTGATTGACCGAAATTGTTTAAGGCATGTTTGTAGGGGTCAAAATTGGTGTCGCGAACTGGGACGATGAGGCAGTTGGAGTGAAGACGAGTGGACCCTCAGAAACCAGAATAGCCCGGCCGGAGGCAATGTCGCTTCTGTTGGCTCGCGCGGAGGAGAACATCATCATGTGAGATAGCGCGCAATTTCTAGAGGTTGGCGCATACTGGTAAGATGCATACGCTGTATTTTGTCAGCTAAGAGCCGAAACAAACCACAAAAAAGAGTAGTGAATAGGGAAGGTTCCAAGAATGGAACAGAATGTGGTGCTTGCAAAAGGATTGTCGAGCAATCCTGAATATTGTGTGATCTATTGTAATCTGGCCAAATGAAGTGTATCTTTTGATATCTTTTGTATTCTAGCTAGACAATTCCGACAAAGAGATGCAGACTTCTTCTTACGCAGTCCACAAGGTCAGCTGGGGGATGCTGGGGTTAAATTGCATGCAAATTCATGGCTAGTTGGATTGCATGATTTAAATTGATTTAATCGAACTTCTCAACTGCTGAAGGGATTTATGCCTGAGAATGATTTTGCTTCTACTGAGGCAGTTGAACGCTAGTTTGGAAGTTCTAAAGTCTAGACACCGTGGGAATGGTGCAATTTATTTGCGAGCTCGATTTGTACTGCCTCAATATCAATGCTTCCCTGAAAGTCTGCCTTCAAGACGATTCCCATTGACTGCTAGTCCCAGAAAATGTATAATAATGTATATACGTAATTCCAAAAGACTGGACGAAAATATGTAACTGCCACGTCACTTGGTCACAGTTAGAAGTTAGAAGCTCCCAGTGCTTGGAAAAAGCTCAACTGGGTGGGCTTCCTTGTCAACCAATGTGCATTTCTAACTTTATGGCGTCAACAGTGTGGTTGGCATGGTGTCGTGTTTCCTGGGAAGGATCCCACTGGCCTCATGACGGAGCTGCATTTCAGCAAGGGAGACCAGAAGTGTGGAGCTCATTGGAGCTGAAGCGCTGCAACTTCAATCCTTGCGGCTCTAGGGGGTGATTGAAGAAGGATGTGGGTTTGCAATGGATTTGAAAATCGCTTCTGTTGGTTTCAGTGGAAATCAGAAAAGGACACAGCTAAACAGATACATCGGAGCATGGTAGCTGCGGCTTGTCATTGTTCCCCACATCTTTGTTTTGTGCAACCCCGTCCGCCTATCCACCCGTCTACCCGCCGCGTCCGCCGCCCGTCTTCACACACAACCCTTTCACACACAACTTTCTCACACACGACTTTGTCACACACACACACACTTGCTCAGAACTGTCTTATCGAATTTAGATGTGGGGTGCATCAGACATGCAAAAACACACCAACAAAACAAATTAACACGATGAAATGAACCTAGATATTTATGCATACATGATCACATCAGACGTTGACTGACAATATTAAGACAACAGCGACATACTATATGTCCCCCCCCAGCTGCGACTTAAATGCGCCCAGAGGGGCCAGGGTCGTGACGATATATTTCAAGGTACCCAGGTGGTGTCTTCGTTGGCCACCGGCCCCCTGGGACCCCGGCGGTCCCCTGCAGTAATATGAAGTTTTACATCTATTCAGATAGTCCCCACACACACACACCCTGCCGCAGCAGGGTAGGTGAAATGAAAGTGAAAATGGTATGGCAATGACAATGAAATGACAAGCAACTTAACCGGGACACGAGACGGGGAACGCAAAAGAAGAAAGGAAAAAGAGGATTAAAGGACCGGATAACCGCACAAGGCAACTTCTTCAAATAATGAGCACCAAATCTTGTAGCGTGGACGGGAAAGGAAGGAAAGACAAAGGAGGTGGTGGAGGATCGAGAAGTAAAACAAAGTTGTGTGTGACAAAGTTGTATGTGAAAGATGGTGTGTGACAAAGAAAGACGGTGTCTGTGTGTGTGTGTGACAAAGTTGTGTGTGAAAGATGGTGTGTGTGAAGGTTGTTTGTGAAAGAGAGCGTGTGACAAAGTTGTGTGTGAAAGAGAGCGTGTGACAAAGTTGTGTGTGAAAGATGGTGTGTGACAAAGTTGTGTGTGAAAGATGGTGCGGTGAAAGATGGTGTGCGACAAAGTTGTGTGTGAAAGATGGTGTGGTGAAAGATGGTGTGTGACAAAGTGGTGTGTGAAGGATGGTGTGGTGAAAGATGGTGTGAGACAAAGTGGTGTGTTAAAGATGGTGTGTGACAAAGTGGTGTGAAAGATGGTGTGTCAAAGATGGTGTGTCAAAGATGGTGTGTCAAAGATGGTGTGTGAAAGATGGCGTGTGACAAAGTGGTGTGTGGAGGATGGTGTGGTGAAAGATGGTGTGTGAAAGATGATGTGTGACAAAGTGGTGCGTGAAAGATGGTGTGTGAAAGATGGTGTGTGAAAGATGGTGTGAAAGACGGTGTGTGACAGAGATGGTGTGTGAAAGAGGGTGTGTCCAAGATGGTGTGTGACAAAGTTGTGTGTGAAAGATGGTGTGTCACAATGTGGTGTGTGAAAGATGATGTGTCAAAGATGGTGTGTGACAAAGTTGGGTGTGGAAGAGGATGTGTCAAAGATGTTGTGTCGCGGCACCAGTGCCAGCCTGCCACGCCTGCCACGCGAAACGAAGGTGGATGTCGCCAAGTGCCACCCCTGCCACGCAAAGTGTGGCGGCGTCGCCGGCGACCAAGCGCGCCCAAGCGCGCCCAAGCGCGCCCAAGCGCGCCCAAGCGCGCCACCAGAGCCAGCCCAGTGCCATAAGTGTCACGCCTGCCACGGAAAACGAAGTTGGATGTCACCAAGTGCCACGCTGCTTGAAACGAAAGTGGATGTCGCCAAGCGCCACACCTGCCACGCAAAGTTGGGCGGCGTCACCGGCGACCAAGCGCGCCCAAGCGCGCCACCAGAGCCGCCCAGTGCCAAAAGCACCACCCCTGCCATGCAAAACGAAGGTGGATGTCACCAAGTGCAACGCCTGCCATGCGAAAAGAAAGTGGATGTCGCCAAGTGCCTTGCCTGCCACGCAAAGTTGGGCAGTGTCGCCATAAGTACCACGCCTGCCACGCAAAACGGATGTCGCCAAGTGCCACGCCTGCCACGCAATATGAAGGTGGATGTCACCAAGTGCCACGCCTGCGAAACGAAGGTGGATGTCGCCAAGTGCCACGCCTGCTGCGCAAAGTTGGGCGGCGTCACCGGCGACCAAGCGCGCCCAAGCGCGCCACCAGAGCCAGCCCAGTGCCATAAGTGCCACGCATGCCACGCAAAACGAAGGTGGATGTCACCAAGTGCCACGCTTGTCACGCGAGACGAAGGTGGATGTCGCCAAGTGCCACGCCTGCTGCGCAAAGTTGGGCGGCGTCACCGGCGACCAAGCGCGCCCAAGCGCGCCACCAGAGCCAGCCCAGTGCCATAAGTGCCACGCATGCCACGCAAAACGAAGGTGGATGTCACCAAGTGCCACGCTTGTCACGCGAGACGAAGGTGGATGTCGCCAAGTGCCACGCCTGCTGCGCAAAGTTGGGCGGCGTCACCGGCGACCAAGCGCGCCCAAGCGCGCCACCAGAGCCAGCCCAGCGCCACGCGTGCCACGCAAAATAACGAAGGTGGATGTCGCCAAGTGCCACGCCTGCGTTGGTGGATGTCGCCAAGTGCTACGCCTGCTACGCAAAGTTGAGCCAGAGCCAGCCCAGTGCCATAAGTGCCACGCCTGCCACGCAATATGAAGGTGGATGTCACCAAGTGCCACGCCTGCGAAACGAAGGTGGATGTCGCCAAGTGCCACGCCTGCCACAAAGTTGTGTGTGAAAGATGGTGGGTAACAAAGTTGTGTGTCAAAGATGGTGGGTGACAAAGTTGTGTGTGAAAGATGGTGTGTGACAAAGTTGTGTGTGAAGTTGTATGTGAAAGTTGGTGTGTGGCAAAGTTATTATGTGTGAAAGATGGTGGGTGACAAAGTCGTGTGTGACAATGATGTGTGACAAAGATGGTGGATGACAAAGTTGTGTGTGAAAGATGGTGTGTATGTGAAAGTGGGTGTGTGACAAAGATGGTGGGTGACAAAGCTGTGTGTGAAAGATGGCGTGTATGTGAAAGTGCGTGTGTGACAAAGATGGCGGGTGACAAAGTTGTGTGGGACAATGTTGTGTGTGAAAGTTGGTGTGTGACGAAGATGTTGGGTGACAAAGTTGTGTGACAAAGATGGTGGGTGACAAAGTTGTGTGTGACAAAGTTGTGTGTGATGGAGGAGGTGGAGGAGGCGGAGGAGGCGGAGGAGGCGGAGGAGGAGGATCCGGCGGCGGAGGCAGCGGGATACAGAATCAAAAACAAGAACCCCACACAAAGATGTGGGGAAGAAAACACCAACACCAACACACCTAGCCCAGAACGGGCAAACCCTGCAAGGGCAAGGGAAAAGAAAAAGCGGACGGACGACGGACCAAACACCGACCAGAGGAGGGGGGCGGACGGAAGCGCCTGACACAACTTACAAGGCGAGAGCCAAACCTACCTCGACACGCGCAGGACCCAAACCTGACCCAACACACAGGAGCACGAATGAAATAAAGGACCAATGGGGTACTAGTTACTAGTTAATGAAATTTGACGCATCCACAAAATCATGCAGATTCACGAGATCAGACACAATGGCCTCAGGTTCAAGTCAACCCCACATACAGCTGACGCAGTCACCCCTTGTATTAATGCACAACTTAACCTCGCCAGAGACCATAAAAGGAAGTAGTTACCACACCTGCAAGCATGACCTGTGCCTGTGCTTCAGTCCACACGGTGCGAAACTAGCTCTCCAGCAACGTTGAAAAAAGGAGGTTTCACATCGTGCAGCGGTCATCCACAGCTCCAGTTCGACTTGAAAAAGGTGAGTGCCCAAACTGCTGCCCAGTGTTCAACCAGTCAATCGACCGACAGGTGAGAAAGAAAAATGTTCAACTGTTCCACTTTACTTAAAACGAATTAATTACCAGGTTGAAAATTGAAAATTCAGAGGTCAAATTCACGGTTCCGGCGTCCTACCTAGAAAAGTATTCCCCGAAGGGCTCCTATTGTCCAATCCGATATGATTTACACACTTTCTCAGAACTGCCTTATCGAATTTAGATGCGGGGTGCATCAGACGTGCAAAAACACACCAACAAAACAAATTAACACGATGAAATGAACCTAGATATTTAAGCATACATGATCACATCAGACGTTGACTGACAATATTAAGACAACAGTGACATACTATATGTCCCCCCATGACTGAAATGCGCCCAGAGGGGCCAGGGGCGTGACGATATATTTCAAGGTACCCAGGTGGTGTCTTCGCTGGCCACCGACCCCGGCGGTCCCCTGCAGTAATATGAAGTTTTAAAGTTTTACATCTATTCAGATGGTCCCCACACACACACAACTGTTTCAGACAACTGTTTCAGACGCAACTTTGTGACACACAACTCTTTAGGCGCCGCGGCACTTTGCGAGGCAGGCGTGGCACTTGGTGACATCAACGTGTGTGGCAACTGGTGACATCGACGTACCGTTTGTGTGGCAGGCATGGCACCTACGGCACACTCCTTGTTCTGTTGGCGCTTGGTCGCTCTTGGTGGCCTGGGGTGCCGTGGCACTTTGCGTGGCAGGATGGCACTTGGTGACATCGACGTACCTTTTGTGTGGCAGGGGGTGGCACTTGGTGACATCGGCGTACCTGGCACTTGGTGCGCGTTGCACTTGGCTGGGCTGGCTCTGGTGGCGCCTTTCGTGTCGCAGGTGTGGCACTTGGTGACATCGACGTGCCTTTTGTGTGGTAGGGGTGGCACTTATGACACTGGGCTTGGTGGCCTAGTCACCCGGGGCACCATAGCACTTTGCGTGCAGGCGTGGCACTTGCAGCACTGGGCTGGCTCTAGTGGCCCGTATAATTGGTGGCACTTGGTGATGTCGACGTACCTTTTTTCGCGGCCGGAAGGGATGCTTGGTGACATCGACGTACCTGGCACTTGGTGGGCGTTGCACTTGGCTGGGCTGGCTCTGGTGGCGCGCTTGGTCGCCTGGCGTGGCAGGCGTGAACCTTTCGTGTCGCAGGCGTGGCACTTTGTGACATCGACGTGCCTTTTGTGTGGCAGAGGTGGCACTTATGACACGGGGCTTGGTCGCCCAGTCACCCGGGGCACCACAGCACTGCTTTGCGTGCAGGCTTGGCACTTACAGCACTGGGCTGGCTCTGGTGGCCCTTATATTTGCCACGGCATTTTGTGTGGCCGGGGATGCACTTGGTGACATCGACGTACCTTTTGTGTGGCAGGTGTGGCTCTTGGTGACATCGACACGCCTTTTGTGTGGCAGTTGTGGCAGTTACAGCGCTGGGCGGGCTCTGGTGGCGTGCTTGGTCACTTGGTCGCCCTTGGTCGCCTCAGGCGCCGCGGCACTTTGCGTGGCAGGCTTGGCACTTGGTGACATCGACGTGCCTTTTGTGTGGTAGGCGTTGGACTTGCGGCACTGGCCCTAGCGGCGCGCTTGTTCAGCTTTAGCCGCCCATGGCGCCGCAGCACTTTGCGTGGCAGGCGTGGCGCTTGGTGACATCGACGTCCCTTATGTATGGCAGGCGTGGCAGTTGGTGGCATTGACCTGGTTTCTATGTGGCAGGCATGGCACTTTTGGCACCGCAACTCCTTCCCACATTTTGTCACCCACAACGCTGTCACACACACACACAGCTTTGTCACACACACACACAAGTCTTTCTCGCACAACGCTTTCACACACAACTCTTTCACACACAAACACACAACCCACACCCAAAACTCTTTACACACAACATTGTCTGTCACACACACACACAACTCTTTCACACACACACACACAACTTTGTCACACACACACACAGAACTCTTTCACACAAACCATTCGCACACAACTCTGTCACGCAAAACTCTTTTACCCACATCTCTTGCACACACAACCTTTCACACAATTTTTGTCACATACAACTCTTTCACGCACACACAACATCACACAACAGAGCACAACAGCACACAACAGCACACAACACTTTTACACACACACAACACACTTTTCCACACGCAACTCTGTCAGACACAGATTTTTCACACGATCTGTCTTCCACCATTTCCGTTCTCTTTCCTGCCTCTCCCATCCCATCTTCACATTTGTTTTGTGTTTGTGGGAAGTAATTGGAAGACGTTGACATGTGGGTGTTATCCGGTCCTTTTAACTTGTTTTTGCCAGCATTCGGGATTTGAATATTTAGACCATATTGGTTTACATTCCAAATTTGATTTCAAAGAAGTCCCCCAAATGCAAAAGTTAAATAATGGGTACGGTATTTTTTTGTGTGCATGGGTTCTCCGAGATCATATTTGTTTGAGGTTATCTGCAGTTTCGAACGTGGAAGTTTAAGGATTTCGCTAATCTGCAGCGAGTTGAGGTTCATCTCTGGACACATTCCTTGCCTTGGCGCGACTTCCCAGACCTACCAGCGAAGCCCGAGGCGTAGGAATTTCAACACCAGTTTGAAAAATGAACATTTTTTTTGAATTCTCACACTTCTCCGGGTTCACCGCAAAATTCTCACACCAACAGGAAATTCTCACACTTGTTGTTTTCTTTTCTGTGTTTGAGGCGGTTCATCCCGAACAACAACACACACTTTTTTAAAAAATGTTTTGTCATGTCACTCTTAGCATGGTCCTCATGGGCCTACTCATCAAACATATCAACTGGATAAAACATGCTACCAAACTAGTTGCGATGGAGGCAGTTGTCATCGCAATATCCCAACGCAGCTAATTATTCATGTGTTTGTCACGTTATCACTGACACTTGCACTTCCCAAGGGTCTCCATGTGTTTGGCATTTGGGAAATGTATTTGCGTTCCGTTCGATGGTCAAAATTCCTAAAAACTATGGTTTGGAAAAATGTTTTTTGATGAAGCAATCTGAAGCACCATGTTTTTAATGTTGATACAAGTTGGTTGAATACATACTATACATGCATTTTCTCCGGGTTTTCTCGCGTTTTTTTCTCACACCATCTCCGGGAATTCTCGCTCGTTCTCCGGGTATTCTCGCACCTAGTCCGGGTGTGGAATTTCTCCGGCTTTATTTTTGAATTTCTCTGGGTCTAGTGGCTCCAATTGCCATGCGCAATTTCACCCAAGCAGCGGCAAAAATAGTCTTGGAGACATCCTGCGTCCTCACACTTTGAAAAAAACACATTTTCCAATTGAATGATGCCTGCACCAGCAACTGCACCTGCCCCGTTTAGAAATTGCGTGGCCAAAGTGGAAGGTGTGCCCCCATCATTGCAAAAAAACAAGTTCGGAAAAAAACCATCCCCACAAGAACACCAGAACTGTGCCAAATAGAAATGGCTGGTTGCAAGAAGCAATGGAAGGCAAGTTCCTAAGCAAACATACCAGAAACAAATGTCAGAATACCCTGCAGGCATCTCAAGCTGAGCCATTGCCACCTTCAGAACGCCACAGGAACCCCAAAAATGCATGTCGTAACAAATTCTCACACCAAATTCAACAGGCGGAGGAATTCCGACACCAGTAGCAAAAACGAACATTTTTTGAAAAAACGTTGGATTTCCGGGTTTTTGGGCTTAGCTGGTATGTATATATACAGGTATTCTGTGTGTCATAGAGTTTGAGGCAGACAAGCTGAGGTAGTTCTGATTTGTCTCCGTTTGGCAATGTCTCAAACTAGCACTGGTGAAAACAACCGCTAAACTTATGTATAAATTCGGTATCCATTCACCTCATGTGCCATACAATTTCTAGCCAAACGTGGTCATGGGACCTGCAGGGGTTCCAGTCCCCGAGTTCAAGTGCGACATCTGTCAATTTGAGTGAAGTAGACTGATGCCGCACGCACAAATCATCAGCATTCAGAATCGTCAAAGGGTTGCTCGTCATCACTCGACATGTCAAGATTCTGTTTGGACCTGTGGAAGTGCGCTGATTACAGCGATGACGGTGGAAATCGAAATCCGCTGGTTGTTGTCACATCTTGGCATCGTCTCTGAAGCTGCTCCTTTCATCCAAGGTCAGAGTCCCCCGAAAGACCCAGGAGCTCAACGTCGGTTTCTGGTCTCTTGTGGAGAGGACTGATCCAGTCCAGAAGTGCCAGCAGTACCCCAAAAAACAAAGTGGCTCTGGATGGCTCTGGTAGGTTCTGCTTCTGATACCTTAGCCGTTACGGATGATGGGCATCTGTGGCCGACCACCTCTTCAAAAGTATTGTTGGAGTTTGACCACATTGTTACTGCTGCCCTGGTATTTATCGGATGCATGCACATTTGCCTCTTTTGCAAGGGTTGTACCTGCAAGAGGGAAATTTGTGAGTGAACAGCAGGTTCTGTGAAGTGATGAATTTGTGAGCGAACGGCTGCAGCCACTTTTAAGCATCACCTGTTTCTTTCGGATAGCAGAATTATTTTACAGACAATTGGGATAGGCAAGGGGAAATGGTGAGAAATGACAAATATATACAAATATGAAAGGAAGAAAATGTCTTGTGGCGCAGGCAAACCACTGCTGTATCTCAAGTTCACAATATACAATGAAAACAACGGATGCGAATTCAGAAATTTGTTCTTTGTCAACCGCATGTGTGCGTAGTTCAGAAACATGTTCAAACATGTTCGGTCTGAAAACTCCCACAAGATTTCAGGACTTCAAGTGGATTCAAGCGCTGTAACCCAGTAGTCACTCCATCAGTGTATGGATTGATTAGATTGCCTAAAAAGGCACTTGCTCGGCAGTGCTGTGAGAGCAACGCCTGCAAGCCAAGCATCGGATGGCCCTTGGGAACAGTGCTTTTGGCTGAGTTTACACTTGAAAATTCAGTGGCTTTGGGTGTAACAGATGTAACAGGAGAACAACCTTGGACTGTTTGCCCATGTTTAGTTACCCAACGTCATTGTGATGGATGTGGATGTAGATGCCTAGCCTTTTGGAATCCCAAAAGATGGTTTCCTCATGTTTCCTCTTCTGAAAGAGGAGCACCAACTTGGCAAGTAGATAGATTGTTCGCAGTACCCCACTTCAGCCGACACGCTAAATTCGCATGAAGTTGCAGTTGCCATCACAAGGTTTGCACCAGTTAAGAATTGAACTGAAGGTGCCAACGTAACTAAATTCTGAAGCTGTTGGTGGTGACTAAGGTGGCACGTCCAACTCAAGTTTCAATTCCTTTTGGAATCCTATCAACCACCAAAGCAGCTGATCTGCATTGGACCAAAGCTGGACTTTTGTGAGGGTTCACGTTTCAGGCAGCATCCAGGAGCTTTGTATACAAACCATTCTATGTGCCCTTGGTGACAATTCGGCCCCTTACTCCTGCAGGAAACAGTTGATGCGTGGCCTTCCATGTTTTGTTTGCTTGCCATTGTTGACGAAGCTTTCATTCAAATGTCATCAAATTAAATGTCGTCACAAAGCCTGTCTGGTCGGTGGCTTCAAGCATGTCTTATATTCTCTTTCCATGTGCAATGATGTTGCGACCACCATGGAATGGTATCTTGGAATAGGCTGAAGCCATGAACCAACCCCGCGGGAACAGTGGGGGTAGTAACTTTAAGAAACGCGCTGCGAAACTCAAGGTGAAAGCTTCAGCGGAAGCGAAGGTTCCTTGATTCAACTCTTGGCGCAATGGAATGCATGGAATGTGTGAAGATTGCAGTGGATTTATGGTCCTGGTGAGAGAAGGTGTCCATTCCTTCCCTGCCTTACATGCTGATGCGTAACGCATATCCAATATTCAAAATTTGGTGGCTGAGTTGAGTTCACACACCTCGAACCACGGGCATCACGAATCCACGAGGTGGTTCTTGCTGTTCAGTTCCTGTCCGTGTCGATGATCACAAGGCGGCTGTGTGACAGTGCCGTGATTCAACGCTGAGTTTGTCATCGCTGCATCCATCCGGTTGAAGCTGCAGTGATCAGGAACAGCCATCCAATGGGGAACCGGGCTTCGGCGGCGCGGTGCCCGGATTTCAGTCGTACCCACCAGGCAACTCGGCCTGACGTGCATGAAGGACCATGAAGAACCCTTATAGAACTGGGAAAATGCAACGGGATGCAAAAAGAAAATGAATTAGTTATATTAGTGCGTAGTGGCAAACAAGAAACCAAAGTAGGGGAACTTCAAAGCAAATAGACAGGACAGACAGGAAGGCAGAGAATGCAACTACAAAACAAAGCTACTATAGTTGCTTCAGAAATTCATTTGGTCGGATACAGGTATCAGTACAAGTACCTGGACATACCTGGACATACCTGGACCGGTCAGGCCCTGCTGTTTGCCCACTGATACTCCTCGTATCTCCTCGTTTTGTTTACTGGGATACCTGCACTCTCCCCGAGATTCGAGATTGAACCCCAGAAGCTGTACCTGGCAGCTGTTTGTTTCATTGCGCAGCTCGAGGGCTTTGCGTTGCACCTTAAAGCAATATTTAGATATATTTAGCAAATTATGAGCAATGTGCAGAGGGAGACGCCAACGAATGTACGAGTCAGATGACGTACTTTCTATCATCATCATCATCATCATCATCAACAACATCAGCAAAACCCTGGGTCGCAAACCCTGGAAACATGAAACCTTAAGTGTACAACCGAATGAACAGTTTTGTTCCAGTATGTAAACGTGTTTTGTCTTGGTACTTGCTGGTTTGTTGTCAAAACCTGATCTATCATGCTGTAGCAATTTGAGAAGATGTTGTTGGTTCCTATCGCACTGTTGTGGTGCTTATATATATAATGTATCTTAAGGTTTGTCTGTGAGCCTAACTTCAAGTGACTTGCTTCATCACATAAAATTGGAACGAAATAATGCAAGTATGAGTCAAGCAATGCCACACGCTCTCCCACCGCAAGACGGAGTAAATGAACAATGCCGAAAACCCCGACAATATCTAATGACTACTGTGAACATCACGATCATCCCGGGCAGATTCACAAGGGTACTAAGGGATACTAAGGGTATTTACCAGGGCTGCCCCGCGCGCTTGAGGTGGGTTTTTCGCGCCCGGGAATCCAGCGGAGGTGCCAGACAACTCGCTGGGGGAAGGTAAGCAGATGCTAAACATCAAACATATCCAGGAAGATCATGGAAGACCATGGAAGATCTAGATAATAGACTGATGATCTAGATACCAGTAGTACCGCACAAGGCGGTGGCGGAAGTTTCGAAGATAGGACGCTATAGGAGACGATAGGAGAGGTGAGTTGTCTTGATGTATGGATGGCAGAGCGAACCCACTGATGGACCGAAAGGTGGTTGGAAATGTGTTTTTTGGAGTGGTTGCAATGGTTGCAGTGGTCACCTCAACCACAACTGCTGGATGTAGTGTGAGGTAGTGTAGCGCAATGTAATCGAAGGAAGTTTAGAAGTCAAACTTCCGACAATATGGACAGATGCAAAAGCAGAGGGTCAGTGAAGAGAAGAGGAGAAAAAAGAAGATCAGAGAAGAGAAAGAGCCAGAAGAAAGAAGATGCAGGCGCGCGAAAAGGTAGAAAAGTCGCGATTCGCTGTGTTTTTCCAATCATTTGTGGCTCCGGAGGGTCGAAAAGTAGGCTCGCTAAAGCGGCGGGTGCAGAGCCATCTGGCCAGATCAGAGATGAAGAATTGCACGCCGTTGTGGCGCGAAGCACATTTGGAAGTCAAAATGCGCAAAACACACACTATGTTTGGACCACTTTTGGAAGTTCAGATGTCGAAAAATAAACGCACGCTGGTGTGGCGCGAAGCACTTTTGGAAGGTGCGATGTCGAAAAATTGCACGCCGTTGTGGCGCGAAGCACATTTGGAAGTCAAAATGCGCACAACACACACTATGTTTGGACCACTTTTGGAAGTTCAGATGTCGAAAAATAAACGCACACCAGTGTGGCGCGAAGCACATTTCCAAGTCAAAATGTACAAAGCACACGGTGTTCGGAGCATTTTTTGGAAGTTTACATGTCGAAAAAGTGCACGCCCTTTTGGCGCGAAGCGCATTTCGAAGTCAAAAGTGTTAAAAACTGACGGTGTCGGACCACTTTTGGACGTTCAGATGTCGTTTCGTGTGGCAGGCGCAAGGGACTCTGTACATTGTCAAAAGTGAGCAAAACGTGAGGGTTTTGCAGCAGTTTCAACTACGACCACCACTACACTACACTACACTACACTAGACTAGACTAGACTACACTACACTACACTCCACACAACTACAACTACAACTACAGCTACTGTACACTAAATTACGCTACACTACACTAATTGCACCACACTACACTCCACTACACTAAACAAGACGACATTACACTACACTACACAAACTACAACTACAACCACAGCTACAACTAAAACTACACTAGATTACACTACACTAGACTAATTACACTACTACACTACGCTCCACTTTGTTTCACTACAGTACACTACGCCACACTCAATTACACTACAATACACCACAACTACAGCTACAACTACAACTACACTACATTACACTACACTACGCTAATTACACCACACTACACTAATTAATAACATTACGCTGCACTACACTATATTATACTACACTGCACTACAACTACAACGACAACTACAACTACACTACATTACACTACACTACATTCCACTACGCTACATTCCACTACACCACACTACACCACACTACACCACACCACTTCGCACCACACGACACTAGACTACACTAGACTACACTACAGCACGCAACACTACAGCACACTACACTACGTTACATTACATTGCAGTACCCTCATTACACCACAACTACAACTGCAACTGCACCACACTAATTACACTACACTACACTACAACTGCACTACACTACAACTACAACTACAGCTGCACTACACCACACTACATCCAGCAGTTGTGGTTGAGGTGACCACTGCAACCATTGCAACCACTCCAAAAAACACATTTCCAACCACCTTTCGGTCCATCAGTGGGTTCGCTCTGCCATCCATACATCACGACAACTCACCTCTCCTATAGCGTCCTATCTTCGAAACTTCCGCCACCGCCTTGTGCGGCACTACTGGCAGTAGTTGCAGTTGCATTGCAGTCGTAGTTGAAAAAAACGTAGTCTAGCTGTAGTTGTACCTGTAGCTGATGTTGTTGTAGTTGTTGTTGTAGCTGTAGCTGTAATTGTAGTTGTAATGTTAGTTGTACTGTATTAGTAGTGTAAAGTGGTGAAGTGGAGAGTAGTTATAGTACTGTAGTGTAGTGGAGTTGTAGTAGTTGAATTGTAGTTGTTGTTGTTGTTGTACTTGTTGTACTTGTTGTAGTTGTAGTTGGTGTAGTAGATGTAGTAGTTGTTGTTGTTGTCGTCGTCGTTGTTGTGGTGTAGCGTGATGCGGTTTAATATCCAAAAGTGGTCCGAACATGTGTGTTTTCTTTAGCGTTTTGACTTCGAAATGTGCACCGCACCACGACCGCATGTACTTTTTCCACATCCGAAACTCCAAAGTGGTCCGAGCATGAGCATGTGGCGTTTTTACCGTTTTGCCTTGGAAACGCGCTTCGCGCCACAGCGCCGTGCACTTTTCCCACATCTCAACTTCCGAACATAGTGTGTGTTTTGCACATTTTGACTTCAAAATGTGCTTCGCGCCACAACGGCGTGCAATTTTTCATCTCTCATCTTCCCAGATGGCTCTGCATCCGCCGCTTTAGCAAGCCTACTTTTCGACCCTCCGGGGCCACAAATGATTGGAAAAACACAGTGCCTTTGCGCGCACCTGCATCTTCTTTCTTGTGACTCTTGCTCTTCTCTGATTGCTCTCACCTCTGCTTTTCCATCTGTCCATATAGTCCGATGTTTTGCTTCTAAACTTCCTTCGAAAGGGATTTTCAGTGTTCTTATTTCTTTTTTGGATGAAACTCGAAAACATTGGGCCTGAAACAGCCATAGGAATGATGATTGGTTGTTGTTTCAACCGTGGTTGGACTGCTAGGCTCATGCAATGGAAATTGAAAACAAGAAGATTACACAACACGGTTGGCCACTGCTCAGTTTCCACAGGCTTTACGGATTGCAGACTCCACTCATCCATAACACATGGTCTGTCGCAGGTTTGTTTGATTTGGGACACCACTGCCTACCCCAAGTCTTGCACATGTGATATGTATACCCAGGAGGTGATATGGACTCTATGGACTCAACCTCTTCAGTGTAATTTCAATTGTCACACGCCGTTTGCACGTAGACAACAAAGATGATATTGAAGACCTCTTCGATCCTCTTCTCCAATTCTGTAACAGATTTTGCAGTTGAGCCATCCCTGGGCCAAATCAACTCGTTTTGCCCTTCACTGCTGCATGTCGCCAGGTCCAATCTGAATTGGCCCCAATGTCGCACGTGGGTCAGACAGGGGCAGGTGAGACAGGTCAGACTGGGCCATACGTGCCCGGCAGAGTTCTGACAGGTGTCAAACCTGCGAAGGCGCGGACTTGGCAGAAGCCTCTCCCTCCAGGGGCTGCGCCTCGGCAAGCACAGGCAGTTTTTCTAAGAATCCTAGGTGATTATTGTTTATGTTATGGGCCAAAAGGTGGGTGCATTGATTTTCTAGAGACCGTTGGTGCTTTGATTTTTGAATGGTTTTGAATATTCCAGCGCTCCAGAAGCTCACGACGAAGCGCAGGTGTAGGCACGCCTTAGGTGTGCCTACGGGGTACAAGCGGAAAGCAAGGTTTTTACCTCACTAGGTGTGCCTTTCGCTTTCCCCTGTACATGCATAAAAGAAAAAGACATGTGCACCGGCCCCCCAGCACCTACCATTTTCTAGAAACATGATCCTTCTTGTGGTGGTCAAAAGCAGTTGTCAAAGTTGACCTTCTAGATGTCATTTTGATTTCGACTCCCATGCTTCAATACTCCAGGCCGCTGGATCGTTTTGGGGGAAATCGGTTTCAAAGGGTATCTGAGGTCCCGCCTGCAAGCCCCAGTACCTTGGCAAAATTGCATTCATTTGCATTCCCAAATGGAAGCCTTGAGGTTGAAAACACTGTTTCTAAACATGTCTAAACAGTTTCCCATATGGTTCCATGGAAACATGGCCCACAGGTTTGAATTCCGCCATACCAGATCAACGCGGCTTGACAGGTAGAAAGACCGAAAATCTGTTTGAACTTTCGACAATTCATCATAGTCAAGTGCCTGTATCCACTTGGGATTTCTCCCCACATCTTTGTGTGGGGTTCTTGTTTTTGATTCTGTATCCCGCCTCCTTCGCCTCGCCCGCCTCCGCCATCTGTCACACACCATCTTTCACACACAACTTTGTCACGCACCATCTTTCACACACCATCTTTGTCACACACCATCTTTCACACACAATCTTTCACACACAACTTTGTCACACACCATCTTTCACACACCATCTACACCATCTTTCACACACCAACTTTGTCACACACACCATCTTTCACGCCAATTTTGTCACACACCATCTTTCACACACCAACTTTGTCACACAACTTTGTCACCCACCATCTTTCACACCAATTTTTTTCACACACACACACACCATCTTTCACACACCAACTTTGTCACACACCATCTTTCACACACCATCTCACTCACACAACTTTGTCACCCACCATCTTTCACACACCGACTCTGTCACACACCATCTTTCGCACACCACCTTTGTCACACACCATCTCACTCACACAACTTTGTCACGCAGCATCTTTCACACACCATTTTTGTCACAACTTTGTGGCAGGCATGGCACTTGTCGGCGCCACTTTGCGTGGCAGGCGTGGCACTTGGCGACATCCACCTTCGTTCTGCGTTTTGTCACACACACACACCATCTTTCACACACCATCTCAGTCACGCAACTTTGTCACACAGCATCTTTCACACACCAACTTTGTCACAACTTTGCGGCAGGCGTGGCACTTGGCGGCGCCACTTTGCGTAGCAGGCGTGGCACTTGGCGGCGCCACTTTGCGTGGCAGACGTGGCACTTGGTGACATCCACCTTCGTTTCGTGTGGCAGGCGTGGCACTTGGGGCACTGGGCTGGCTCTGGTGGCGCGCTTGGGCGCGCTTTGGTCGCCCGGGGCGTCGCGTCACTTTGCGTGGCAGGCGTGGCACTTGGCAACATCCACCAGGCGTGGCACTTGGTGACATCCTCCTTGGTTTCCCGTGGCAGGGATGTCTTTCAGTTGCTTCGTGCAAAAGGGCGATGCTGGGTCTTGTTGGTCTTTGCGCACCATCTTTCTTTGCAACACCCCATCTTTCACATACAACTTTGTCACGCACAGCTCTTCATTTACTTCTCGATCCTCCACCACCACCTTTGTCTTTCCTTCTGTCCCCGTCCCCGCTACAACATTTGTTGCTCATTATCGGAAGAAGTTGACTTGTGGGGTTATCCGGTCCTTTAATTGTCACCTTCTAACAACTGCCTGCTCAGACTCAGACTCATTTGGTCGAAAATCGCAAGAGATCTTGAATGGTGTTGGTGTTGTGGTGCTCTCAACTTCCCACACCTGAGGTCCAAACCATCAAGCTGAGCCTGACAACAAAGGCCTTCCTATGGAATAGTCATGGTGTTGAAGGTGTTGGCCTGTGCTAGATCCAATTAATTATACCACTTTATAATTTAT
>CAMXCT020002007.1:60000-119548 GCA_947184155.2 Cladocopium goreaui
TTGATACTTGTGACATCCAAACGCAGTGGCATGCTCGGTCAAAGAGAATGTGTGGCCCTGGGTATTTCAATGATTTTGTGCAGCACAACAGATCTTGTGCCAACATCGGTGTGCCTGCCATTTGGTGCTAGTGGGTTCAAGTTTGGGAGCTGGGTCGATGTTGTAACAAGTGCCGATGACAAGATCTTGTGCCAAATCGTGGTGTGCCTATGGGGAATGGGGAGAGGCCCACATGGGCAGCGCCTATGACTTTAACTTACTGATGTATTTTTTGGCACTTCGCATAGGCACACGATACTTACCTGGCTATCACGGTCCCTTTGCCTCCCCTCTGTCTCCCTTACTCGCCCTTTGTCTCCTCTTCTGTCTCCTTTTGCTCTTGCCTGCAGCTGCTGCTTGGCTTGGTTTCCTCTTCTGCTCCACCGCTGAAAGCTCTTGAGTTTTACTGTTCTGAAAAGACTGCGAAAGCGTGTGGCTACCAAAGAGTATGTCAGGAGACTTAGGGGGTCAGTCTCCCAAAATTTGATTTCGAACCTCGTTTGGACCTCGTTTGCACCTCGTTCGGACCTCGTTTAAATTGCAGCCAGTCAAAACCCAGCCCGGAGAGGTTTTGGAAAGACTTTGCAATGGTTTGCTGCTTAGTCTGCTGCTGCTGCTGTTGTTGCTTGTGCTGCTGCTTCTGGGCAAGGCGCGGTTTTTGAGCGGAGAACGAAGAGATTTGTGAAAGGGCTGGAAGCTGTGCGGAAGAAACCAAAAGCATAAGAAGATTACCTGAAAAAAATCGATCCGATCAGCGTTGTGCTATGGGGAAGTGGATGAAAGGGTTAATTGGCATGAAGTAGAATTTGTCATAGAAACCATAGGAATGTGACGTCGATCGCATCCAAGTTTGTATGTTGGAGATGCCATGAAACTTGGTGTGCCATGTGGAGGATGATAGTTCTGACTGTTCAAACAGGAATATGGTTGCCAACTTTTGGTTAACAAGCTTACATTAACCGCATAGTATTGCCTGCTTCAGAGTTAGTCCACTTTGACCGTCGGTGTGCCAATGGGATTTCCACCTGGCGGAAGATTATTGATGTCTGGCGTAAGCTAGGTGCCATGCGGCTGGCGCAAGTTCTAGTAAATGGCGTAGGATCACGCCGGGGCTCGGGTCAGAGATGCTTTGCACGACTTGTTTCGCACTAAATGTGCCATTGGGAAACAGATAATTGAAGTACCGAAATCAAACGAATCCATGTCCAGAGTCATGACAAGAAAACGGGGCGTGTGCTGCAGAATTGGTTTCTTTTCTCATTTGGATGGAAAGCAGCTGTTTTGCTGTCAATGCGTGTGTGCCAATGGCGGCTGCTAACCTTCAACATGGTTTTATCACCGAAGGAGATGGTATTAAATATGTGTTTCGCAATGGCACGGACACATTTTAACTACTTTGTTTGCCAAACCAACGATGGCGTGGTACCAGTGTGCCAATAGGATTTGGTCCCTGGGGTAACTTCCGGTTTGCCTGGGGTAACCCTGTGTGCCATGGGGATGGGGTAACTTCTGTGTGCCTGGGGTAAGAAACGACGTCCGCCCAGTAAGTTGGATTCAGATTAAAAGACGAGTAGATGACAAGAAGACCCGTGATGTCCTTGGGACCAAGGACTTGATCGACCTACACTGCGAGCCAAGCTTTCAGTTGCTTTGCCACCAAGACGCATGATGATGGAACAGATGTCAGAATCTGAAGTGTTTCCGCATTCTCGACTCATCTTGACTTACTATTTTGCTATGACTGATTTTTTCTGTTCTTGACGGTGGCATTTTGCCGTGATGTTGAACAACTCAACTGCGAATTTCAGCACAGTGCACTTAAGACCGTCATTTCCTGGCCTACTTGTAGCATCTTGTAGCGATCTTGCAGCCGATACCGGAACGTAGGGTATAGACGTGCGTTCCAATGCATCACTCTCCCATCCTATTTGTTACTTTGGATATCTTTGGATGGCGTCGTGCCAGCCCTTTCCAGAGTGGCAAATACTAACGATCCATAACGATCCCAACTTCAAAAATTTGGGTGCCCGGACATAGAGGAGTACTATGGAGTACTATGGAGTACTATGGAGTACTATGGAGTACTATGGAGTACTATGGAGATCCCCCATGTATAGCTCACTATAAAGTGGACATCCTTTGCGCTTATAAAGTGGGTTTCCGGTCGCCACTTTATATACCGACAATGGGGGATAAAGCCGTGTTTTGCGCGAGAAACATGCCCTTGGACCTGGAAGATGACTTTATAGCAACGTTGGCTTTCCAGTTTATACCCGGCTGGTTCCCCACAAGGAAACGACTCAATATATGCGGCAATGCATTTTATAGACCGTTGGTTCCCTTCAAAGAATGGCCATAATATGTCACACCATCCACTTTATAGAAACATGTCTCCCCAATGATTTCGGGCCAATATCTTTCTGTTGGGGCTGTATACATGGCAAAGCACTTTATAGAGTGAAACTTGCCCTTTAAGAAGAAGAATTTGTGCTGCATCCAGGGCACTTTATAGAAAGAAAATTGCGGCAGAGCATTTTATAGAGTCATGAGATACATCACCCAAATCACTTTATAGAGCTGCCCAGGACCCCATTCACCCTGAGGACCCCTTTCAAGGGAAATCTTCTTCTCTATAAAGTGGCCAGTCCAGGTAAAACCCCTGAAAAAACAGAATCTATGTTGGACTGGCCACTTTATACCCCCTCCCCCAACAGAGAATGCCTCTATAAAGTGGCCAGTCCAAGTAAAACCCCTGAAAAAACAGAATCTATGTTGGACTGGCCACTTTATACCCCCTCCCCCAACAGAGAATGCCTCTATAAAGTGGCCAGTCCAGGTAAAACCCATGAAAAAACAGAATCTATGTTGGACTGGCCACTTTATACCCCCTCCCCCAACAGAGAATGCCTCTATAAAGTGGCCAGTCCAGGTAAAACCCCTGAAAAAACAGAATCTATGTTGGACTGGCCACTTTATACCCCCTCCCCCAACAGAGAATGCCTCTATAAAGTGGCCAGTCCAAGTAAAACCCCTGAAAAAACACATTTTTACCTGGAATGGCCACTTTATACCCCCTCCCCCAACAGAGAATGCCTCTATAAAGTGGACAGTCCAAGTAAAACCCCTGAAAAAACACATTTTTACCTGGAATGGCCACTTTATACCCCCTCCCCCAACAGAGAATGCCTCTATAAAGTGGCCAGTCCAAGTAAAACCCCTGAAAAAACAGAATCTATGTTGGACTGGCCACTTTATACCCCCTCCCCCAACAGAGAATGCCTCTATAAAGTGGCCAGTCCAGGTAAAACCCTTGAAAAAACAGAATCTATGTTGGACTGGCCACTTTATACCCCCTCCCCCAACAGAGAATGCCTCTATAAAGTGGCCAGTCCAGGTAAAACCCCTGAAAAAACACATTTTTACCTGGAATGGCCACTTTATACCCCAGCCAGTGGGCTCCAGGACTTTGACCCGGAAACGGAAGGACTAACAACAAGGTAAAGGGGGAAAACTACAACGGAGAGGTACAACGGGAAGGCTACCACAAGAAAATGAGACATGTCAGGTTTATATACGTTTATTGTTTTCAATGTGTCATATAGATTGGCGATGATTGGTATATTGAATATGTTGTAGATGTACTTTGGAACATATGTATACCTATGATTCACACATCAATATAAATATATACAAATCATAAACACATGCCAAACCAAAAACTTTTAGCTGAGTATTGTATTCCCAATCTGTTGGCAAATGTCCAGCCGATTCACCATGCGTGACCCAACAAGATTCAAACTATGGATTGTTTACTTTCGAAAATATTTTTTTACTGGTTCTTGCAAACAATTTTATAGAGGATGGGCATGGACCGGCCAGTTTATACAGAGGGTGGGGCTGCCAGAAATGACGTGATCAAGCCACTTTATAGAGCTGAACTTTCTTGCAAACCATTTTATAGAGGATGGGCATGTGGCCGTGGTTTTGGTCCATAGATGTCCATAGATTTTTAGGATGATTTTGGGAGATTGTCGTCATAGATATACGTAGATTCACCCAGTATTTTTTTCAAAAGTAAACAATCCATAGTTTGAATCTTGTTGGGTCACGCATGGTGAATCGGCTGGACATTTGCCAACAGATTGGGAATACAATACTCAGCTAAAAGTTTTTGGTTTGGCATGTGTTTATGATTTATATATATTTATATTGATGTGTGAATCATAGGTATACATATGTTCCAAAATACATCTACAACATATTCAATATACCAATCATCGCCAATCTATATGACACATTGAAAACAATAAACGTATATAAACGTGACATGTCTCATTTTCTTGTGGTAGCCTTCCCGTTGTACCTCTCCGTTGTAGTTTTCCCCCTTTACCTTGTTGTCAGTCCTTCCGTTTCCGGGTCAAAGTCCTGGAGCCCACTGGCTGGGGTATAAAGTGGCCATTCCAGGTAAAAATGTGTTTTTTCAGGGGTTTTACCTGGACTGGCCACTTTATAGAGGCATTCTCTGTTGGGGGAGGGGGTATAAAGTGGCCAGTCCAACATAGATTCTGTTTTTTCAAGGGTTTTACTTGGACTGGCCACTTTATAGAGGCATTCTCTGTTGGGGGAGGGGGTATACGGTATAAAGTGGCCATTCCAGGTAAAAATGTGTTTTTTCAGGGGTTTTACCTGGACTGGCCACTTTAGAGAGGCATTCTCTGTTGGGGGAGGGGGTATAAAGTGGCCATTCCAGGTAAAAATGTGTTTTTTCAGGGTTTTTACCTGGACTGGCCACTTTATAGAGAAGAAGATTCCCCTTGAAAAATTCCTCAGGGTGAATGGGGTCCTGGGCGCGCCGCGCGCACGCGCGCGCCAAAAAGGTCTCAAAATTGGAGCCATTTTGGCGCGCGCGCGCGCGGCGCGACCAGGACCCCTTCCACCCCAAGGACCCTTTCAAAGGAAAGTGTGTTAGAGGCATTCTCTGTTGGGGGAGGGGGTATAAAGTGGCCAGTCCAACATAGATTTTGTTTTACCATAGATTCTGTCAACGACTTCGATATAGATATTTGTCTGGCTGTCGGTTTCGTTCGGTTTCGAAGTCATTCGAAGTCTTTTGGGTTCCCCATCGATGAGATCGATGATATTCCCCCAAGGTTTGAACGTGGCCCCTCAACTTTATAGACAATCATGTCGATGCTGCCATCGTCGCGATTAAGAAAATCATCGCTACTACAACGATCGTTGTTTAGCCGGAAATCCACATTATAGTGCCACTGTTCTGCACAAGTATTACTATCTGGATGTTCGGCATCTCACTTTATAGTCATGGGACATGTTCACAAGTACCCTCAAAAACCTGCATCGAGTTTTATGTTTTTACGCGGCCAGGCGACTTTATACAAACGTTGGATTTTGACTTTATAGACAAAACATGTTGGCTTTCCACTTTATAGACTCCAGACATGTGGCCATTCCAGTTTATACCAGGCTATTCTCTATAAAGTCGGCCGCAAAGCATCTAGCGGGCTATACATGGGGGATCTATGGAGTACTATGGAGTACTATGGAGTACTATGGAGTACTATGGAGTACTTGAGGATAATTGAGGCACTCGAGGTGATCATGTGTTCCGAAATGTTCCGAATTCAAAGCCACTGGATCGTACTTGCACTTGCGCTGAGAGTCCATAGGTAAATTCCTGGAAGTGCCATGAAACACATTGAGATACCAAGGAATCCGACAATTTCCGATACACAGATCGTGTTTCTCTTCATCGTGCGGTGCGCCAAGTGACCGCTCGGCTTCTCATGGCTCCTTTGAATGGCATAGGGCCATGGTATGCCATGGTCTTGGGGTGCCCCATATCCGTTTACGGCACCTCAGATCAATTGTCAAGCGAAAACATATATTTACAATCATTTACATATTTGAGAGGCTGGAAATGCACTTCTGGGATCCTGAGCTAAATTCAACACAAAGGCATTGTTTGTCCCCACAACCTTTGAAGGTGTAAGGATGTTGAATGTAGAAAAGTGAACCAGCCGTTTCTTTTTGGGTAATTCGCGAATTGCGAATCGAGCCAAGAACTCGAGTCAGATGTGCGTCTTTTTCCCAGCAGCATACAGTTTTGCTTTGGCAAAGATCAATGGACCTTGGAAGGAAATGACGGATCCCTCTTTGGATGTCTCAGTTGGTAGTGCTTTGTTCACATATGGGCCATATGGGAGTTTGTAAAAACCCCGCGCCTATTCGTTTAGTCTTTCATGATCCCCATGAGCCATTTTTAGCTTTCACTCGAAAAAACGATAAGAGGAAAAAAAACGATAAATTTGGTTATGTTAATGATATGTGTCCAGACTCTTGAAATCCGAAGTTCTTGATTTTTCTATCATTCTGCGGCTATTTAGTGCTTTTGGTCTTTTCCTTTCATTGTTTATTGTCGTAATGGCGCAGATTCTGCACAAGGAAGGTGCCTGGTACTGTAGGTGGTCGCTACACTCCTTTTTTGATGATTGCAGCCATTTCCAGAAAAAAAAGGAACACACACTGGACTGGATTCACGAACGAAAACGAAAACGATAACTTTTGGCATCAAAAATGGTCCGTGTGAGACACTGCATTGTTTTTTCCTTTTCCTCTCCCTTTCCTATTCTGTCCTTTCCCTTCCTTTGCTATTCCTTTTCCTTTTCCCTTTCCTCGCTCATGTGAATTCTTTGATCAAGGTGTGAAGCCAGCGCTTGGAAAAACGATAAGAGGAAAAAAAAACGATAAAGTCTGGAAAAAACATTTGAAAGGGTTCGGGGTTTTTACAACCCCCCATATAGAATCATATAGATACATATAGCATCATATAGCGGTTCTGTAGACCAACACAGTCACCCAATTTTCCAAACACCAGTGATCATGTGAAACCCAGTGGGCACTCTAAGCACAACTCTAAGTACGCCTCACCCAATCAATTCAAATCACCAATTCAAACTATTTTGTTTTACAGTGCAGTCTACGATGCCTCTGTGTTTTCGAAGCCTTTGGTATGCCATAGGTGTTGTATACTGTTGCATTTGGCCAGGAGATTACGAAGGACCATTCGTTTGCAACATCAAGCCTTTTGGGATCCTGCGGGCGTGTTTAAAGTGTTTGCTCAGGGCGTTCTTTGCCAGCTGAGATTTCTTTAGCGATCCTTTGCTTTCACCGCCAGGCAAGGAGAATGGAACAAGTTGGCTTTCGAAAATTCCCCACTAAGATTTGTTGTATTTGTTCTGTGACTCACCAGCCATTGTGATATGAGGCGACGCAGGCAAAGTGGTTTTCAATCCGGCTGGTGGAGCTCCCGTTTGCTATTCCCAAAGCAGTGGAGGTTGTAAACCAAGATTCCAAACTCCACCGGTTTAATGGTGTTGTTTTCAACTACACGTGCTGAAAAATGCAGAGCGGCGGGGGCATTGGGGTGATGATTTGGCGCTAAAAAAAAGGGCCCCCAGGTATTGTAGTTTCCCTCATGTTTCCTATGACATGTCGCCGTATGTTGCCAAGTTCAATGGGATTACAATTATTGGAATGGGTTCGAAATACGATCCTTGTTAGGATCAAACCTCGACTTGTCTTGTCTGGTATTGCGCTTCTGCGAAGTTGAGAACATTCTAGCCACTTGAAGATGGTTTTGCAAGTGGAGAGGGGGGTAATCTTGTGTTTGATTCTTGTACATCATTATAAATATTATGAATGTATATATATATATATGTATATATATATATGTATATATATATATGTATATATATATATGTATACGTATGATAGAGTACAACATGTATTATGTGCATGCATATAATGTAATGTAGTGTAGTGTAATGTAATGTAATGTAATGCTATGCTTTCCTCTGCTCTGCTGTGCCATGCCATGCCATGCCATGCTATGCTATGCTATGCTATGTATGCATGTGTGCATGTATTTGTGTATGTAATGCAATGTAATCCAATGCAATGCAATGCAATGTAATGTAATGTAATGTAATGTGACGTAATGTGATGCAATGTAATGTACGTATGTATAGTGATGTATGTATAGTGATGTGTACGTGAGTAAATATATCTAGATATATGCACGTATATATTTACATATGTATGTGTATATATATATATATGTGTATGTGTGTGTGTTGATAATTATTTTGCATGGTTTTGTTGGTAGGACTTTCTTCCAGCACATTGGCGCTTGGAAACAGCATGGGCTGAGGTCTGGCCGGAGTCAGGTAGAGATGCAGCCCCCCAGCAAAAGTTGTCAGATGTGGAACAGCTCCTCCCGTGAGAAACCAATGACATACCAACGGCATCCAACGGCTATTGGGTCTTTTGTATCACTTATTCTTCATGCGAACAGTGAGTTGGCGCAGCACTTGGTGGGACACGCAGGGGTACCCTTCAAGCTGCATGGAAAATTGGTTGAAGATGTAAATGACACCGTATAATCAGGGGCGCTCAAGATGCACTCACAGGCAGCAGAGCCAGAAGATCAAGATGCATTGAAGATGCGACCTGCCTGCGAATCTAAAGCGGAAATCCGCAAAAGAATGGTTTCCATATGTTTCCAAATCCCAAGAGGATGGCAACTGGGAACAGGGCGCATTTATGGCCAACCCACATATCAAGGCTCCTGTGACAGATGCTAGATGGAGAACGGTTGAGATCTTCATGTTGGCTCTGGCCGATAGAGACAAAGCAATTTGCAGCGCCATGGGATGTGGTGGATCTGTCCATGGGCTGAGGATTCAAGAAGCAAAGACTGCAATCGAATTGCTGCTTCAAGATAGAGAAGGATACGCCAGGACGTACCATGTGCCATACAGTTCCTACGCAAAATTGGACTGAAAGAACATGTCGTGATGTGTGAGTGGTATACCCTTTGTTTGCTGTACTTGGTGTGCATATGACTGTGATTGCCGTATATTGCCGTGACACTTGCATGAATCAGGCTTCAAGAGCAAAACATCAAGCACTATCCTTTTCATCCCCACAAGAGCAGGGTTTATTCTGTTCACTTTTAGACCACGTTCGCATATGACAAATCTACCAGTCGCACTTGCAATGCAAGTCTTGACAATGTTGCTGATGCGTTCAAAGCCCCCTCTTTAACCCAACATGAATACAAAGTAAAGTCACACCTTTGCAGCACCATGGCGCAATGATCGTCCAAACACACACACACACACATATATATATATATACTACATATATATATATACTACATATATATATATATTTATGCGTATGTCCCCTGAAGGTGAAAAGTAGAACACTCCTCTGTCAATACGGACCTGCAGGCTGAGCAACTTTTCTGTGAAATGATTTCATGAAGGATTCCTCTATCACCACCGTGTTATTTTGGCAGTTAGCCAAGGGGATTGCAGGATGCAGAAGCCCTTTGCAGACGGGAAGTGGATTCAAGAACAGCCGCTAGACCAGTGCGTTGGTTTGTGATCTAAACATAGGTCCTGCAACGACTGTTCACGGGTGCTGCTGAAGCAACCTAAGTGGAATGATGAGTCCTGTCAAGTGCTGCCATGTGCAGGCACAGGATCAATAAGGATTGGTGTTGAGTCTGGAAGGAAAAGGATGGAAAAGGATGGAAACCAGAAGTTGAAAATCTATGAAAATCTATGAAGATCCCAAACAAATGCATGAAAGCTGCTGACAATTTGATCGGTCGCAAGACCTCTCAAACCACTATAGATGGTGAGTTTTTGTTTGCTGGTTAGTGCTCTGCCCATGCTCATTTGCTTGGGCCTTGTAGATGTTTCATGCTCTCCTTGTAGGGACACATGTCCAAGTAGAGATATTAAGACCATTTCATGCGTATGTAACTGTATAGGTTTAGTTTAGTATATTATCCCAGATATCGTCCCAGCTAATGCTTGATTCTCTTCAAGGAGCTGCTCTTTGCAACACTCCTTCCCAAGGACTGGATTGGATATTGAGGAGATTGGGCCGCTCAAGGAATGGCTATTCTATTTGCAGGCGCCTCTAGGGTGATTCCTGGGATCCCTAAGGGCCCTAGGGCACCTGTTTTTAAGTTCACACCGCAAAGCCATCATATGATTGGCAAATGGTTCCCTTTGTTGCCTGCCATTGATCACCAAAGTCAAGCAATGGGTCAGGTCCACTTCATCTGCTTTGGAAACTATGGTTGCCTTATGTTGCCTTTTGATCCAGCCAGTCAACAGACATGAAGATCATGAAGAGTTGTCCATTATGTACAAGTCAGGTCGATGAAAACCTTCAATCCCTCGAAGAAGTCAAGGTCACGAAAGGGTGCTTGATGTTCGCGCCGTCCAAGCATGCACTTGATATTATCTCCATGGTCTCCATATTCTGCTTGACAGAATGTTTGCTCAGCAGACGATTTCTGTAAATTGCTTTGTTTATTAATTGATTTAACTGTGTGGCTGTGTGGAAACACATTTGACATGACTTGGTTAAGTCAGTTAAGTCCCCCTCATTCCTCGTGGATCTAGACCAACTTGGCCCTTAGAGGTGCTGTCGTGTTTTTCAATGCTCTCGAGTCGCATCCCTCGAATATGCGACTTGAGGGCTCAGCTCTGGGAGTTGAGATGAAGCCAGCTGCATATCGCCGTTGCTTCCTTGCCCCACGCCTGAAAGAATCGAAGTGTTGCCATTAAAAGAACAACCTGGGGTTGCAAGAGGAGTGTGAGTGGGCTAAATAATTGCTCAATAGGTGGATTGAAGCCTACAAGGACGGCAAGGAGGACAGGAAACAGTTCGTGATATTATCGATAAATGCCCGTCCGATGCATTGCATCATTTGTTAGACCAAAAATAAAACTTGATTTATATAAAGAAATCTGAAGGTCTTGAAAGTCCAGAAGTAGTGGTCAAGTCTAGAGGTGTCAATATGCTTCAAATGAAATACAGAACCTAAGTCTTCCCCCCATGCTCCATACATGGAATAGCAAGTAATGTTTACCTGTCCCTAAAATGGTTCAAACGCACGCACTTTATCCCATACATGGAGCCCGTGTGAGATTCTCAAGGGGCGATTGATATTGATTGATTAGAAGTTGATAAATCCCTATTAAGCTTAACATATCCCCTCTTTGCTGGGCAGGAGGGGGGGGCCTATCTAGCGGTGCAACGGGTGATGCTCAATCTGCAGTGGGATCTCCTCGCAGCTATAAGCGCAATCACTTTTGCGGCCACCCTATAGACACCATCCCGAGCACCACCTCTGTCCTCACGAAAAGTGCCTCCGGGAGTACCTGGCCCTAAAAAACAAGCATTATATACATATCTCTTTTAATTAGAAGGTTATGATTATGAAGGAGTGGTTAGAGCTTTGGGGCTACAACTGGATTTGTATAGGAGCTCCACAAGCCTGCAAGCGCTTTGGAAAGTGCCATAGTTCTAATATGTTTCTCATTTTATCATTTTTTACACATGTTTTTTCTCAATGGACGAAGGGAGTGCATACCCGCGACAGGCAAAGCTTAAGAGTGGATGGCCAGATTTGAAGCAGGTCCCAGTGGTATCGTGGCCACCTGAAAAGCCGGGGAGCTAGTGGATGGGTGACAAGTGCAGCATGTTTCATAATGACCATGACTGAACTATCTATATGTACAGGCATATAATGAATCTATGTACAGGCTAAAGCATGCTAAAGCCAGGATTGAAGTTCCACATTAATTATATACCTTGAAGGAAATGGCTGAAAGGCCATACGCATGGATTATTAGTGTAACATGATGTAACATGATGTAATATGATGTAACATCTTTTCTGTGAAGATGATCACCTTTGCAAGCTCTTGACAGCACGCTGCTGAAGTCAACGCTTACAGTTCAATGCTTGGGCTTTAGACGTGCCTTTGATCCCAAGATATCCCAACTGTCGGACTAGCAACAAACAACAGCAAACAACAACCAGCTCAATAAGCGTCACAATAAGAGTGTTCCTGTGGCCGACCTTTGGTGCCCCTCCAATGCCTGGTGTCGGATATGGAAGTGTCAAAGCTGGCAGCTGATGCCACACAACAAGCGGAGGCACTCCGCGGGTTTGGTGCTGCCATCCCCAGGCGATAAAAGTCCCAACTTCACAACTTCTGCACTTCATGTTGTTGCGACATGTTGCGACATGTTGTGGCTATCTGCGAACAGCATATTTGCAGAATGGGCCGCAATGCGGCTAGGCTGGACATTTTCGCAAAGCAGCACAGCTGTTTGCCAAAGCCTCTCAGAAGGCGAGGGTAGCATGGGGTACTGGGGCACTGAGTGGAATGTTGGTACCACCAACTAGGAATCTTGATGGATGATGGTATATGATGGTACTTGTAGCTGCAACTCGGAAATAATGGCATAAGGTAATAGATTGAGACAATATTATTTGACGTTATTTGATATTGTTTGCTAGGACGTTATCCACTCAATTTGTTGAAGTGGTCTTAGGTTGCGTGTCTGAGGGTGTGGCTTGGTGACAGGATCCAAAAAACGCAAAGCACCATGAAGCGTCTGGATCTTAGAGAGTGGTGTCATGGGACTTCCAATGTGGTCGATCATCCCTGTGACACAAAGATATAAAACATCTGATGTAAACATGTCAGACCTTTTGAGACGTTCAGCTTGTTGTCGATTACATCAGAATCGGATTACATTCATTTCTCAGAGATTCCAATTCCTTTTTGGGATCTGGGTTTGTAAATGAAATGAGAAACTCCAAGTTCGAATGACTGGAATGAGAACATATGAGAACCGCCTCGCGCCATACACCATAACTCCTTCATGTCATTACCACTTCCACATCAACACCACTTCCACATCATCACCAGGTCACGTCATGACCACTTCCACATCACCACTTTCACTCTGAACTGCTTTGCTGTAGAATGCTGTAAACTCTTTTGTGTTTTGCAACTCGGTGAGACTTGGTCCAGTGGAACTGTTGCCTGCGATATGCCTGCGATTTTAGGGTTATTGCATTTTTCGAACCATCGCGCGTTGGTAGGCAGGCTCGGTCGTGCAAACATTGCGCTGGCTGCGCGTACGTCAAGGAAAAGAGATGTCAAGAGAAAGGGGTGTCAAAAGAAAGAGATGTCAAGAGCGAGAGATGTCAGCAGAAAGAGAACTGAAGAGGAAGACATTCAGGAGAAAGACATGGTATCAAAAGGTGTCAAGAGCAACAGATCGCAAGAGAAAGAAAGTTCAAAAAGTTCAAAAAAGACGCCGAGAGAAAGACTTGTCAAGAGGATGAGATGTGAAGAGAAAGAGGTGCCAAGAGACAGAGCTGTCAAGCCAAGAGACAGAGATTGCAATTGTCACGTATTGTCACTACAAGTGACTGACCCAAAGCTTTGCACAACAGATCTCAACAGGATCCCGTGGTCTGGACCAGGGTTTTCTAACTGAGCCACAGCACGCCGTGTGCCTTAGCTTTGAAGCACCCCCCCCAACTCCTGTATGCAAAGTTTTCCGCACGAACACATCTTCCTGTTGGAAGTTTCCGGCTCCAGCCTTCTGCGGCCTTTATTTGCATTATACTATACTACTGTACTATATTATACTCATATCAAGCCGTTCAATTGTGGGATCTCTGTCTATAACTTTTCTATTCGGTACACAGCAACGAACCAGTGACTAACCTGCAGAAGCCACATGGAACGCGGAACTACAGTTTCCGAGAGGAGGTCATTTGGCAAACTCATTGTGGTTTAAAATGTTTACATCAAATTTGAGAAGCAGCGGGATCATCACAAGCCCATGCTGAAATTCCAGGCGCGCGCAGTGCTTGATGGAGCTGGATGACTTCCAAGAGGCGCGAGACTGGAGGGTCATTGAGCACGAAGGGAGAGAGAGGGAAATCTATCTATCTATCTATCTATCTATCTACCTATATTGATATTATAAATATGTTTATATACATACTTACTTCCTTAATTACTTACTTACTTACCTTCTTACTTACTTACTTGCTTACTTACTTACTTACTTACTTACTTCCTTACTTACTTACTTACTTACTTACTATGCATATATATATATATATATAGTAGATTAGATAGATATGTATATACGTACATATAACATCATACAACATATATATATATATATACTGAATATAGTTTATGCAATGCGCAACATGTACAGTATGATTATGCGTATAATTTATAATGTATATAGAGTACATACGGTATAGTGATGTATAGTGTACGCAGTAGTGCATACAGATAGACATAGGAAGGGATGTCCACAAAGTGGATTGGAACCCGGATATGGCAGATGTGGGCTCCAAAGGCGCAAGTCACGTCACTTGTAGCAGTGCATTGGCAGTGCATTGGCAGTGCATCACCTGTGGTCCCGTCTGGTCCCCCATCCCAGGCCTTGAGATCTGCTGAAGCTGCTGTTCAGTTGGATCCCAACTGGTTGCCAGCCAAAGCTACGCAACGTCCTCAGGGCGCCGCCTTTTACGGAACCCCAACCAGTATCAGTGGTTGCACGAGATGCCAAGTAAAATTTGTGCAACTGTGCCAGTTAGTAGTTGGTTTATCCGTTTATCCCAAGATTTACAGGTCATTGATCGTCCCAGTATTCTGAAACATTGTTCACTGCTAAGGCTGGGCCGAGCACAACTTAATATGGGTCAGTTACAGGACCAATGGCCCGGACAGAGAGCGGCCAGGTTTGGCTCTGAATGTTGGGTTTTGATGTGCAGATGCGTATTTTTCCCGCAGTTCCCAGTCCAAATTCTGTTGCTGGGGTGCTGTTGTTCAACTTTTCTGGGGCCAGCCCACCAAAACCGAACAGGTTGACCATTAAATAATGAATAAATGAATCTGAAATGAGATGGTTTCAGGATGTTTAAGGTTTCCATTGATCCGCGTGGGATCTTGGAACATCACATGGCTGAAGCTGCCAAGTGAGGACGCAGTGATGAGTTTGGAAGACGCCCTGCGCCTGGCAGAGCATGACGAGGCCGCTCAAGATGGGTAGACTTGGTAGAAAATGATGCTGAATTCCTGGGGAATTTTCGATTGCCGTTACCAAGAACAAATGTGTCTTCCAAATCCATTTCCAGATTTTCCAGTTCCATTGTCCAAATTTCAAGTGGGTTTCGCTGTAGTCAAAGCACTCTCCGGCGGTCTCCGGTAAAAAAGTATATGTCTCTCACATAGATAGCTATGTTTGGCTTCTCGCTCTTCCAAGTATTCCCATTATATATCACCAAGTATTCTTATAACATTTGTGGAATGCCACTGCGAAATGACCGAGATGACCAAAACATACCAAAACAAAGCATTCCATTGTGCTCCCACTTTTTGCATCCTGTATTGATGCCGTACTCAGAATCAGAACTGGCTTGTTGGAAGCAGCTGCATTGTGCTACAACCAAGTCAGCGAGGAAGACAGACAGGAGGATCATATTGTCTAGCTGTCTAGCTTGGTCTTTGGATGTCTTGGGCATTTGTTTGGTGAGGTCATGTCATCTTAGATCCAGTTTCTTCAGATTTCTTCAGCATCCATGTCCAGCTGCGTTGAGGAATGGCGAAGCGAAATGCAAGAGGAGTTGGAGCAAGCGAGAAATCTCTTGGAAATACATTGGAGTGAGCACCATGTGCCTTGACACTGCATCAGAGTGCAGGCAGATATTCTGCATAGATTCTGCTTCAGCGAAGCGTTTGCAGTCAAAGCTTGTGGATGTTTCAGGCGCGCGAGTTTCTTCATTCTTGGCTTTGATGTTGTACATGCGTTCAAGTGAAGAGCATTTCTGATGGTTTGTCCACCAAGAAATGGAAGAGTTAAGGTTATGTCTACCTGATGCTTGCTATTGAATGCAAAGCCATCCAGGATTTTCAAATCCAAATTCTGGGCAACTTGGGGTAGCTCAGCCGGCCGTTTTCTGAGGACGTTCTTTTGCCAAGCTTCAGATGTGGTAAGCCTTTGCAGATCCGGCAGGTGCTGGAACTGGATGACATGGGCATGGAATGCTGGAAGCATTTGTGGTTCCAAACCACCGGGGGAATATCATGGGATATCCATGGATATCCTTCTTCCTTCCACCTCACGGGTGGGACTTAACACCCGAGCACGGGGCATTAAGCCAGTTGGTGGTTGGGCGCTGTGGCCCACATGAGTGAAATTTGCAAGAAGCAAACTCAGGGTAATAATGGGAAAAATCGCACCAGAAGGGGATCAGAAACATATAGTGCTGCTCACAAAACATCGTCAATTCTATCCTCGGGGAGAAAAGATAATGTCTGTCAGACAGAGAGGCACCACTATGTTGATCCACCAGGCTCAGGCAGCCCTCGCATCATGACAAAGTCAACCACGGTTCAGATGGTATCACATAGACCACATGATGACCATCCTCGGGAAGCTCGAGTGCAAAGTGCATCCACAGGAAGAACAAAGACCGGGCCACCAGGTGCAGCAGCACCCTCGTAGCATAACCAAATCATCTGCGGCTGGGATGAAATCTCAGAAGTGTCAACACAGCCCTGATCACAAAATATCACAGCAGCAAGCAGAGGTTCACAACTCGTCGGAAGCATCTCGGACGACTGGACGAGCACCGAGCAAGAAAGAGCACCACAAAGTGTTGCGTCTGTACAGAGAGACAAAGAATGTCCAAATAAAGCTAGCAGGATAGCCGTCGAATTCCGGCTCGTTTCCAACACGTCAAAAAATTGGCACCACCAAATACATGGCAAAGGTCTTTCCAGTGAGGAGGTGGAAACCAAAGTCAGAAGCATCGCCACATGATTGAATTCAGCCACACTAAGCAAAGAAGTGGCACGAACTGCCCATGCCCATGGTTCCTCAGAACGAGGAAAAACCAGGAGACATTGGAAATGTGACGTAGGAATGGTCAAACATTAATCATGTGATATCATCTGTCTCTTCACATCTCTTCACTCCTCAGCTGGACCACATGAAATACACTCGAAAAAAGTGAACCTCCGGAGGTCAACAAGCTCAGAGAGCTCTCGAAATCAGCATGGACAACCACGGATCGAACCATACCACAGTAGTGACATTGTAGTGACTGTGAATGCTGTCACAGTTCTCTGGGTAACTCAAGGACAGGCTTCACCAAGTGACAAATTGAGCGCCAAGTTCCGAAGGAACCCTTGTGTGAAGACAAAGCAAATCCCGGGTCGAAGAGAAGGACAGTAATGTCCAGCCATTCAACAACACCAGTAGGCCACATTCCAGGATCCGTCCAAGTCAATAGACCAATAGACGAACCACACATTGCAGCGAGCTTCATGTAAGGCGCCGACTGTACAAACCAGCGAACTCCGGGAAATAGTTGTAGGAGAACCAAAAATCCACAAAGCCAGGCATCAGCAAACGCAAAATAAGGCAAGATCATGCCGTTTTGCAAAGGCCAAAGACAATGGCACAGGAACAAGGCGGTCCAAGAAGAGGGGCACGTTGCGGTAGCATGACGAAGCAAGCTCATGAAGCAGAAACCAAACTATGGGACCAGATTGTATCAAACCATCGCCAGCTCAACTGAAAAGGGGTAGACCATAGGCAAAGACCCCAAAGGTCAGTGCCGAATCCAGCCGGACAAAGACTGCACATAGCAAACGTAGCCCCAGCAAATCCCAGCAAGAAGCTACAAACAAAATTGGAAAGAATATGCCAATCTCAAAGCCCAGGACTTCCGACAAGTCATTAAGTGGTAGCCACAGCTTCAACTATACATAATTGGCACATCAGTTGAATGCACACGCTGAGACCGCAGGGGCGTCACAGCCAAGGGGCGACATAAGTAGATCATGCAGGCACCGTTAGCGAACACAGGCTCCACCGGCGGGTAGGTGATGCCAGCCATGGACCATAGCAGGTCCATGGGAGAAAGAACGTTTGGTTGGCCGACCAAATCTCTTAGATCTGATCCAAACATCTATCATGATTTCATCAGATTTTATCATATTTCATCATATTTCATCTAATTGATCGACGTTTCGGTCAGTGACACAGTTTGCACCTTGCGGAGGCACTGGACTGTCGCTATTGTCGCATGGAAGGAGAGCTGGGACCTGGCGGAGCGTCAGAGCCCTAGTTGGGTCCCGTTGGGTTCACGCTGTCACGCTGTTGAATGATCAGGTTTATGAGATCGATACATGTCGATACATGTCGATATTATCATGCAAGGCGTTTCTAGGACTTGGGATCAGCGGAAGCAGGCTTAGGCTTAGGCTGTTAAGCTTGGCCGACCCGTATTTGACTTAGCTTTTGGATGCTTTGGCAGGATCGTGTAGAGGTGGGCGCTAGATATATCTAGATATTATTCTTCGATTCTTCGACTCCCTGAGCAACTGCAGTGTTGTTTTTGGAGATCATAACCACTTTCATGTGACTTGAACATGCAGCACGTTTCTATTGTTGGTATTCGTTGGTATCAATGGTGGTCGGGCGTTATTGTCAGTGCAAGGCATCCTTTTGTTGCTACGCTTTGTACGCACGTCCTGCGACACATTTTTCTGCGTGTTTGCTGTCACTCTCTCGCTTGGCTCATAGATCTCATAGAGATTCAAAATGCGCGTGGTCTTGGTCTCCTGGTTGCTGGTTCTGTTCGACAATGGCATGAGCATCATGAACTAGTGGATGCAAAAAGCGTGAGTTTGAGGACTCAATCGAGATATTCGAGCCTGTCAGGCTTTCTATGGCTTTCTGAATTCAAAAAATGGGAAACCGTGGAAACCAATGGTGGAGACCATCCACCATTTAAATGTGCATCGTTTGTTGTAGTGCACCGCTTACTAATCAGCGGTGAGTTTCTGTAGAGGTGAAGAACCAATTCTGTACCTATGATGTTTCTTTCGGACCCGTCACATATCCATTTTGTGATTTTATGCGACACATTTTCCCAGAGAAGTTCCAGCTGCACCCAAGGCTTTGGGCAGCCGGCGCAAGCTTGGCCACGCTGATTTCCACAGAGGTCTCCCAACATCACCAATGATGGTGGCATTATTGTGGCATGCATGGGGGCAGAATCAAGACAATGGAGACATATGGAGACATGACATGTTGTTAACATATACCATCTATAACTTCCAATCATGGAATAGGAGGGCTGCCCCGTCCAGAGCCTTTCCTGCAAAGCAGCTGTGAAAGCCTTTCCCTGCAGGGTCCGAGAATGACATCTATGGACTTCCATGCACCCAGGTGTGAGCCCAGTGGCAAAAGCATTTGTGTTGATCGTTGATGGTGACTAGTAGTGACTACCGATCCACCGATGATCATTGGTGGTGACTGATGGCTTTTGATTGAAGTGGATGTTGTGCAAGTTTCCATAACTTTCCCTTGGTGTTGAATCAGTGTTGAAGTGAAACAGTTCCAGGCCTACTGTTTTAGAGCTGGGCTCTGGTACTGGTGCTGCCGGACTGGCATTTGCAGCGACCGGGGCAAAGGCAGGGGGCCTGCGATGGTAGCAGAGGGTTAGGTAGGTACCAGGTAGCCGCCCCCGTTGTTTCTGGGGATACCCTTTCCTTCCCTTTTCTCACAAAACGCATGATGTCCTTTCCTGTTTGAGCAGATCTGGTCAAGGATGGCACCATCTAATTTCGGAACATGTTGGGGATTCGCATTGATTTGCTTGTTTACTTTGGTTGTTCAACTATTGGTCAAACCAGATGTCGTGGTCGTGCACCATCAAGGGAGTGGGGACCAATTTTTTTACACGTAACCAGCCCCAGAAAGTACGCAAATCTCTCAGGTGTGGTTTCAAGAAACTGAGCACAACATAGTAGCGAGATATAGCAAGATATGCTGCCATATGCCATATGCCAACTATGTGAAACTGTGAACGCCTGTCTCACAAGGTACTCCTGACTGATCGCCAGTCCCTGCTCCCGCTCTTGAGGTGCAATGCTTGGGCCCAATCAACCACAAAGATCCACAAATTATGAAAAAATGTTTGCAGAAGTTTGCAGGATTTTGCAGGGAAATCCTGTGGTTTCTTATTTGATTTTTGAAAATTGTGGGCGCCTAGGCGCTGTTCGTTGTGCCACTCATTCGCTTAGGCTACATGCATGTTGAAAGCGCATGACAAAGCTGCAAAGAGTCAAGGGTATCCAGGGTAGGGAACGGAACGGGATGCCATGCAGTGTCGATTTATGATCATTTATGCATATTTTATCATATTTGGTATTGTGACATGATTTGGTAGTCTAGTCTCCTCCTGGTATGTCGTTTCAAGCAGTTGTGCATTGTTATAGATGTCACTTTGGGCCATTGTTTCATGGCTGTACTGCTGAAGGTGACAGCGAGTTCTGGAGAGCAAATCTGTAAGTACACTTTGCAAAATAGTTTGTCAATTCACACAACGGTAGCCTGTTGCTTACAACAAAGCCAATACTCCCAGCAAACTAGGCTTACATTTCCCCTGCAACAATGAGGGAAGCTATATCCACCATATCGTTCGTTACGGAATACATTGGAGACGTAAAGATGAAACCGTTCCGGGCCATTGAGGCTCAATGTGGGCCTGAACAAAGACTTGCTATCTACTGTTGGCGGAGCAGCCGACATCGGCGAGTTTGATTGGCTCTCGCCACCTGAGGAGATTTTGAGGTTGGGGACATTTGGGGACGGCTTTTGTTCCTCGCCGAATTTCAACGGTTGAGTTACGTCATGTAGGTAAGAAAGGAAGGTACTGGGAGGGCCTGGAGAGTTCGCAAGTCAAAACCAGTGGCCTCACAAAATGATACAAAATGTAAGATTTTCTAGCCACTTGACCAAGGTTGTGGTACCCTAATGCCAATAATTACTGATCCATGCCAACGTTTAAATTTCCGAAGATGCTTGACAAACATTAACATGCCCGACATGGTTCGTCAATGTTCGTCAATGGTCATCATATTTCTTATGTTGCTGCTTCTTTGATCAACGGAGCAGTTGCATCCACCTTTGTCTAGTCTTTTGGTTCACCCTTGCGTTTGCCTTTTGCAACTTTGTTGCTTTTAGTCCTACGTCTAGATACTTGAACACACACCTCCGTCATTGGAGAGCACAATAGAATACAGGAAGCTTCCATTTCATTAAATATTATATAAGTCCTTCTGCTGAAGCAAACGCAAGATGTAGAGGTAACCTCCTGGATGCTGGTGAGAAAGGCAAAAGAGACTGATGTTGTAAATCTTTCTGAGACTGCTGAAACCCGTGCTTTATGCTGAAAATCCTGATCCCTGATGTTTTATTGAACAAATTGTTCATCATTTACACAATTTTACTGATATCTGCAGCTACTGCTTGTATCTCCTCGGATCCTGGCTGAAAGGCAGCAGTTTGATTTGGTGTAACTGGGCTGTTGAACTCATTCGGGGTGTGGCACGGTGTGGGGGAAGATTTCAGAAGTGCTTTGAATTGCGGAAGACTTGTATATGTAAGCTCTTAAGCTTGTCTATACATGCCCTGTGCAAGGTTGTCTCTTTCCAGACTTAACCTCTCAACTTTTAGCATGTTTAAGTCGTTGATTGGTGGATAACTTTGATGTCCCCGAAGTTTTGGAAGCAGACGCAGAATGCTGCAGATGCATGAGACCCGAGGATTGGTGCTGATTTGGTTTACTCCTTTGCAGCAGTTGAGCCGTTCATGGCCGCGGTTACTGCACTATTGCAGGACATGCGGCAGGTTGCAGTCTTTATCACGAAAGGTAGCCTAGGCTACCTGAGTTCTATGTACTTTAGTACTAGTTTAGTACTGGGGGAGGTGGGTGGTCCTTTCCCGGAAATTGAGAGCCGAGAGTCACGAACGGAGACGTAGGGGGGGGGGGCCCCCCCCCCATTCGATTCCCCCCTGGTCCGCATCTCTTTCTTTCTTTTTCTCTGACTATGTACTTACCTCCTTATCCATCTATCTATCCATGTATCTATCTATTTAGTTGTCTATCTATGTATCTATTTATCTATCTATCCTTCTATGTATCTATCTATCTACCTATCGATCTATCTATCTATCTATCTATCTTTGATCGATCTATTTAGCTATCGATCTATCTATTTATCGATCGATGCTTCTATCTGTCTATCTATCTATCCATCTATTTGTTTATTTATCTATCTATCTATCTATATCCTTCTATCTTCTATCTCTCTATCTATCTATCTATCCATCTATCTATATATATATATCTATATCTATCTATCTATCTATCTCTCTATCTATCTCTCATCTATATATCTATCATACATACATACATACATACATACATACATACATACATACATACATACATACATACATACATACATACATACATACTACATACATACATACATACATACATACATACATACATACATACATACATACATACATACATACATACATACATACATACATACATACATACATACATACATACATACATACATACATACATACATACATACATACATACATACATACATACATACATACATACATACATACATACATACATACATACATACATACATACATACATACATACACACATACATACATACACACATACGCAGATACGCACATACATACATACATACAGACATACATGATGTAACATAACATAACATTATATGACTTAGTGTGAAAAACATTACATCACATACAGACATACATGATGTAACATAACATAACATTACACGACTTAATGTGACATAACATTACATCACATTACATAACATTACATTCATACATACATACATACAGACAGACAGACAGACAGACAGACAGACATATTTACAAACATACATGGATACAAAGGAGTTATCTGGTTAGTGGCCATAGTCAACTGGCCCCATGGTCTGCAACATACACCTAGAATCCTTTCTCGGGCATTGTAGAAGGAAAAAAAAATTACGACCGAGTTTTTCTACTCCGCTCACAAACTCGGTCGTAATTCTGTGGGGCATTTGTTGGCTCTGAATTCGTCACAGCCAAGCAAGAAAGCAACACTGGACACGTCATACCACTTATAATGTTTCATAGCTCTGGTTTACTAAGTCATCCAAATGGACTGTCGTCTATGTACTTGGCTTACACCCCCAGTTACCCCAGACTGGCTCCATTTCATTTCAAATTGGCCATTTCATTGCAAACTGGCTCCATTCCATGGATGAAATTTCCCTTTCTCATGGGAATCCACGGCAAAACAATCCTGTGGATGAAATGTCTCCTTTTCACCCGCCTGCGCTTATGCCCGCCGGGCATAAGAACAGGCAGGCCCTTCATCGAACAGGTTTTGGGCCTAAAATGGTGAAAAAACAGCCTTTACCCTGCCAAACCTGCGCTGCCAAAGCCCCGCCTGCGCTTACGCCCGGCGGGCATAAGAACAGGCAGGCACCCAGGCCTGGACCAGGCCCTTGCAAGATGATTCCAAGATATGTAGGCCCAACATAGCTGACATGGACGTACTTGGGGCCAGCAAGTCAAAAGCCAACAAAAAGCAACATACGCGCAACAATGGCACAACAAACCTGCAAGATGACCTGACATGGGGCTCAACAAGCGTCTGAAAAGTGGACGACATGGACGAAATTGAGCTCATGTTTGGCCCAGAAATGTGTACTTTCTGTGTTCTTGGCCCCCCCCCCATTCGATTCCCCCCTGGTCCGCATCTCTTTCTTTCTTTTTCTCTGACTATGTACTTACCTCCTTATCCATCTATCTATCCATGTATCTATCTATTTAGTTGTCTATCTATGTATCTATTTATCTATCTATCCTTCTATGTATCTATCTATCTACCTATCGATCTATCTATCTATCTATCTATCTTTTGATCGATCTATTTAGCTATCGATCTATCTATTTATCGATCGATGCTTCTATCTGTCTATCTATCTATCCATCTATTTGTTTATTTATCTATCTATCTATCTATCTATCTATCTCTCTATCTATCTATCTATCTATCTATCCATCTATCTATATACATATATATCTATATATCTATTTATCTATCTATCTATCTCTCTATCTATATATATCTATCATACATACATACATACATACATACATACATACATACATACATACATACATACATACATACATACATACATACATACATACATACATACATACATACATACATACATACATACATACATACATACATACATACATACATACATACATACATACATACATACATACATACATACATACATACATACATACATACATACATACATACATACATACATACATACATACATACATACATACATACATACATACATACATACATACATACATACATACATACATACATACATACATACATACATACAGACATACACACATACACACATACGCAGATACGCACATACATACATACATACATACAGACATACATGATGTAACATAACATAACATTATATGACTTAGTGTGAAAAACATTACATCACATACATCCCGGCGGAAGGGAAACCGCGCGAGCGTTTTGATTGCTTGTTTCCAGGAGAGTCAGAATCACCTGTAATTTACAGTTTAAAATGCTGTTCCGAACTCGTTTGATAATTGAATTTTGGTCAAAAAAAGTGGATGCAAAATCTATTGAATTTTGAGAATTCCCTGCGAATACCACGTGCATCAGATGTGGATTCGACGAGTTTTTTACACACCCATCGTCGGCTCAGCGATCCTTCAGTTTGGAAGCTGTCTTTGACAGCAATTTGCCATTATGGCCTTCATAACGCCACTGCCAGCAACGCAGGTATAGCATGACATCTTTGTTCTGCCCTGCCTTTGTCTGCAAATTGCTAGGCACAAATTGTTTAGCCAAATTCCACAGAGAGTCTATCTTCCCTGTGCGCACTTTCAGTACACCCAGCCTGCCACGAAGCAACATGTAACGTAGTAAAAGATCCCAGAGATCTCAGCAGCGTAGCAACATGTAACGTAGTAAAAGATCCCAGAGATCTTAGCAACGTAGCAAAATGTAACGTAGTAAAAGATCCCAGAGATCTCAGCAACGTAGCAACATGTAACGTAGCACACGATCCCAGAGATCTTAGCAACGTAGCAATATATAATGCACGAAGTACAAGGAACGTTAACATGCCCCCCCACCCCACCCCACCCCACCCCATCAGCAGCATAGCAACATGTCACATAGTAGAAGATCCCAGAGATCTCAGCAGCGTAGCAACATGTAACGTAGCACACGATCCCAGAGATCTTAGCAACGTAGCAATATATAATGCACGAAGTACAAGGAACGTTAACATGCCCCCCACCCACCCAACCCACCCCAGCAGCGTGCAACATGTCATAGTAAAGATCCCCAGATTCAGCAGCGTAGCAACATGTAACGTAGAACACGATCCAAGAGATCTTAGCAACGTAGCAATATATAATGCACGAAGTACAAGGAACGTTAACATGCCCCCCCACCCCACCCCACCCCACACCAAGCAGCAATACGCAAAAAAGTAGCAAAACGCACGTACGGTTTTCCTGCCGTAGGCACATACATACATACATACATACATACATACATACATACAGACATACATGATGTAACATAACATAACATTACACGACTTAATGTGACATAACATTACATCACATTACATAACATTACATTCATACATACATACAGACAGACAGACAGACAGACAGATTTACAAACATACATGGATACAAAGGAGTTATCTGGTTAGTGGCCATAGTCAACTGGCCCCATGGTCTGCAACATACACCTAGAATCCTTTCTCGGGCATTGTAGAAGGAAAAAAAAATACGACCGAGTTTTTCTACTCCGCTCACAAACTCGGTCGTAATTCTGTGGGGCATTTGTTGGCTCTGAATTCGTCACAGCCAAGCAAGAAAGCAACACTGGACACGTCATACCACTTATAATGTTTCATAGCTTTGGTTTACTAAGTCATCCAAATGGACTGTCGTCTATGTACTTGGCTTACACCCCCAGTTACCCCAGACTGGCTCGATTTCATTTCAAATTGGCCGTTTCATTGCAAACTGGCTCCATTCCATGGATGAAATTTCCATTTCTCATGGGAATCCACGGCAAAACAATCCTGTGGATGAAATGTCTCCTTTTCACCCGCCTGCGCTTATGCCCGCCGGGCATAAGAACAGGCAGGCCCTTCATCGAACAGGTTTTGGGCCTAAAATGATGCAAAAACAGCCTTTACCCTGCCAAACCTGCGCTGCCAAAGCCCCGCCTGCGCTTACGCCCGGTGGGCATAAGAACAGGCAGGCACCCAGGCCTGGACCAGGCCCTTGCAAGATGATTCCAAGATATGTAGGCCCAACATAGCTGACATGGACGTACTTGGGGCCAGCAAGTCAAAAGCCAACAAAAAGCAACATATGCGCAACAATGGCACAACAAACCTGCAAGATGACCTGACATGGGGCTCAACAAGCGTCTGAAAAGTGGACGACATGGACGAAATTGAGCTCATGTTTGGTCCAGAAATGTGTACTTTCTGTGTTCTTGGAATAGGCAAATTTTTCCGAATCTGTTCCCTAGAAGATGAAATAAACGCAGCATAGAGCCAACATAGAGGGAAGATGGCCTGACATGGGATCAATTAGCTTTCAACAAATGCCACAAAGCGTCAGCATAAGCCTGGCATAGGCCCAACATGGCCGCAAGATGGAATGGCACAGGGTCAATAAGGGTTCAACAAGCACCTAAAAAAAACAAAGGCAAGATGGACGCTTTTAAGGCTTGATTTTCCTCGTTGTGTGACAATGAATCCAGTAATTGCTCTGTTCAATCAGCCACACCAGTAAGTACACCACCTAAAAAAGAAAAGTGGAACAATCACAAGCACACACACACAGAGTAATGTTGGGAGGTTAATAATAAAGCCCCTCCCAAGACAAGATTTTTTACCGAACTGAGTTTGTGAGATCCTTTTTTTCATTCATTTTCAATTGCGCCCATTGAGTTTTTTAAATTCAATGTTGAACCCCTGGTCTCACAGCACCCGCGAATAAAAAAGCAGAAGGCCAATAGTGTTATATTGTTCCCCGAACTATCTATCTATCTATCTATCTATCTATCTAACTATAGTTATCTATCTAGTCGATCTTCTATCTATTCGAGCGATCGATCGAGCTATCTATCTATCTATTCATCCTTCTACCTATCTATCGATCTATCGATCTATCTATCTATCTATCTATATATATACATATCTATCTATTCATCTATCTATCTATCTCTCTATCTATATATTGATCTAATCTATCTATCTATCTATCTATCTACCTACCTACCTACCTACCTACCTATCCTTCTATCTATCTATCTATCTATCGATCTATCGATCTATCTATCTATACATATATATCTATTTATCTACCTATCTATCTATCTATCTCTCTATCTATATATTTATCTATCTATCTATCTATCGATCTATCTATCTTTCTATCGATCGATCTATCTATCTATCTATCCATCGATCTATCTATCTGTCTAGCCATCTATCTATCTCTCTATCTATCTATCTATCTATCTCTCTCTCTTTATCTGTCACTGTTACCTGTATATTGCCTTATCGGTCTTTTCTATTTACCTATATATCTATCTGACCATCGCTCTATCTATCTATCAATCTATCTAGCCATCTATCTATCTATCTATCTGCCTGTCTATCTATCTACCTATCTATCTATCTGTCTATCTTTCTATCTATCTATCTCTCTATCTCTCCACCCATCTATCGCTCAAAACTCTCTCTATCTATCTATTTATCTATCTATCTGTCTGTCTATCTATCTATCTCTCTCTCTCTCTCTTTCATCTATCTATCTGTCTACCTGGCTATCTGTCTGTCTATCTATCTATCTATCTGTCTGTCTGTCTGTCTGTCTATCTGTCTATCTGTCTATCTGTCTATCTGTCTATCTTGCTATCTGTCTATCTGTCTATCTGTCTACCTGTCTACCTCTCTATTTGTGGTGCAGTGTCATTCAGTGCAATGTAGAGTAGTGAAATGTAGTGTGGTGGTGTAGTGGAGGGTATCATGTCATCATGTCGCCGTCGGATATGTTTGGATCAAAGCATTTCGCCACTGGGTGTGCCACGATGAACATAAACGTTAACATCATGCTGACCCCTATTCAAATCATTCGCATGGCACCTATCTCACTAGAATTTACCAAAGAACATAAAACATCATTTTTTCGGGGTTGCGCTTCATCTCGCCTCGATGAAGCACAACCAAGTGCTTGGGAGCACAGCCAAAGTCATTTATCGCACAAAAATGAGCTTGGTTGCGCCCCCAAACGCTGGGTTGCGCTTCATCTCCCCTCGATGAAGCACAACCTTGGAAAATGATATTTTTTTTATCTTCTTTGGTAAATTTATGTCTTCCAGACCATAGATTATTTTGCCTGTCGAAAAAACTTGAAAGAAAGCGTGAAAAAACAAAAAATGTAACTCTTGTTTCATTTTTCCCTTTGAGCCTCTCCGTGTTTTTCCTTTCTTTTTTCTCCTTTTATTCTGCTTTTGTGTTTTTAAGATTTTGCTGCTTTGCTTTTTCGCTTTTCCGACGTTGATACTTTTTTCGCGTTTTTCGCGAAGTTAGAATATGCTACGGTCTGGATGACATAAATTTACCAAAGACGATAAAAAAATATCTTTTTCCAAGGTTGTGCTTCATCGAGGCGAGATGAAGCGCAACCTAGCGTTTGGGGGCGCAACCAAGCTCATGTTTGTGCGATAAATGACTTTGGTTGTGCTCCCAAGCACTTGGTTGTGCTTCATCGAGGCGAGATGAAGCGCAACCCCGAAAAATGATGTTTTCTGTTCTTTGGTAAATTCTAGTGAGATAGGTGCCATACGAATGATAGTAGTAGTAGTCGTAGTCGTAGTCGTAGTCGTCGTCGTAGTAGTAGTAGTCGTAGTAGTAGTAGTAGTAGTAGTAGTAGTACTACGGCCAGGACGGATGTGCTGCCCGGGAAAGTAGGTTTTGACTGCGCAGGGCCAATGTTTTGTGAGATTCCCCGTGTCGTTCGTTTGGGCAAACGGATGACGAATTTTTCCCTCATTTCATCAACATCATCATCATCATCAGCATCATCAGCAACAACATCAACATCATCAACATCATCCACATCCCAATTGACTGTAAAGTTTAACGGGGGTGGGAGTTTACTATTCCCTAATACCCTTGTTGATCTTCCCAATTGAATGCAAAGTTTAACGGGGATGGGAGTTTAATATTCCCTAATACCCTTGTTGATCTTCGCAATTGAATGTAAAGTTTAACGGGGGTGGGAGTTTAATATACCCTATAATACATTTGTTGATCTTCCCAATTGAATGCAAAGTTTAACGGGGGTGGGAGTTTAATATTCCCTAATACGCTCGTTGATCTTCCCAATTCAATGTAAAGTTTAACCGGGGTGGGAGTTTAATATTCCCTAATACCGTTGTTAGTGGGAGAACCTCCACAGAGTCAACCCCTAACTTGGTTGACCCTCTGGAGGCCCCTCCACCGGGTCCACGTATTCGGAGTTCGGAACGTACTTGTACAGAACAAAAAAAGATACTTTATGTATACTTAGTAGAAATCACAAGGTCAACAACTAACCAAAAACATTAGTTTCTGTGGACCCGGTTGGACTTTATGTAAACTTGCTAGAAATCACAAAGTCAACAACTAACCAAAAACAATAGTTTCTGTGGACCCGGTGGGAGAGCCTCCACAGAGTCAACCCCTCACTTGGTTGACCCTCTGGAGGCCCCTCCACCGGGCCCACCTATTCGGAGTTCGGAACGTACTTGTACAGAACAAAAAACGATATTTTATGTATACTTGGTAGAAATCACAAGGTCAACAACTAACCAAAAACATTAGTTTCTGTGGACCCGGTTGGACTTTATGTAAACTTGCTAGAAATCACAAAAGCAACAACTAACCAAAAACAATAGTTTCTGTGGACCCGGTGGGAGAGCCTCCACAGAGTCAACCCCTCACTTGGTTGACCCTTTGGAGGCCCCTCCACCGGGTCCACGTATTCGGAGTTCGGAACGTCATTGTACAGAACAAAAAACGATACTTTATGTAGACGTGGCGGAAGCGCCTCCACAGCGTCAACAACTAGCTCAGTCGACTCCCTGGAGGCCCGTCCAACGAGTCCGCGTGCTGACAACACGGTATACCTACAAGAATAACGATTCACCAACAACAAGCACACAAACATTCCAGCTGCTTGGGTGAGCTTTTCAAACTCCAAAAGTTTCTTCCCAACCGATTCTTGTCCAAAATGCCTACCTTATACATCTAACGTTAGAAATCGGCAAACTCTTCAACGCAATTTCCACGAAGTCATGAATCCGCTTGTTGATCTTCCCAATTGAATGTAAAGTTTAACCGGGGTGGGAGTTTAATATTCCCTAATACCCTTGTTGATCTTCCCAATTGAATGTAAAGTTAACCGGGCCCGGGCGTAGTAGTAGTAGTAGTAGGTACGTAGTAGAGTATGTAGTAGTTTAGTAGTGGTAGTGGTAGTAGTAGTGGTAGTGGTAGTGGTAGTGGTAGTGGTAGTGGTAGTGGTAGTGGTAGTGGTAGTGGTAGTGGTAGTGGTAGTGGTAGTGGTAGTAGTAGTAGTAGTAGTGGTAGTAGTAGTAGTAGTACTAGTAGTAGTAGTAGTATTAGTGGTATTAGTGGTAGTAGTAGTCGTCATAGTAGTAGTAGTAGTAGTAGTAGTAGTAGTAGTAGTAGTCTTCATAGTAGTAGTAGTAGTCCTCATAGTAGTAGTAGTAGTGGTAGTGGTAGTGGTAGTGGTAGTAGTAGTAGTAGTAGTGGTAGTAGTAGTAGTAGTAGTAGTAGTGGTAGTAGTAGTCGTCATAGTAGTAGTAGTCGTCATAGTAGTAGTAGTCGTAGTAGTAGTAGTCGTCGTCGTCGTCGGCGTGCTTGCGTTACAAACAGTCGCACCTTCTCTTGCCTCTCCCTCCTGTCTTTTCCCCCCCTACCTTTCGTCCCCCCCCTCTCAAGTAAAATCATACAGAGGGTTCAGCAGCAGTTCAGCAGCCTTCTTCCAACTTGATTGAGAAAATCATAGAAAATCATAAGAACACAGAGGCAGCAGCTTTTTCACAGTCCTTGATAGCCTGAGAGGAAGAGAGAACGCCCTCCGCTCACGAGTCGGCCCTTGAAGAGCAACAGAATGCCCTTGCAGTGAAGGACACGTTGAGATCATTTGAGATCTGTTAATTGAGATTTGTTAATCTTTCATGATATGTTCATGATATGCTCATGATATGTTTATGAGAATTCAGCAACTCTCTGACTGTCTCTGCAATGCAGGGTAGATATCTCATGATATTTCTGAATATTTCTGCATATTTCTGGGTGATACAACTCGGTACAACTTTGTGTCTTGCTGGCAGGACATTGTTCACAACCTTTCCAGCCAGGTTGGATAGCGGATATCTATGGATAGCACAGAAACATACAGAAACTGTGCAGTGCTGATTTTTCCATGGAATGCAGGAAGTTTCCTCACAATTTTTTTTTGATATCCAAAGTGCTTTCCGTTCCTCACGGTTCAGGTTGATGAGAACGTGAGCCAGGTGACCAATACCTTGGCATCGGAGGCGGGCTGTGGCTTGGGGTGGCCATCTCAAGTTTAGCCAGCTGCTTGAAACACATATTAAATTTTTAAATTAAATTATATCATATTATGGTGTCACTTTTCGATACCTCAGGAGCCTCACGTAGTTTCGGATTAAAATTGTTGAGGTGAAGCTGAACTTCACGACCTGGAAAGACCTTTTGGGTTTTGTCTTAATGATTCTTGTTTCTTTGTTCGCTTCACGCAATCAAAAACTCAACAACAGCGTGTCCTGCAAAAGCGCACGACATGAGCAAGTCTCCTTGTGTCATTGTGGAAATGAGACTGGACAGCTGGGACCTGGGAGACTTTTGTGCTGACTCACCATTTTCTTTGAAAGTTGCAGCGGTTCTTTGGTTCAGCTGGTCAGGGAGAGACGAAACTTGCATCAGCAGTGGTGGTTCACCCAGAAGTGGAGAGGCCCGAGGCCTCGATGATCGGCAACTTGGCTGCAGTGAGGGATTTGCGAGAAAATATCTCTGTTGGAAGAGTTTTTGGACACTAGGCCGGCGAGTCAGTTTGACATGGGCAATGGCAGCTTTTGGATGTTTCTGGTGTCCATGTTACATGCTTTCTAATGCTTTCATGTGTATCAACCGAGCTCAGGCACCACTGCTTCAGAACGGGGGCCAGTGGTGAACCATCCCGAGGCCGAAACACCTGCTGGAACTTGAGAAACTCTTGAGGGATCTTCAGCTCATACTTGTGTGTAGCAGTCGTAGGGAATCGGGTGTGGAAATCCCGTTTTCATTCTTCAAACATGTTCAAACTGTGCCAGGAGGCCGGATCAGCGACAGACGCTATGACGACAGCTGCTCTGGCATGAATAGCGTGGAAGGAGGAGGGGAGTGCAGAGGCCATTGAAGGCTTGGAAAGGCTGTGGGAGGAGATGCTTCAAATTGCTTCAAATATATTAACAGATTATTAACATGTCTTGGGACTTGGGACTTACCACCAGTTTTTCTTTGCAAATAGATTCGTCATGATCTCCGAGCCTCAAGCACGTTTTTGTCGGCTTCAGCCGCTTCAGCTGTATCTTCAAGGTTGTGGAGTCTACGAATCTAGCCAAAGAGAGCACTGACACCGTTGTCCGCAACATGCAAGAGGAGGAGGCCCGTCCAGGGGAACATTTGATCATGTGAGGCATTCAGATGGAAAGTGCTGGGTTGCACCAATGAAGACACTGGCAAAAGCAAATCAAACGATGAACCAACCTGCTTCCTTAAGAACAAATTGTGACGCCTAAGCTCTGATCAGCAAAGCCCAGAAGCTGTTGCTGCGGCTTTGCCTTCGCACTCTGTGAGGAACGAACTCGATTGGAAGCAGAACGCAAGAAGGAGGTGCTGATGTCGAAGCTAAACATGGGTAAGACTTGTCCAACATGGTTCAACCGTTTCACCTGTTGAACGGTTGCTGTAAAACTTTGGAGCGCGCCTTTGGTGAACCTCTAATTCCCAGCTTGTCACTGCGCTGCTCGGATATCAAACCGACAGCTAGAGAAGAAGTCGCGCTTGGGTTTGCTCTTTGGCATTTGCCTGTGTAAAGTGTTTCCAGACATTTCGAAGAGTTGCACATGGCACGTGCCTGTGACCTGTGATGGTACAAGAACCTGCAACAAGCAAGCCAATCTCTAGGCTCTCCTCTCCAGGTATTATGTATATCTATCTAAAGTTTATATATATATATAATGTATTACTTCAGGAATCAGCCCTGGCTTGGGAGCAAGTGTCGGCTGTCCACCCCATGTCCCTGCAGGAGGAGCTGCGACTGGAGGAGGAACGAAAGAAGAAGGTGACAGTTTTGTGGTAACAGGGCTGTAAGATGCTGGAAATTAGTTTCACATTTGAATTAATGTATCATATATTCACTTCAAGGTTACCAATGATTTTCAATGGACCTGCTCCCAACTAGGTTCCAGTTTCCACTCCTTTCACACTTCTATCATTCTGTGATCGAGTAGTTGGCAGGTTGAGGCAGCTGTCGCTGCAGCCTCCTTTGACCAGCTTGACACCAACAAAGATGGGGTCATCACCCGAGAGGAGAATCTGCTTCGCAGCGCAGCAACTGATGAGTGATGATTTTGGATGGCTAAATGTGGTTAACTCACTGGAAAGTGCAGAGTGCAGGAGTTCCAAGACTTCGTGCAGAAGGCACAAGTGTGGCAAATGTCAAAGTGCTTGACAGCTACAGCTTGGGAGTAACGGATTAAGACCTCTTCTTGAGCCGCTTGGACGCCGTAATTCAGCGCAGGTTCAAAACGAGACCAGTGGCACCCTGGTGGAAGAGGCTGTCAAAGCAGAGCTTGCAGAGTGGCACTGACTGTATAGCATGAACTAGACACTGCTGGAGTGCATCAAAGGACTTCGGTGTGATTTAATAAACAGATGTACACATGTCAAACCGTTGCCTCGATGAGAAAACCAGAATTTGGATGCAACCTGGCAGCAAGTCTAGTTGAGTCATTGGTAGGCTCGAAATCTGATTGTCACTGCAGCGGAGGACATCAAAGCCTAGCTTAAAAGCCATTTCGATCCATGATGTCAGTGGATTTAGCAGACCGAACTTTGAAGCTTTGTCTATATTTGGAACCCTGGTAGGATGGCCGATTGGAGGAGTACCTGAAGAAAGAGCAGCTCAACTGCATTACAATTTTCTCAATTTCCTTTTGAGCTCGGTAAATTTGGTGACTGCATACTTCACCTTCTGGATGTTCAACCTTTAGTTTCAAATCTTAAACACTGTCGCACAGTCGGGCACAGTTTCACAAACATTCGGATGACTTGAATCGCCCGGCCTCGAGGTGCCCGAAGGTGCAAAATATTTCAGTGCTACAACGCTTTGTCGGCGTCGGCTGAAATCGCCAGTGTTCTTTTTTTTGAAACATCACACTGGCGACAGGATTCTGATGATTCTGTCCTTCCAGCAGAAGCTGAGGCATCTCACAAGAAATCGCTACATCACTTGGTACCCACAATATTTTGGGTCTATCCAAGCGAAGGACTTCTGACATTTCTGTCCGAACTTTTGATGCAAAAATGATATCTCAAACTCAGTTTTAGCTCACTTCTCACGTCGCACTCCTACATTCCCTTCACTTTTTGACCTTTGTATCTTTCCTGCTGTGGTTGAGGCCTCACAGACTTCGCAATCTCTCCAGGCCGCCGCCATCCCTTCAGCAATCGCTCACCTCGGCTGACCCCAGCTGTCAGGATGAGGATCCCGAAACCATCCAAGAGAGAGTGAACGAGGCGATTTCAGGGCCATGGACCTTTACATGCACGCATGAAATCATATGACATCCCAGACATGCCAAGGTTGTCGGGACTAATGAATCTACCTGAAGATGTTCACTGAATGCAGGTGTTGGAGGAAAACAGCAGACTGCGCTCCGAGAACGAAGCCCTGCGGGTGTAGATCTCAAAGGTAAATTTAGCAGTTTCAAAAGGTGCAGATTTCAGGAAGGCATCCTGGCTACTTCAATGTTTTTTTTGATCTGACTTCAACCAGTTTCATCACTTCATCATAATATGGGTTTGTTTGAAAATATGGCACCCTTATATAAATCCGTTCGATAATCATCATTATCCCTATTTTGGTGGCATATTCCATTTTCAGACAAACCCGCATATCATATCAAGCTGGTGATGTATCCAATTATTATCCCTTTATTATTATCCCTTTATTATTATCCCTTTACTATTTATCCATCATTATCCCATTACTATTCCACTATTGTTTGATTATTATTCCACTTGTATTCCATTAAATCTTCAGGAAATAGCCGCAACATCATTGTTGAATTTTCATCCTTCTGAATCTGAAGGTGGAGCTGGAGCAACTGATGGCCCTGACAGTGGTGGGGGCCTTTGCTGATTTTCGCTCCATAACAGTATATATATAATGTATACACATAGGGATCCCTGCCTCCTATGGTGGTAGATATTGTCCAGATGTGTAGAATCGGCGAGTGAGCTGATTCACATGCAACTTCCGTTAAGCAGCGGCTGAGACTCCAGACATGACGCCCCCGCAGACAGGAAATCGATGAGGCAGGTGAGCTTATCCTTAGTACCTATCTAGTTCAGGTTTGCGGGGTAGCTTTGATTGTTAGAGAGTTCAATGAGCTGTGAGTGGAATTTCCAAGTCTCCCCCTTCCGCACATCAAATATCCTTAAATGGCCAGAAGAGCGCCTTTCAGGAAAGCAGCCCCTGTCATGGCATCACTGACGGTGGTTGCGTTGGAGCTGTTCGCTAGAGGAACTCCTGGAAATTTGCTGCTTAACCAAAGTAGATGTAGAGAACCCCCCCAAACAGACCCCCCAAACAGACTAATGATATAACAAAGTTGCACAGCATGCACAGCCTTTCCAGATGTGCCTCACCACACTTGCCCAGCCCATGACCATGGGCATATTAGATTATGTCAAGATGCGCTTCTTGAGCCTTGAAGGCTTGAGAGGTTTCACTTGCACACAGCAAAGAGCAAAACACATTGCTGAGGCCAAGCATGGTCTTCAATGGTCTCTATGGCTTAGCCAAGTCTAATAATCATCCCTAATGGACCCATGGGAGCCTGGCAGTGTCATTTTGAGCCGATCCTCACCACGCTTTGGAGCTCCAGAACTCACGGAGCACAATGCAGTGACTGAGTTCATATGAGCTCACAGAATGCCAGGTCAGCTGGATTGTCAGGGTGCAACAAGTCGATTAATCACATCTTTATTGGGCCTAGCTGCATAGCGCCTCCGGTGTGATTTGAAGTCAAACAATCTTGTGGCCGAGCATGTCATTTTTTTGGGGCCTGAGACTGCTGAAGGTGGTCTTGGCTCGGATCACATCAGGGTGTCACCGTGAAATGTGTGGAGGGTCTTGGAGGCATGCTTTCTGCACCAGGGGCACAGGCCGTAGGGCCCATAATCATAGGATGCTTGTCACTTGTGGGCAGATGTAGATTGTAGAGGATCCGTGCGCTGGAATCTGCTGCACTTGAGGCTCAAGCAAGATACGAAAAGTAGAGTTCACGGATTAGTGTTCTCATTTGCCTGATACGAACTGTGAACGCTGACGCTGATGGTCTCCAGTCTCCAATTTGAAGACATCTCATGTCATTCAGACTGAAACCTCACGAAACGTCGCCATTCATGTCATAATTTGGGCCACTGGCAACAGTGCCGTGGGTCGTGCCGATCCCATGCAGTCAACAGAGGCTTGTGAGATGTAGTAGTAGTGTGATGGCCGGCTGTGACGCATACCTTGATGAACATACAATGGCACGTAGGCACTTGTGCAAGTTCGGGAAGACACTTTTCTCATATGTGTGAAGGAAAAACACCTGTGTCCAAAACTGGCGTTGACAAGGATCTTGACATATGCTGAGGTGCAAATATCTGGTCATTCATTGCCTTGATAGGTGAGTTTCTTTGGACAGTAGATAGGACTTTGATCAGCGTGAACATGCTCGCCCCGCTGCAGGATTATTAACCGCTAAACTACCATGTCATTCAATCTGAAAAACTGTGAGTATATGTGTAAACTGACTGACAACATGCATAATCAAGACGATGCTGGTAGCATATGCTCTAGAAACCACCACATGAGAGGAAAGAAACTGTCCTGATCTTTTCATGACTTGCCTCAAACATGGGCAATGATCAATGTGTCAACACATTCGCAGGCTTTAGGATGCATTAGAACCACTTGCCATGCGGACGCTATGGATATTGGTTGCAACTGGACAGTTGCTGGCTGCAGCAGCCACAACTACCTCAGCTGCTCATGATCCGGCAGAAACTTGTTGAAATCACAGCCCTCCGGGCCCTCCCATTTCGAGCCCCTAACATATGAGCCCTCGCTGGAGAGATGTGGTCCACCGAAGTGGCACAGCAAGCAGAAAACACAGAATACGGTACAGGATTATACAGGATTTACATTTGCTTTCTGACCAAGCAACATCCGTAGAAAGAAAGGAATGCCTTTCGAAGGTTCAATCACTGAGCAGGGGGCGTGATTCGGCATGATGGGAATGTGGCAGGAGTCAAGCTTGAGCTGCTGGACAACAAGACAATATCTACCAAACACCTAGGATCCGGATCCAGTAATGGTTTGTGCAACTCCTTTCCAAAGAGATCCTACTGCTCATTCTCTTTATGATCTTTATTTGACACAATTTGACACATGTCCCTGAAGAAAGTGCTTCCAGTTTCATTCACTTCCCAAAGAATCTTTCAAAGCTCTGATCCTGGAACGATGCACCTTCAGGAAAGCCATGAAGAGCACGTAGAGCACGTAGACCATGTACATCCGCATGTGGCAATTTTGTCTCCTGGCATGCAGAAAACTTGGAGTCTAGCATCAGTGTAGACAATTATTGTAGACCAACATTTGTGGACATGCTCGATTTTCTTGTTCATGAACCATCATGAACCAAGGTTTCCGTGTCTCTCAATGCTGATAGGCCTGAACACTTTGCTGTGCAATCGTTATTGCTGTTGGTGTCTTTGAGTCTACTGGACACATTATGTCAAACATTCTCACTTGGAGTTTTCTGCGGCAGAAGGTATCACAGGTATCAGTTTGACTGCCTCAGAAGTGTTCTCTGGTGAACACAAGCTGCTAGATCAAATCGGACATTCAATGACAGTCATCTATCCGTGAAACGATTCGTTGTTTCCCTCCACCTTTTCAAACACAGTCGAATTGTATCCATTTGTCATTTTTTTGGAGGTTTGACGATTACTCACATCACTTCGCGGTGCCAGTGTCTTGCCACGATCCCGTACACTGTCTCATTGCTGCTGCTCGTCATGGACTCCAAGAAACTTTCTTCATTTTTCCCCGATCTTCGCTTTCTTCGCTTCGATAATGGTAGGTCTTGTTTTCTATGATGACAATGCGTTCAGTGAGTACCACGCACATAGCTGAATTTACCTGTTGCGTTCCCACTAAGGATTGTGGGTTGGGGCATGGGATTTCTGGACGTTGAGAGTGCTGGCAGTTTGGGGACACTCTCAGAGAGTATAAGCCTCTGGATTGCGATTGACCCAAGGAAGCACTTAGAATGACAGTGTGTGCGGCCTGAGCTTGATGCCGTCAAAATCTACGATAGACATTATGGTGTCATCGCTGGATTTCACGCACCGGCACACAAACGACACTTCAGTACTAGCCTCAGCAACTCTGACGTCAAATGCCGTTAGAGCTGGAAACAAGGACCCTCACCTTCTTCTCTATGCCTTCCTTCCGGTACTTCTCTTTGGTGATGCCATGTCAATTGTGCCTAGGCAACTGAGCACAGTGCTGTTGTGGCTATTCTTGCAGAAAAATCAGCAAACATCTGCAAATTGATGACGAACCGTTGTCATGTTTTATGTTTTGTGATCTTTCAGCGTTGATGCGACTTGCCAAGGTTTGGCATGACTTTCATCGAACAGCAGCTCAATGCATAGTCTTGGCAGGACTGAGAACGCTAGAGCCGCTAGGGATCATGTTAACACCAAGTGGCGAATCCCCATCAAATTGTCCTGACCACTGGGAAATGGAAGGACCTGGAGTCCTCATTGGAACAGCCCTGATGTATGTAGTTGCAAAGTTTGTCTTTCCATATGGATTCTTGGCTGCCACGGACCAGAACGAACCCGAACCTTTCTCGAGCTGTGCTGAATCTTTTCATGCATTGGAGCAGCTAAGCAGCCAAACTGCAAGCGTGGCAAGTCTGGCAAGCACCAGAGGTTGGGGAGACTTCGAATGTGCAGCCTTTGGCAGTGTTTTGGCGGCGACAGACCCTGTGGCCGTAGTGGGGCTGTTGAAGGCAAGGTGTGATTTTTCTGGATGTCGTGATTGGCGCACTGGTTTCCTGACTCATCTGACTCTTGGCAAATCCGATTGAACACAGTTGGGAAACGAAGCCTCCGTTGTCAGGAGATGGGAGCAAGCAGGGTGCTCACTATGCAGATCGCGGGCGAGTCCCTTCTCAACGATGCTCAGACAGTTTGACTGGACATTGCCTGACATGATGAACCACCATGCTTAGCCAAATGTCGAAATGACGCTTGGGCCCAAGCGGTTTTGAACAGCCAAGGATGGTGTGGCAATCGTCGTGTGGCTGGTTTTCTACAACTTGATGAAAGGAGAGAGCAGAACTGGGTGTCTGGAGAAGTCCGGAGAGGTGGTGCATGATGCGCATGATCATCATGCCACATTCATGGGAGACCAATCGTGCCGGATATGCGACACCATTAAGGATATTGTTCAATGCTTCTTTGATCCACAGAGGATTAGATGTCATTCTTTGGAGCACAATAAAACATTGGATCAGGTGAAAGGAGAGGTATTGCTCTGGTGTGCCCCAGTATCCAAAAACCTCGGCTGCAAAACAATCCCATGATGGAATCCCACATTGGTGTTTCTGAAAATAGGGTATTTTCACAATCCTACATGGCAATTTTAATACAGAACATGATAGCTTCAATGATAAGCCATCAATTTTCCGGGCACCCATGGTGTAACATGGGCAACCCAATTTCTGACGTCAGGAGAACAGGCCAGTGCAGAAATCATCTTGAGCTTCCTTCGCTTGGCCGTGGGTGGCACTGCATTTGGAGCCGCATGCGGAGTCATTGTGGCACGTGTCTAGTACAAAACGATCAAAATGCAGGGGCTCATGGGTTTGCTCCGGTTTTATTTGCAGCTGCATGGTGTTGGAAATATCAAGTGGCACATTTTCATTCACTTGTATTCAAATTTCAAGTGAATGGTCTCAGTGCGAAGAGGTTGCCAACGACCTGTGGAGGTCAAATCAGATGTATTTGGAACACAAAAAAAGACGTCCCTGCTAGGACTATACAGTTGATCGCTTGGTCCAACTGTGTTGATCTGCAAGGGATCACAACTCCTGTACCAGATGGATGCGGAAATATGATTCTACGGCAATAGACTTTCTATTTACGGGACGAAATATGGAAAAATAGTTGATTTTCTTTTCTCTGTTGGATAGCATGTCTGAGGCTGGATGTCCCTGGCTTCCAATCGGCTTGTTCATTCAGACTCCCTCGTTCAGGCAAGCGGGTGAAAACTGCTCAACGACTTTTGTTGTATGCAATTGAATGAACTAGCATCCTGCAGCAACCTTTGCTACAGTATTCTCACTGCAGAATCAGTGCCCAGAATCAGTAGTTGAACATGCTATTATTTATTTTTTTGAAGGATAAAACTCGACCGTAGCTGCTGGATTCTGGTTGGTACTTTGAATGGTCCGAATGGATCGGAATGGTACGGATTCAACAAGTTGGCTGGGATGGTTTGGTGGATTTCGCCTTTCAGCATGTCTTGTTGGCGACTGTCCATCTTGGATTCTGATTCAAGAGCTTGGATCCAGGAACTATCCCCTGGGCTCACCCCCTGAGAATCCCTGGCACAGGTGACTCTGACAATCACAGTCGCTTACGTTTCTTTTTTCGTTGGTGAGAACGAGCTAAAGCTGAGTGGTGTGTTGGCGACGATCTTTGCTGCCCTGATGGTTGGTAAGTATGCTCAACCACTTGTTTGTGACAAGGACTGGACCCAAAGGCACTTGGCCGTGTATTTTTCTGTGCTGAGTTATCATAAGAGGCGTTTGGATGCGTTTCGACGTTTTTTTAGAATTGGAAAGATTCAGTAACTCAGTAGCTTTATGAGATTTTGTGAGCCACACACTGGGAAGACCAAAATCATTGAAATTTGCATTTTATCCTCATTTAATCCTCATTGTCTAACCTCATTTAATTTGCATCCTGTTTCATGAACCTCATTTAATCCTGAAATGAGGATAAAATGAGGATAAAATGAGGATAAAATGAGGATTTGATGAGGAAATGAGGATAAAATGAGGATAAAATGAGGATAAAATGAGGATTTGATGAGGAAATGAGGATAAAATGAGGATCGAGAATGAGGATAAAATGATGATAAAAATCCAAGGCAAAATCTGATGCAAATTTAATGAGGTTCCAGAATGAGGATAAAATGATGATAAAATGAGGATTCTTTTTTTTGCATTTTCCGATACCTGGCCCGCAGAAAATCTCATAACAGTAGCTATGGTGAAGTTGACAGCAGAGCCCAAAAGTGGGGTCAAAATTTATGCGGGACTTTTGGATCCTCTCTTGATTTCTCCATGGATTTTTGCGTGAGGATGGTCTCGCAGCTGTGTGGCACCTCTTAGAGTTCTTTGGCAACACCATCCTATTTGTTCTCTGTGGAGTTTTCTCCTACACATCTACGAAGAATGTGGAGTGGGCTGATTATGGCTGGTTGGCCCTGCTGTACATCCTTGCAAATCTCGCTCGTGGGGTGATGGTTGGAGTTCTATTACCTGTCTTGAACTGTGTGGGCGGCTCCGACGTAACGCCACTCGCTTGCGACATTGCGACATGAATGTGTGGTAGGTTACCGGTAGGTTTGGTACTCTAAGTAGCTGTCAGTGTCAGTACATGGAGTACATGATGAGTACATGGCTAATGTCCATGGCTAATGTCCATGGCTAATGTCCGACGAATCGCCTTTGAAATCGAAGGAAAACCACTTGGAAGGAATGGTTGGCCGAGAGCTCAGAACTGAATCCCCACACAATGCAGAGATCTCGCCAATTTGATGAAAATCCTGCACGTTGGAGCTACAGAGAGAGTGAACGATCCCAGATTACTCAGATTACTAGTCATAGACGAGTCATAGACGAGTCATAGATTCTCTTGAAATTGGACTAATCGGAGAGTGAGAAGAGCTCAGAAATTCAAATCCAATTTCTCCCAATTCTCCAAAGTTCAACGTTTTTTTCAAAGTTCGTCAAATCTTTCGATGTAGAAAGCCGCAGGTCATGACATGGGGTGGGCTCCGGGGAGCTGTTGGCCTCGCTTTGGCGCTTTCCATGCGCAACTTGCTGATCCAACAGGGCAGGGAGTACACGGCAAACCTCATGGCACCTTGGCTTTCAATAGGCTTTCCAAGAGGCAATGCGAATAGGCTAGGCTTACTATGGAAGTACTATGGCTTACTTAGGACGCTTGGAAATCCACGTTCCTTAGACATCCTTAGACCATACATAGATTTATAATGATTTATAGTATATACTGTACTATACTATGATCCACTCAGTTGTTGGTTCCATAAACATTCCAAGTCTATTTGACATGAGCCAACTTCTGTAGGGAAAAACTGAATCCCCTCCTCTTTGATGTCCATTTCCAGTCACCTGGAGGTCTTCTTTGTCTCTGGCTTCGCAACTCTGACTTTGTTGGTGAATGCAACAACTTGCAGCTTGCTGCTGAAGTATTTGGGTCTCACAAAGACGCCTGAGGCTGGATTTTGTTGAGGGGTGAAGCATGCCATACACGTGACAGGTGAAGAGCTTTTAGGTACAGAATGGTACAGTTTTCCAGACATTTCCTGAAATGATGAGATTCCAATCCTCAATGGTTTAGCTTTTGCTGCGAGTTTTAGCATGCGAGGCTCAGATCGCAATCTTGGGATGTCTTCGTCAAGAACTGCCCCTGAGACAGAAATCTCAAGGGTCCATTTCAGGTAAAGCTTTCCAGAAGGAACGACTCATCAGTATTCACTCCATTCAAGCTGTGAGGTCAAAAAATAGCAAAATGCTTCAAAGCTGAAAATTATTTGGTCTCTGCAAGGATGTTCCTGTCCAAGAAAGCCTTTAGCGATGCACTGGCATCTGATGGCCGTTTCAAGGCTGTGCACCAGAGACTCAACTGCAACATTTAGCATCCATTCCTGCATGCACTATCCATGCTACTCGTATCACTTCAAAAAATATCTCCAGACCTATCCAAACTTTATATACGATTCTCATCGATTCTCACGTTACACCATCTTATATGATATGTATGTGGCTGCGCTTCAGCTCAATGCTGCGCCACTTTTGGCCGAATGTGAGACGCCTAAGAGGTGCAGCAGTTATAGGCAACGTGGATATATATATATATATATTATGTATGTATATATATATATATGTGTGGTTCATTTCCACATGTTTCCAATCCATTATTTGAGTGACATGTTGACGCAGACGTGTTTTTTCTTCTTTGAGAGCCAAGGCGTGAACTGGACGCAATGCTGGAGCATTTGGATGCTGAGTTGGGCGAACCTCAGGACGAGAACTGCCAACGTGCTGCGATGCATCGTGAAAAGGCTTGGAAAGCATCGTCTCAATGTCTCAACTGTTGCGGATCTTCATCTCATATAAGGTAATCATAGGTAATCTTAGATAGCTTATGATAGCTTATGATAGCTTAGATCAGTGGCTAGAGGTACCTTTTAGGGTGTCATTTTTAATGTCAGTTTTTACACATCCCCTGCAGCGTCAGAAGCGTGGCAGGACCCAAAGCTGCACCTGCAGAAAGGTACAAACCGCCAGAGCTGCCAAAACTGCCAGAGTTTTTCAGTTGTGCAAGGCATAAAGTTAATATATGTCAATATATGTCAATATATGTCAATATATGTCAATATATGTCAATATATGTCAATATATGTCAATATCACCCTTGGGTGTAAGCACCTCTTGTTTTGTGACTCAGAAATAAGGTTTGCGAGTCCTTGATATTTGAAGAATTTGACCATAGAATCTTTGACATTCAGATGAGCTGTTGCCAGCACCTGAAAATTGGAAGGGAATGAGATCCAACACTTAGAGCTTTTAGATCCTTATAACACCTTTACAACTTATCTAGCTTAGCTATTCTTAGCTATGCTTATCTAGCCTAGCTTGGAGGCGCAACAGGGTCCAGAGCTCCCAACATCTCATGTTTTGAGTGACTTGAAGCAAGTGGAACCATTGTATTTTCAAAGCGCTTCAACATTGTTGCACCATTTGGCACTGTATTTTGGATTGACAAAAGCGAAATCTGAAGCGACTGGGTTCAAGTAGCAAAGTTGCTGGAAAGGTGTGCATCCTGAACCAGAGACTACAGACACTGACCCGGAGAGGCAAGAGAATAGCGCCCAAGATGCAGTGCAGTTGTTGATGCTCTTCTTGTTTGTCCAAGGTCAGGTATTATATAGATGTCTCCCATCCCGCTGAGTTTGGCCATTTCCGTCAAAAACTGAGGCAAGGAAAAGGGCATCGAACCAGGAACTGTGCAAGCATGGGCAGCTTGGCTGTGCACAAAATTGCTGATCCAAGATGATCCAAGACCCAAGATGTGCCTTTGCCATCCTTTGTCCACTGCGTGACTTGGATAAGCATCATGTAGCATCCAACTGATGCTCGAGCAGTTGGTTCGGGTTGCTGCCTTTAGATGCATCGCTGGGTGTCGCTGGTGCCACTGCGCGCTCAGTGCCGCGCTTGCTGACATTGCTTGGTGCTGCCGAACGACCTTAGAATTTAGGTGGGTGCTGTTCGCAAGGGAAAGGAAGCATGCAGAAATCTGCACTTAGAGCAAAGGGCCAGCATACAGGGTACAGTGACTGTGATGGCGCTGTGTTTGATCCATTGATCATCATTGACAAGTCATTTTGATGTGTAGGCTACCACCTTTTTGACCCACAGTCACTGTTCTGGTTGCAGTCCACAGCTGAGGGCCACTGGTGGTGGGGCTTTGAAGAGATCAAAGTGGCCTCTTGGCACGAGATCAGATTGAAACAGCTTTGAGAGACTGCTTCCCAGATGCTACCATGCACACAATGATTCACTTTCTGTTTTCCTTTTCATACAAATGATTTGAATGGTGTGAATTTCACATGTTTCTTATTGCACAAAAGGGACGGAGAGGGATGACATTGTCTTCTGCATGTCGTTAGTACATGTTAGTACAGTACAGTTTGTGTCCTTGGACTGTCGATGCATCTGCCTTGCCACCAGTGGGACCAGGACCGCGGGGTTGCCGTCAGAAAGGAAAAATCGGCCGGCAGCCTTACAGAGCAGAAGCGGTGCGCATCTGAGATATTCATTAGATATTCTGAGATTGTTCAGACTGACAGTGACTGCAAACCAGATATCTTTCTGCATATAGATGATAAATGATGATAATAGATGAGCTTTGGAAAAGGTGAAGCTTGAGGTGATCCAATGCTGCACATCAGCAAGTGTAGAGAAAGTGGTCGATGCATGTGCATATCCCCTTTTTCATCCTTTTTCTGCTGTGACCTTGCACCAAAGGTTTGGTGTCGCTGCAAAGGGGACACAGCAGGAGATTGGGAGTATCAGCGAAAAATAATTAGCTTTGAGTTTGTGACACACTGACCGCGCAAGCGGCCTGCTTGACTTGACAGGAGCGAGTGGTTTATCGGAAGCTCTTCTTGTCCATGTTGCGTTCCTTGCAGAAATCCCACACGTTTTTGATGTGATTTCAGAGCTGGAAAGAACAGTGTTTCGATACCCAAATGATGCAGCCTTTTTTTGTTTCCTGCTTCGCCTTTACTTGGAACCTTCCTCCAGAAATATCGCTGAGGTGCTGAGTATACGCGACTGATGGACGTGGGAATGCTTCCAAGACGAGCCTCAGGCTCTCATGTTTCAAGTTGTGTGGAGTCCAGCTCAGGACAGGTCACGCAGCAAAGCCTGATTTTGGTATATATTTTGGTCATGATTTCCAAGCAGATATTGTAAATTATTGTAAATTATTGTAAATTATTGTAAACTGTAAAAAATACTCCAGATGACGAGTCATAAGGATCATAAGGAACCAGGATGGACACCAGGATACCAGGATGAAATGCTGTCGCCTGAAGGTGCTGAGCTGCTTCTCGCCTCCATCGATGCGGCTGACGACTTTGCAGCCCTCGGTTTGAATGCGACTCGTTCAGACGCGTTTTCGATGCCGTGTTTCCCAAGGCACAGGTCGTAGCGACTTTTTTTGTTTTGTCGGTTTGTCTCTTGAGTCGACTCAAATTCTGCCCAGGATTGGAGGATTCTGGAAAAGAAGCTTGTGCATCGATGCTTGGCTGAAATCTGCAGACGATGCAAGAGATGCATCGAGATGTCTTGACAGGTAATAAATCCCGAGCCCGACTGAGGAAGACACAGCATTCGTGTCAAGGCAGGTTGTTCTTTTCGTGCTGGAAGAAGTGTCCAATTTTTTGGATTTGGGAAGAGATTGTTTGTTAGAAGTCCCAGAGCCGCTGCTAAACAAACTTCGGGAACAGCTTTCCAGTTTGATTTCGCAGCCAAGCAGCAAGCATGTCAAAAGGCACATTATATGCCTTCTCCTTTCTCCTTCTTGAAGTCAATGCAGGGGCAGCCTTTTTGAGGTTTTTCTTGCCAACTTTGGATTTCAAGAGTAGCCTCTACAGGTGCGCGAACTGCTCTCCCCATACTTTACGAGCCTTCTCCGCATCCAGTCTGACGTCAATCTGAACCCACAGCAGATGCTGAAGATGGCTGTAGATTCACAGTCGATTCTCAGCTAAGGTTTGTTCCAGTTGAGATCAATGGAGGTGCACAGTATTTTGATCTTTTCACCGTGGTGGCTTTTATCGATGCTCATCATACAGCTTCTTTGGCTGCACAGTTGATTCATGCTGTTGCTATTTTTATTCCTTTTTCCTTTTCAAATTGTCAAAGCAACTCAAGTTGTCACGACGTGGCAAATGGTCGCATTTTCCCATGCTTATCATAACATATCATATCAGTCAGAAGACACGAGTTGCTCCATCTCAGCTTACATTTTCCTTCTCTCAGGTTTCTCATCAATTGCTGAAGAGCGAGTGCCTCTCCTTAGATGCGCGCGCTGATGTCATTGGAGATTCGCTATCGGCTCCTTGGGTAGCAGCTCAGAATTTATCATTTGAAAAAACGTGTCTCGTTGTCTCGTTGAGCTTTAGCAAGCAGCGCTTGGACGGAGAGAACAGATGGAGGATTCCAGCCCATGATCAAAAGAACTTGTCGGACAATGTCATAATGTCTGAGCCAAGGAAATCGAAGCTGCGCGATCCTTTGCGGCACTAATCCCTCCTTTCCATCCGAATGATTCCGGATGAAGAATCTCTGAGAGTGCTTCAGTCCCCTCTTGAACTCAGCCCATTCACCCTTGAGAGTCCGTTCTTTTTGGCTTTGCATCGTTTCACAACCGAGACCGAATCCTGAAAGACAATGGTGGCAGCCTCAGTTGGGACCAGGGGACCTGCGAAAAGAGTTAGATCAAGATATTTGTTCGGACAAAGTTCGAAATGCTCGAACAATTCGAACACGTATTTCAAATCGTATTTCATATATTTTCATTGTATTACCACTCAAAGCGAGACACTTTTACTTTAGTGAACTCAGATGTCACTCTGCGGGTAAGGAATTGGAGCCCGCGACATCAGCAAGGTCCTTCTCTTGGTTGAAACATGTTGAAACAGCTGCCCATTTGTTGTGCATGTTGGGCACATTGCAGGACCAACGCTTTTTTTGGAACTGTGGAGCAGAAAATCTCAGTTGAAGGGGTGGCAGACAAGGTTCGCACGATTCAGCTGGCAAGCATGCTCTTCCAAACGCAGAAGGACCCAGCTTTCAGATCATAGCCATTGAATGGAGGGATTATATAACGCCCTCAACGCAGCGAAGATGCCTTAAACAATGTTTTACTGTAATATGTTTTAGTTCCAAGTCTGATGCTTGGTCTTCGTCTCAAGCATAGGCAAGGGAAGCTTCGCAGAAGAACACGCTACCCAGCTACCCAATTTGTTGTCTGCAGTGGCCGCAGGATCAAGTGGGAAAGTGGAAGAGCCAGGGTACTTCGGCAGAAGTCTGGTTTGCCTCTAACCTTTCGCTCGATGCCTCTCGGGTCTCACCACGCACTCTTTGTCTGTTCAAATCCATCTTCGACTTTCAGCCCTTGGATCAGCTATGAGTTATGTCCGGTTTGGCATCAGCAGGGCAGTCTGTTGCATCTCCCAGAATCGCAGCCGTGACTACTATCATCATCACCATCACCATCACCATCATCATCATCATCATCATCAACAATATTGCCATATATTACCATTTTCCATCATCCCATTGCATGCAAGGTATCATTTCGGAGAAGGAGATGGAGGAGCTGCTACACCTGATCAAGCATGGCCTGGATCATTGGGAAGAGCTGATGAAAAAACAGGCACGGAGCTAAAAACTACAGTAGTTGACTTACATTTTTTTAAAAAGGTTTTAGTATATATATATATAAATATAATATGTATATAATATCACGAAAGCTAGCTTGCTAGCTGGAGTTCGATTTGCTTTAACAATGAATTGGGGTAGACTGGATGCCGCCTCCATGATCTATCATGCCGAACTGGTTTTGGGACCCCCCCTGTTGACCATGATGTATCACTTCAAACTGTTACGCTTTCACCGATTTTCATAATATGATTACTGTATTCAGCCTCAAAGGATGTTTGGCCAACTGAACACGTCATCAGCTTTGCTCGGAGGTCTGAATCTGTGATTTGCAAGTTGGAAGAGTCTGGAACAATGAAATGAAATGGGAAGAGATGATGAAGACATGGAACAGATTGGAATAGTAGCTATGATGAAAGACTGCACCAGTTTCATCCATTTCATCCATGAGTGCAGTGGTGGTAGCATACTGCGTCAGGTTCTCAGCAGTGAGGAGGCCGCTTGGAAGTCACACCTCTGTTGAGATTCCCAGAGAGTGACATCTAGTTGACGAGAGGAATTGCTGCTGATTGCTACTGATTGCCACTGACTTCTCTTTGAGAGAATTTGAAAGAATTCTTAACAGACTTAAGAGTGGCTGACAACATATTTTGGCATGTTTCGTGATACTGCAGTGTGACTTAACTTTGAGATAACTGGACTCTGGGCAGGTTTCTCCCCTGAGCAAAGCCACGTTCAGAACGCTGGTGCGACTACTGCCGGGCCGATGAATTTGAAAGCCATGCTGGCCAATGCTTTTCTGCGTTCTCCACCATTTGGAAAAGACTCATTGCCTTTTTGCTCCTTAAAGGAGCAGAGGGGCTCCTAAGGCTATGGGGCCTTTCTTTCTTACTGGGTGCACAAAGCATCACAAAGCCAGATGCGAGTGAAGAGACACGTGATTAGACATGCTAGACATGGTTTCTGTGGCATCTGTGGCATGTATTGATCCTTGGATCAGTCCAAAGAAACTTCTGAGACCACAATTCTGTGTGACTCATATGACATGTCGCTTGGGCATGGCATGCCATCCAAGCACTTTTCTCGGCTGCCAGCTTCCTGGGTTTGCAGTGCATCGCGCGTGGCACAGGCAATGCAAAACTCAAAGCTCACTGCAACTTGTTACGACGTGTCACAACATGTTAGAACTACTTGAAACACCCGAATGCCATGGAATGCCAAAAAATATGTCAATATATGATATATGTCACTATATGCCAATGTCAATTTGTGGGACAAGCATTGCCTGGGCAGAAAATAAGGCGCGATCTCTCCGAACTTGGCCAAGCTCCCAGCCTGGCGTTGGCTTGGAAGTATTTCTAGCAACGGGGCTCGATTGCTGGATAGTGAGAACAAGTTGAATCTGTTTGATCTGTTAATGCCTTAGGCATCACGGCTGAGATTACAGTATATAGATTCAGTAGATTGTACAAGTATCAAAGAGTCTTCCGCACATACTTCACAACTCACTACCTTATAGGCAGTGACGACAAGCCGTTCTGGGGCAGTAGACAGTGGCTCCTACATCTATCTCATAGGTAGTATTGACAAGATGTGCTGGGGTATATGATAGAAAGTGGCTCCTAACGCCAAGTCGTTCATCTGTACATCTGATGCAATGGAACTTCCTTGCAATTTCTTGATTGCACACACCTAATTGAGCAACGGCTGCATCCTCAGTTGAGTAGTTGAGCACCGGCTGCTTCGGAGAAGAGTTAATCTTCCCTCGACCTGCAATCTCCACCCGAAAAAATCCAAATCTACCAGCGGAAGAAGAAAAGAAAAACACCGTGACTTTGGGAAAAGTTCACGTATGTCATGGATATGGAACTCTTGAAGTTTACTGTTGCCATTATCATTTTACAGTGTGGAGAGCAGGTTGATAATTTTTCCATGTCCTGGAATGGCTGCGTTCTGGGAACAGAATCGATCGCATTGCCAAAGGCAATCTGTGATCTTGGAATCCAAGTCTTGAGCGCGTGTTCCCTTGCTGCTGTCTGCATTTCCAAACACTAGAACAAAACTGGGCTGTCTTGGCAGTTCTAGTGGCAAGGGACACACGACTGTAAAGTCAGCCATGGCTGCCACGAAGTCACGGAGGGCAGATTCAATATCTTCAGCCATGTCAGTCGATTGAGTCGTTTTAAAACGCAGACCTCTGGGACAAGCCACGTTTCAGCGTTTTTATCATTCCTGTTCCATCATGTCCAGTGTACAATTGCTTCAGGTCATCACTGGTGCAGATCCAAGCAATTGTGCAGATCCGGAGAGCAAGAGGCAGAAAATCATGCAGTGATGTCTTCCAAATAGATCCAAATAGCTTCATCATCTTCATCGTAAGTGCATGGAACTTTCTCATACCTTGGTAGCTGCCCCGAGCTCTTGCCGTGAAAGGAGGCGGATGTCGACAAAGAGCAGAACGGAAGGAGTCGGTGAAAACGCCTCCAGGCATGGTCAGTTTGTCACATCAGATGCCGATGGAGGAATCGTCATGGACATTGGTGCCAACTTTGGGCAAAGCAGTCTGGGCCTGAGAAAAAAATCAGATGGGTCAATTTTTCTTCATTAAGAAAAACATGACCTTTACATACCTTTACACAATTTTAGAGATGCCAGCCATTGGGCGAAGCACGACAATTGCACAGTTTTTGCGTGAGGCGAACGGTACTTAGATGCAGGTTTCCAGGCCTGGAGCCAAAGTCGAAACATGTCGAAACCAAGCTTCAGTCCCAACATTCACGTCGTATGTGGTATTTAGATGTGTTTGATCTGAAAAAGCATGATCTCAAATGAGCTTACTCTGATTCTTAGACTTTTCTCCGGTTTTGAGAATTTTGGCAGGTCCACGACCTCTCTCCCTGAGTCGAAACCTGCCTTGGTGCTATCTTTTTGCAGGTAGTGGCCGTGGAACCCAATCCAGCAGCAGCAAAGGCGAGAAAGCTGGGACATCTGGGACCTTGGGTCATCCTGGGTCATACTTTTTAGAAAGAAATCAGGATAAATTCGCGTCATTTCCGCAGTACAATCAGACATTATGTCAGGACATGGGATGTAAGAGATTGACGCGCGTTCCGACTAGAATAAAGGCTTGCTTTGAGGCATTTTCACCACAAGCTCAAAGGGCGATTCAACGAGCATCCTTGTCGATCATACTGGGACAAGTAGTCGTAAAGTCAGGGCGCTTGCAAAGGACCATTGAGTGTTCTTTGGCACCAGAGACGGCAAACTAGTAGGAATGCATTGCACCGGGGTATTCACTTATCAAGCGCAACTGATACTGATACCTTTTGGATCCTTTTGGAATCCTTTGGACATCTTTGGACACTTTTGTCCATAGGCCTTCAATGGCCTTCAAGTGTGTGACATTCTGAATTTTGCTGGAGGCAATTCGAGAACGCCTTGGAACTTTCATCAGCTCTGGTGAACTTGTTTTGGAGGACGCGATGAGGACGCGATGCAGACGCGTTTGAGTCGGCTGATGTGATAGGCACTTCAAGGGAGAAGTAAGAATCATGATGTCTATGGCATTCTGCAAACTATTGCTTGATCATTTGATTGAAAAATTGTCAGTGGTTAAAATGCTCAGCAAATTCAATTGAAAGGAAAAGCGAAGAGATAGGAGATTGAAACACACACACACAATTATATGAATAAATTTGCATGACACGATATAGATTAATATAGAATAATATGTTGATTGCCATTTCGCAATAGGAGACGGCCATTTGGACCAGCTCCTCAGCTACTTCGGCTGAAGCCAGCAACATGCCAGCTGATACTTGCAGTTCCTTGTTCCAGGGATCCTGTTGGTTTCTGGGTTTAGGCGAAGTTGTACATCAACAAAGAGGACTCTGAGTGGAGCAGCCTGGCTTGGCATGTTTCGACCGCTATGATTCTTGACTAGCTCACTCCGTGGAGGCAGCAAAACTAGAGAAATTCAGACGCCTTAGTTTTGACCAGCTCAGTCAACTGGCGACACCTGTTTGAGCAGTCGACCTCTTTTAGTCACAAATTTTTAGTGGAATGGAATGTGGAGAGCCAGGTTGCTTCGAGACTGTGGGCTCCCGGTATGATACGGAGGACGACCCTGTTTCAAGATCTTTTGACAATCTATGATGTACAATGTACACCATTGTCACACTTATTTCATGACTTTGTAGATTTCTAGTTCTCAAGGAATCTCAAACCTGTCCACATGAGCGAATGTATACAGATTGCAGGCCGAGGTGGTGGATGTGAAATCAACAGATCTGGGAGTTGCGGGCTGAGCGCCGGACTTCTCCAAGTTTTGTGTTTTCGCTTTCCCCGTGCAAAGCTGTGAGGCTCTTTTTGGAAAGCATGGCACTCCTTGGTATCTCAGCGCAAAGTGACTGGTCTTCCACACAGAAAGTGGCGCAACCTCGGCCTTGCCGCTGAGGTATCTGAAACTGGACACTGAGGGTGCTGATGGTCTGATCCTAGACCAGGCTGGACCAGGTTGCCAGCGAACAGAGTCGTTATGCAATGCAGGTTTTCTCAAATTTCTGCCACGGATTTTCACGACATTTCCGCCTCTTGCACAGCTGGCCACATTGTGGCCGAAGCCACCCTTCCTATCCTTCGATCCTTGGCTTGAGTTGAGTGGCAGCTCCGCTGCTGATGGGTCGGCCTAGTGAACCTACCAAATGCTTGAAAATGGTCGTGGAAGATGCCTGTGGCGCTTCAAGTTTGACACGGTTGGCTTTCATGCTGCCTGGAGCATTGGACACCTAAGCAGCACTGTCACATGCTGTGCTTTGGTTCACAAGCCTATGAGGAACTGAACAGCTTGGTCTACTTGAAGCAGGTGTCGAAAAGATGAATTCTGAGGAAGTCTTCTTGAGCCATGCTGCCCATGCCCATGCCATCAATTGTTCACCTCCTCCATGTGGCTTTGGTCAGGCAGCAGAGCAAGGCTACCAAGACTTCAAGGTGGAGCTGGGTCAGCTGGGTTGAGTAATTTTGAGCGAAATAAACGGGGGAAAAAGCATCCATAAGCATCTTACATAGTGACCCTTCCAAACTGATGTGAATCCGGAATCCTCAATTCGGCCGGCCACGATGATGGCATTCCACTTTGTTTGACCGTCGAGCGGTTTTGTTGCCCTTTCTCGTGCGGTAGAGAGGGTGCAGAAGATGCAGAAGTCAAATTCGCAGGTCGTCCCTCAGGGTCATCACAAAGCAAAGCACCTTCTGGACGAACACGGAAGGCCGCAGACAAGCAGATCAAGCAGCTGCAAAGCTGAGGGTTTCAGCATGTTTCAGCGGCACAAATTGTATTGGTTTGATCAAATCGAGGCCTTTGACTCATGCTGGCGACTTTGGAGAGGACAGGGCAACATAATTATTAGACACACACACAGACATGCCGTGCTGGATAGATACAATCCCTTACAATCTAGTTATTTGTTTCCATAGTGGGCAGCATCAATGCTTTGAAGGACGCCATTGGAGTGTCAGGGAAGTCTTGGATTAGCCAAGGCTCCTGTTTGCAGCACCGGTCAGAGCCATTTGGCAACTTGAAAGATTGAAAAGGCTCGAACGTTGCTCGCCTCACTGAGAGCCAGTTTTTTTTCGCAGTTTTGGGTCTTGTTTGCTGTTTCAGGGGAAGCGGTCGAGCTCTGCCGCCGTCTTTGTTTTGTTGCTCGGCAGTGTGACAACCGTGACAACTGTGACAACTGTGACAATGATCAACGGGCACCTCATGCCGAGGTCCATGATGAGCATGCAGATGTACAGGGCTTTGCTGCTGGACCGCCAAGGCAATGGCAGGGAGGTCTGGTTGCATTGCCTCTAAATGTCACGCAATTGAATGCCTTTGGGCTCTAAAGGGTCCACATAAACTTGTTGGTTTTCTTGATCATGTTATGGCCGTGCTCTCTGAAAGGTATGTTGACCGTGACTTTGCCACTCTTCGAGCTTGCTTTCCAGTTGAAAGCAAGAATGATGAGGAGCACATGCTTTTACAATCATATTCATACCCCGTGGCTTCAAGATTGACTGAAATTCCAACTCTTTCACGTGCTTTGGCTTGCGATTTGCGCACTCGGGGTTGTGGCGCAGGAATGGTATGACATACATTGTCGCCACCAAACAGCAGCAAACCGAGTCAAAAGTGAGCGCAGAGAGTTGTAGACTGAGATAAACTTGCAGCGGGGGACTCATGCTGCTGGAAGGATTCTGGAAAGACAGACGTTTTCCGGAAATTGCGGCTACCACAGTGAGATTTGGAATCAGACTCGAAACTGCCAGGAACAATCATGTTATTGTGAAAATATGTGAAAATGTTGAACATTGATTCGATTCAACCCCTGAACAATTCAGAATCTTGTTCACAAGTCCAGGAGTTGAAACAAGATGAAACAAGTTTAAAAAGCCATGCTGCAGCCATTTTTTCCATCAAAGTGCGGCTAGCAATGGCGTCCAAGCCTCTGCCAGGCAGGGCTTCACCGACATCTGACATCTGACATGTTGATTGACACCGGCGATGTCACTAGTCACTAGTCACATCTAGTCACTACGATATACTACGATCCTTGACATCCTTGACATCCGTGACTCAACATCCTTGAGGTTGGGTTGCCTTCAGCACCTCTGGTGCTCCTCAGCTCAATGAGTCAATGGTCGACGAGTCGATACTGGCGTTGATTCTGTATGCCAAAATGTTGGGAGAATCTGAGGTTGGAGGAATTTTTGGATGGATTTTTATCCACCCGGCTTCTTGGTGGCAGACTATGCAGACTTGCGGTTGCAGGTGACTCCCACGGATCACAGCAACTTGATGGCCCAATTGGGCCCAAAAAGGGCACTCCGAGGTCAATACTTTGGCCATCCGGATGAATCTTGCGAGCATGCAGGATGGAATGGGAACTAGCAAAACGATGAAACGGCTGCGAGGATGCAAATGGATGCACACTCACTATATAACTGGCAATCTCTCTGAGTTTTCGTTCGTTGTCACTTGCTGAAAGAGCGTGGTGGATGTTTCGGGCTGCATTTGCTTAGTATATATGAAGACAAATGAGCTCGCAGAGTAGTCTAAGATGAGCCGCACGGTCCAGGGTGACTTGTTTCAGTTTTACAATGTGTTTTCATGATAGCATACTTCTTGGAGATGTTTTCAATGACTTAAGAGGGAGCCGCGAAAAGACACCTATCATGGGCAGGCCGGTCATGGTTCCCAAGAGGTTTGTCAGTTCCGTGTTGGTTCTTTGCAGCACCCCGCTGCGCCAGAATCCGGGTGCAAAGTTGAACTTCTTCTCTTTTGCCTCTCAGACGGTGAAAACTGCATACACCTCAGTGCTGACAGCCACTGCAGTTCCACACACACACATGATTTATCATGATTTCAAGATGTCGTGCTTGAAGCCATGCATTCAGACCGGCATCATGGGCCTCTATGATGGTATTGGAGCAGGCATTTGGAGACAGGTGCGAACAGGGATGCAGCATAATGTACTGTTGCTTTCCACACGGTTTCTACGTCTGTTTCGGCCTTTTCTTGCAGATTTTCTATGCAAGCAGCAGATATGGACTGTTGCGATCTCAGTTCACGAGTTTTTGCATCATGGGCCCGGCCACAGCTATAGCCTTGTTGGCAATTTGTGGAGAGATTCCGGATGTTTCGAGGTTCCAAGTCTTAAGGGACACTCTGGCAAAGTATCGTGAGGCATCGCCATCGCCAAACATGACGGTGACTGGACGACTGCTTTGCCAAACTTGGCGATGTCTGGAGATATCTAGAGACCTCAGAGCGCAGGTCGACTTTGCTTCCCGATTGGCTTGTGCAAGGTCCTCGGACACCGATGAAACTTGCTGCATACACCCAGTTTTGCCAAGACATTGCGGGAACAAAAACCTAAAAAACAATTGTGCCATATTGCAGGCATGAACGCCTCATGCTTACCCATACAAATGCAATCAAATTCATATAAACTTTGAATTCAAACAATAGCTATACTTTTCCAGTCTCTGCGGCTGTTTGTGTCATCTACGTGACAGGTTCAGGTTCAGGCGTGAACAGTTCAACTCATTGACGGACCACAGAAATGAGGCAACAGCGGCAGGTGGGATGGCTGCACTGATCTCCTGTCCTTGCGAGGCGCTTGATTGTTGTATTGCCTGGGTGACATGATGAAACCTGTAAAACCTGTCAACACCAAGCTTGGTCAGCTTGGTTGAGATGCTTAGGCGCTCAGAGACAGACACCTTTTTCAACATTTTCACACAAGACTCTTCCAGCACGTCTCCGCCTTGTAGGTATCCCTTGTTCGCTTGTCCAATGACGCCACACTGGAGCCATCTATGCGACGAAACTACAAGGTGAAGGGGCTCAATTTGGCACTTTGACTCACAGGATGTGCTCATTTTGGCCATATTGATCTATATATGGGAGCTTCTGATCATGCCCATAATCTGATGGAATCATCCCAGGGTGTCGTAGACTGCGCCCAACGCATTGCGCAAGAGGAAGGTGTCGATGGCTCGGGTGAAAACAGCACCATGAGTCCATGAGTATGGAATCATGGAATCATGTGATTCCGTACTGTTTTGCTAAAATGCAGTCAAGTCAGCTGGAAACCACTTGGAATCCAAGGTCACAGCTTTTTGGCGTGGCAGCACGCCCTTCGTCACACGTGCTTGTCTCGTGGGTGCTACTCAGGCGCAAACTGAACCATTGTGAAACATGGGACGATTCTTTCCAGTTTTGCTTCCTGAGCAAAGATGACCTAAGTCAGTGATGTATGCTTCCCTGGTGGCTCAAGCTCTTCTATTTCAGTGTTGTGGCGTTTTTCACTTCTGTTTTTGCCTACAGATGAGCCTGGGCCACCGAAGCTGATGGCAAAAAAACAGGCAGAGTCTAAGTCTTCCATGTTGGTTGAGCGCATCAAAGAACCAATGCGAAGACCGGTGTGTCAAAATTGTTGCACAAGATAGTGACTGGCACACGGGACCAAGGGAACATGGCCTTGTTCTGGTTCATGGGCTATTCATCTATTCCTGTCATGTCCTCTGACTGTGTTCAGAACAGAATGGATGCCGTTTGCATGTTCTTTTTGATGCACAGTGACAGTGCAGATACCTACGGCTGATGCTGTGACAGCTAATCTCCTAGCATTTCTTAGCTATTGGGCGGCACGAGTGGTCGGCACGTGCCATGGTTTCTACTTCCTCAGGGAGTCCTGACCTCGGTAACCCATTTCTTTCCGAAAATAGAGGATCTATGAGGTTCTGTAGGATTCAGCAGGGCTCCAATGAGAAGGAATTTGAAGCGCTTGTGTAAGCTGATTTAGCAGCTGTTGTGAGTGTTCACTGGCCTTGTTTGCATCCAAAACCTTTCAGCAAGAGAACCCTGTGCTATGCCAGTTTGGCTCCAGACCGTAGACTGGAGTTGGCAGGACAAGCAAAGCAAGTTGTGCAAGTCTTGGAAGACTGAAAGCCTTCTAATGTTTAGCTTCAAATGCAGCAAAAGAAATAAAATGAGCTCTGATTGCAGCACTAGCTTCGAATCCAAGGCCCATCTTCCAGGATAGGATTCAGGTGCCACAGGCAGCATCCCTGAAACAATACATATCACACACACACACACATCACATATGTCACATACGTGATATCCAACGTATGATTCAATATCTTTGGATCAGAGACTGAAGCAAGTCGAAGTTCAATCGCGAAACGAAGCCATGGCCCAGAAAGAGACCGTGCTTCGAGAATCGGTCTGGCCAATGTCAGACCCCCCAAATGTGATGACCAACACGGCCAACACGCTGCAGGAATTTTGGTTCAGGGAGTCTCGAGAGTTCAGGGACAGAGCAATGACTGAGACCGCCAAACGCAGATCTGCCTATGAAGCACGGGATACACGGGATCCACCACGTGGCCGGAGCCCGTCTCGTGAAGATGCTGAAGTTGGATACACGCCGCGCTCAGTACGATCCTTCCAGTTGCGGTCGTTTTCAGAGCCTCACATGGCGGGAACTAAAAGCCCTCCGTGTGACTCTCTTGCCGTCACTCCTCGGCGGTCGGAAGTCCCCAGCACGCATCTCATGAAGCCTTCGGGCGAAGGAAGATGCCTGCAAACTCCAAGAATTCGGGTAGCTGCTCAACATCTACCCATCAATATCATCAATGGTCATCCAAAATATCCAAATCAGGTTCCACTTTCAACTGTCGAAAGGAGATCCTTTTCCAAAGGATCCAAAGGATCAACAGGACCAACAGGTCCACCACGGTCCAAGAGTTCTGGACTGAGTCGTAAATCAGCGGTTGGATCTGTGGGATCAATCCCCAGTGTGTTCGTTCAGTGGGGGGCGACTCCAGTCTTTGCCGGTTGGCAAAGGTCAAAACCTACAAGCAACGAGGGTTATGCACAGAAGCACCAGAGAAGGCAGAACTCCACGCCAGCTACGCCAGTTGGTGCACTGCGGCAGGTTTCGTCGCCCAAAGCTTTGACCAAGTCCTCCCCAATGCCAAAACCGATCCGACCGACCACCACAGGGCTTTCAGCAAAGCTGGTGAATGCAGAGACGTTGAAAGCTGAAAATGCAGCGCTACGTGAGGAGTTGGCAAGAGCAAATCTGGCTCCTTTGATGCAACTGGGGTATGTGGGAACTGAAGTTGTCAGGCATTGCAGAGGTGGCATAGCTGTGAACTTCAAGACGGTACGTGCATGTGTGGCACTATCTGTTCTGCATTGTTTTGCCCCCTATCATGTCAAGGGACTTCCAGTGCATGGTGTTTTTGCCTTGTTGCAGCTTGGAACAACCAGAAAAGATCTGAA
>CAMXCT020002008.1:0-100000 GCA_947184155.2 Cladocopium goreaui
AAATGGCATCCTTCTCAAGCAATCAACTTGAAATGATTAGCCAACAGCAATCAATTGCAGTTCATGAATTGTCTGAACGAAATCAGCTATTGAGTGAAGCTCTAGTTCAATCTCGCAAACAGGCCGAGTTGTATGAAAGCAGTATTGAAGAGATCACTAGAGAATCTAGAAAGAAGGTTTTCGAGGCAAATCAGGCCAAATTGGAAAGTGATCTGAAACACCGTAACACTGAACATGATACTGTCAGAAGAATTGCATCATACAGGAATCACGAGGCCGAAGCGATATCACACCTGAGGCTTGAATCACAGGCTAGTGCAAATGCAATTGCGAGGGCGGAGCACTATGAAGAGCTCTACGCCAATGAGCAGGAGATGAACTGTGAATTGAAGGATGAGATCAAATTGCAGAACGTGAAGTTGCGAAGATCATTGACTCAGGGCACTACGACCGACGGTCGTGGCCCTGATGAGATGCTTGTTGAAGATCTACGGAACCAAGCCAAAATTGCTCAAATCTGGGTTCAGGATCTAGACCATGAAGTTCATGAATGTTTACAGGAGAACATGTTGTTAAAAGAAAGATTGACTGAAGTTGCGGATGTAGGGGCGTCGTCCTTCTCCAATGCTGAAGTCCGAACTTTAAGATCTGAACTAGAAAGTGAGCGCAAAATGAAATTGGCTAGTGGTGTTCAGCAATATGAGAGATCATGCATGTTCATGGGGGAAATTCAGGATAGGGATGAAAAGATCGGTATCAAGAATTCTGAGATTATTGACATGAAACGTCGTATAGACGAACTGAGAAAGAGTCTCAAGGATTCTGAAACATCTATGTCCAGGGTCAACCCTGATACGCTTCCCTATTCGGCAGGTATCCCCAACTATGATCTCGCATCAAGACTGGTCATTGATAGACTGGAGAATGAGGTGAGTGAGGCTAACTCCGAGAACTGTCCTGAAATCATGGGTATCGCAGATCGACAAGGAGTTGACCTACGAGACTAATGCTGCTCTCTCCTATTACGGGCATGCTGGACCATCTCAAAATCAACCATCTCAATCGAACAAAAGGATCGCCGACCTGCTGAAAGAAGTTGACAACAAGATCGCCGATGGAACCGAGAAGGACTACTACAAGCCTCCGGGCGGAAGGGGTGGCCCACCTGACCCTGATGGGCCTCCTGACCCTTTTGGACCTGATGGTCCAGGACCACCTCCAGAACCTCCTGGCTTGCCTTCTGTGCGGGGATCACAACGCGATTCAGCAGATGATATCTCCACTGCGGCGTACACGGCAGAAGAAGTACCGAGAATGTCGAGACGGGAGGCTGACAAAGTCTATGTTAGCCCATGGCCGAAGCAACAGAACCTTGGGGTTTGGCAGTCAGATCTCATCAAGGGTGTTGTTCTTGCCGCGAATGATGGAGACATGGCTACAGCCGGCTATTCGACCAAATCCTGACATCGAGCTACTGAATGACAGTGGTGGGCAACGATATCAGTCAATCGACGCCAAGTTGTCAATCGAATTGTCGAACGTGATAGCCCAAGCCGGTGATGTTGCTCGTCATGTAGCAATTAAACTAAGATTGAGAACACAGAGTCATAGTCGAAGAGGAACCTATGTTATGGGACGAGAAAATTTGGCTATGATTCTGGAACACTTCAGGACACCAGGTCAACGAGAGACAGCCTTCACCATGGAGCACATCGTATCGATGAAGTATCTCGGTGACTCCAACCTGGAAGTGTTCTACGAGAAGTGGATGGAGATGGTGTCAAATATGATGCCGGATGATGTACCTCCTGATGATTGGCTTCGTGACGCTCTATACAAGAAGATTCGAAATTCGAGTCTCATGATGTTCGACATCAAGCAGTATGAGTCATGGATCGAAGGTGATCAAAGACGAAGCTATCGTTACCTGCTGGACGTCATCGAGAGGCACATATCCAGGATCAGAGAAGACAAGCATGTGGCCGCCAGAGAGAAGTACGCAAGAGAGTTTGCAGGTGGTGGCAAACCCACTACTCCTGCACCAAACCCAACTGCTGCTGCACCAGATGCCAATCCGAAGGCGAAGGCTAAAGCCACTCCCAAGGAGAAGGCAGCACCTAAGGCGAAGGCCAAGGCTGATGCAGCTCCAGTTCTACCATCACCTCAACCAAAACAGCATGCAAAAGGAAAAGGGAAAGGTCAAGGGAAAGGAAACGGACGGTCAAACAGCCGAAGTGCTAGTCCTAGATCCAAGAAGAAGATCCCATGTCATTTCCATTTTATCAAGAAAGCATGCAGAAAAGGAAAAGATTGCGAATATAGTCACGACCAAAAGGTGTTTGATGCGAACAAGAACACGAAAGGTAATGGTCGAAAGCCAGGAACTCCGAGAAGTCAATCTCCGGCGAACAAGACCAAGAAGATTGATGAACCATGCTGGCACTGGGCCAAGGGCAAGTGCCGATACGGAGACAAATGCAACAAACGTCACGATCCTCATCTCTTCAACACTGCTCCGAACACCGAAGCACCAAGCTCAAAGGCTACTCCTGCACTTGTCCATGAATGGAGTGATGACGAAGGGACATTCCACAAGGTTGCATCGAATGTCGTCAAGAAGAAGGTACGATTCGACGAGTCTAAGACTTGCATTCAGACGTACGTGAAGAAGGACTTCGTGAAGTGCAGCCGGAAATCCCAGACCATCCCCAAAGGTCATGGTAAAGTCGGAAAGCCCACCGATCAGATAAGGCAAGATGAGCAATGGTCTTATTCATGCAGACTAGCATCGAGCCGAGGGAAGGCAATGGCTATCCTGATCGATGAGAAGGGTGAGTACAGTGACATTGATGAAGTCCTAGTCATCGTCGGCCCCAGTCTTGACATTCTGATCAGGTTCGACATCGAGGACGGTGAGGTATCCAGGGAGGTCTTCGTGGAGAACTATGTTCAACATGTCGAGGGTCGATATGGCAAAAAGGGTAACACAATGTGTATCACTGTTCCTGTTGAAGAAAGAGATAAGAGATTCATATTGGATTCTGGAAGTGGTCATGATCTTATCTCATCCACACGAATAAGTAGAATGGATCTCCCAACATATGATGATAAAGTCGTCAACTTCCATACAGCAAACGGGGTAACATGTTCGACCAAACGATCAAGTATCAAGTTCGAGGCATTCAACGAACCAGCAGAAGCTCACATCCTGGAAGACACGCCTTCCGTAATCTCCATGGGCAAGCGGTGCGTTGACCTTGGCTATTCGTTCGTATGGCCGACTGGGAAAACTCCTTTCATGTTAGATCCCAATGGCAACATCATCGAAATGACTGTCAAAGACTACATTCCTTATGTGAGTGTCGATCAGGAGAAGCGAAAGCTAAAATCATCCAGCGTGGAAAAGATCATGGCAGTTCTTGATGATGAGTGCTCAACGTCAGAAGGCGAAGGTCTTTTGGTTATTGATGGAGAGAGTGGGGATGAGCTTGAGGATCTTTCCGACGCCGTTGGACGATCCGATGGTGAATCTCCCAAGAAATCAATAAAGAAACGTAAGAAAGCAAAGTTGAGAGGTGATCAACATGAAGTAGCTGTTGGAAGTGATGCAGGTGATGCTGAGGAAATGTCGTGCCATGCCGATGACTATGCCGAGTTTGACGATGACGGGTACGAGCCCAGCATTGGACCGGATGATGTCGATGAAGATCATCAAGTTGAGGTTGAAGAGATTCCTGAAGATGGAGGAGGTGAAGATGACGACGATGTCATTGATGTTGATGAGGAAGATGGAGGAGTCCGATTGAGTAAGAGGGGAACTTTGAAGAATGAGGCAAGATCAAAGGTTCATCTTCTAACTCATCGCTATAAGAACCCATACTGTGAGTCGTGCGTGCGTGCCAAGATGAAGCACAGGAAGACGTTCAGAGGAGCGTTTCAGCGTAAGCTCACGAAGTTTGGGGACCTGGTCACATTCGACTACGTTGACAATCGTCGTATTGCTGAACAGGACTATGGCGACGACAAAACCATCTTTGTCATCAGGGATAGATTTACGGGGATGCTTCAATCTTACCCTTCTGCTAGGAAGGATACTGACGCAGTCATCCGGGCGGTCAAACAATTCATGGGCCGTCGTAAGATCAGAGAAGCATACTCCGATGATGCCCCGCAGTTCGACAAGGCAATGAAGATCCTGAAGATCCCAATGGACACATCATTGGCCGGAAAGACCAAGCACAACTCACTTGCAGAAAGAACTAACCAGTTTGTGCTCGTGGCGACCACGACATGCCTACTTGAAGCAGGAATTCCACCGTGTTTTTGGATGTACGCTATCAGGTGCGTAAGCCACCTGCTCAACATCGAGCCCAACGATGATGAGGTAAGTTCTTGGTGCAAACTTCATGGAGAAGAATTCAAAGGGAAGATGATACCTTTTGGTGCCCTCGTGTACTTCAAGCCCAGTGGTTCACGTGAACGAGAACAACAACACAAGTTTGACCCCATGGGAATTCCCGGAGTGTTCGCCGGATACTCCATCGGCCCCGGGCTCCATTGGTCGAGAAAGTACAGGGTATGGGCATTATGTGATTGGAGTAAACAGAACTTGGCTTATGACGCTGAGAAACCCGTCGCCAAATTGAGGACTCCGCACTACACAGAAAGGGTAGAACTAAAAGAACCTCTTGAATTCCCATGCAAGTCAGAGTATGAAAGGATTAATGTTTCCATTGAGGGACTGAAAGTAAAAGATCGTCTTGAAGGAAACCCCGAAATCCTACCGCCACCTCCTCCGGATGATGGTGATGACGATGAAGATGGAGGTGATGACAATGGTCATGGTGGCGATGGCGTACCTTCGTCGAAGGTCCCACAAGAAAAGACTGAAGGGGAGTTGGAAGCTGAAAGACTCCTTGGTGAAGTATCTGAAAGAATGGGACCACCGGGTATCGACAAGCCCGCACATCCAGACCTTCATGTTCCAAAAGGAGGACCAGAACACTACTCCATTGGAAAGGCCGGGGATGGGGTTGTATACCTGAATGACGACGGTGAATGGGTGAAGCTCAATGCTCGCGGTCATCCATATCGTATTGACGAACGTGGTTTTCGCAGAATATCAACTACTCCTAGGCCATCAAAATATACCCCTGACGAGTGGAGGAAGATGTCACCGACCGTCAGAAAGGGCATCGCCAAGGCCGAAGAGAAGAAGGTTGAAGCTGAAGAAGAAAAGAAGAAGAGCGAGGCGAAAATCAAGGAGACTGAAGAGCGAGCAAAGAGAAAAGAAGAAGAGAAGAAGGCGAAAGAAGCCAAGAAAGCCAAATCTTCCAAGAAAGACGACAAAGATGATCATGTTTCTGGAGTAGCCATGTCCCAAGACTACGTCCGAAGGGGCAAGGTTTTCCAATATGGTAAAGGGTCCACTTCTCTCGTCGGGAGAGGGATTCCTGCCCATGCTCCATGCAATTATGATCTATCAGACACTGATGTACCTGATGATGATGACTTCTTGATGGAGTGGGATGAGTGGTCTGAGATCGAGAATGGCAAGGGGCCGAAGGCTACTTGGAACAACGACAAAGTGTATGACTTCAACCAGGGGAAAGTGGTGGCTGCTGCGACCTTGCACAACACCGATGAAGTACCCCAAGACGCTCGTGGCCTCAGTGATGTTTTCCATCCATTTCCATGCATGCCATGCATTAATCATTGTGATGATCATCGAGAAAAGATAGTATCAAATGGTGATGGAATCAATATCAACAAGATGTTCAACACTGCAGTTGCAAGGCCTGTTGGTCGAAAGGAAATGATGGAAAACGATGAAGCACGTAAGGCCATGAGGAAGGAATGGTTAGGTCAACATGCTGCTGGAGTCTATGATTTCAGTGTTATAAGGGAATATGATGACGTTGTTCGAGAAGCAAAAGCAAACAAGACAGAGGTTCACATGGCCAGAGTACATGGAATTTGTGTTGAGAAGAACTACCAGTTGCCTGCAGGAAGCCCTAGTAGGAAATTCAAAGGCCGAGGTGTCTTACTTGGTAATCAGGTGAAGAACCAATTCTGGGAGGCTGCTTTCTTCCAAGACTTGGGCAATTCTCCAGCTACTTTTGAGGCATCGAGGTGGGCTGATTTCTATGGGTGTCTTCCGGGTCATAATGTAAAACTTGCCGACGCTATTCAAGCATACATTCAGGCAAAATTAACCGGACCACCATGTTGGGTTGAGCTACCCGAAGATGCTTGGCCAGACGATGTCGATATTCGAAAACTCCGTAGGCCAGTTGTAAGGTTGGTTAAAGCTTTGTACGGCCACCCCGATTCGGGAACAATGTGGGAACAACATTGTGATCGGAATGTTCGAGAACTCGACTTCGTTCCTGTTGGAGAAGAATGGCCTTCTATGTATTTTCATAAGAAACTAAAGCTACTTCTTGTCATCTATGTAGATGACTTAAAGCTGGCAGGACCGGAAGAGAACCTGACTAAGGGTTGGGAGATGCTCAGATCAAAACTCAACATCGAGCCCGAGACTGACTTGGGGCTCTACCTTGGTTGTATTTTGAGAAAGGGATCTACCAAACTTCATGATGGTACCCCGGTATCGACCATGACCTATGACATGGAAGGTTTGTTGAAACTGTCGGTTGAGAAGTACTTGGACATTGTTGGAAAAGATACGAAGCTGAAACACGTATCCACTCCAAGTTTACCTGAAGAAACAAAGAAACATAAGTCTAGAGCACCATGTCCCGGGAACCCCAAGAATAAGAAAGTATGTCCATGGTGTACTCATGAATTTGATCCGGACGCTCCATTGTTTTATGAACAAGGAACCCAAGGGGAAGACGTCTCGCCTGGGGAGTCTGAGAGAGGTGCATTGGCACCACACGCTGCCAGCGTGCTGATGAAGCTGCTGTACGCGGCAAGGATTGCTCGTTTCGATCTGCTTCGTTCCATTAATTCCCTGGCCAGGAATGTAACAAAGTGGACCATTGATGACGATGCAAAGTTGTATCACTTGATGTGCTACGTGAATTCCAGCCTATCTAAGAGAATGACCGGATGGGTTGGGGACAACTTCAATGACTTGACATTGTCTTTATTTGCTGATGCTGATTTTGCAGGGTGTGCCCAATCTTTGAGATCTACTTCAGGGTCTCATATGCATATTCAGGGTAACCACACACGGTTTCCTTTGTCCGGGGGCAGCAAACGGCAAGGATGTGTAAGCCATTCAACGCCTGAGGCTGAAATCGTGGCAGCCGATGTCACCCTCCGTACTATGGGTTTGCCCGCTATGAGCATTTGGGAAACGCTGACGGGAAAGTCGCCCAAATTATTGTTCCATGATGACAATCAGGGCATGATAGGTGTAGTCAGGTCGGGTCGTAACCCCACTATGCGGCATCTTGAGAGGACCCATGGCATAGCCATTACCTCCCTCCATGAACATTTTACTCGGGAGAACTACGTACTCATGTATGAGGTGACCTCGAAAATGGCCGCTGACATTCACACCAAAGGTTTCAAGAATCCGTTGGCATGGAAAAGAGCATGTATGCTCATCAATCTGTTGGACCCTGGTGACATCGGTACGAAGGATCTGCTCGATATGGTCTCACCCACCACGGATGTCGATACCACTGTCCGACAAGTGTTTCAAACCAAAACTCAAGATGTTCCAAATTTTCCATATACCGAAATACCTATTCTACCACCTGAGGTGTATCAGAAGGGTCTTTCTGGTAAAGAACAAGTACAACAACTACCTGGCATGGATCCCATACTGGTTGTTAAGACGCCAACCTTCTTTAGAAAACGACCACCTGGTGTATCATTGCCCACGATTGTTTGAGAAGTACCTGGATACTTTCTCATGGCAAATGGATCAAGGTTGAGGATCGAGTTCCACCCGTTCAGCAACAAGACCGTTTCGATCAATGGGTAGAACGAGCTTGTTTCCAATACCATCCGTGTCAGCCTAGTATATCGCCGTCGGTGATTACTAGGCAATCAGCCGGCATTGTCTCACCGGGACACCCGGCGTCAACAGCGCGACCAGGGCTCCATGCTGCCGCGGTGCCGACTCGTCAGACTCCAGTCCAGAAGTATCCTCAGTTAACTGTGGGGATGGATCAACTATTTTGTCATCAATCCCATGGAAATGAACCCACAACCGTTCATGCAGCTCCTTGTGGTACTGCTCGGGTGATCAACACGCTTCTTCGAGTTGTTCATGGGGGGAGTTCTGGATGGGGTAGTCTTCCAATGGGATTTCCTCCGTCGGGGGACCCCAATGATGATCCATATCCTACAGAAAACAAAGATCCCAATCGACGACGAATTATCTTTGCCGGTGGTGATGAAATTGCTGGTAGAGTGTCAAGGGACAAAGCTTATAACCCCATGACTTCGTCAAGGAAAGGAAAGAAGATATCTAAAAGCGAATGCGATCAGGATGAATGGGTATGGAAGGATGAAACTACATTGACGAGAGTGCACAAGGTACCGAGAAGAAGGATGTTTACCCCCAAAGAGGCTGACTTTCTACCATGTAAGCTGAGACGGTTTAGAGATGAACGGGAAACCAACCAAGTGTTTCAGTCAAGTGGGAGGTTAATCCACGACTCATGGAGATTGGCGGGGAATAACATCGAGAAGACCAATAAAAGAAATGAATTCTGGACGGGGACCACTACCTTCAAGATCATATCCAACGCAGACATCAATGATGTGATGGACAGCGGGTCTGATGTGGAGGACAGGGCATCGTGCCAGGACACTGTGGTCACCTGTATCCTTGATGGAAACATGAAAATCATCCCTTTGGATGACATGTTTATAGCCCATCATTACAAGCTGAAGCATGAGACCAGAAAACAAAATGATTGGGATATTCAGATGACACTCCACCGGAAGAATGGGAAGACTCTGACTTACCATTTCAGGCAATCTTATGCTGATTTTCTCGGAAAAGTACTCGATGACATTGTCATATCACTCAACCTCTATGAGATGAAAGATGATGTCCCATGTTTACTCCTCATGTGTGCTGAAACGCAAAGTATCATCACGAAGATTCACAGACAAAGTCGGTTCAAGATGATGCATGTGGTCACAATTACCGAAGATGACAACCTGATGTCCAACTACGGAAGGGCAAAATGGAGACGTTGCATCAGGGGTCCTAGTGACTGCGTGTTCTTTGCTGGACCTTGCACCGGTGGTTCGCCGTGGAATCGTTTGAACAAAAACGTGAGTGAGGTCACAGCACACAACATCAGAATGAAAGCGTTTCTGTATTGGGAGTTATGGGAAGAGTTCACATTGTGTCTGCAACGTGTACATGTCTTGCATGCTATGGCATTGTTGGAACTACCTCGGGGATGCGACTATTGGAATGATGAGAGAATGAAGTTTCTGATTAGTGGGACCCAATCAACTGTGCATGACTTTGATGGATGCATGTATGGTTTGACATCAAAATTCAAAGATGTTGGGACCGCCATCAAGAAACCATGGAGAATCGTATCGTGGGGGGTCGAATTCTTTGACCTGCATGCAAAATGTGATGGCTCACACACTCACGGTCAATGTGCGGGTAGGGAAACACGTGCAACACAACTATACACCGAGAAGATTGTTAGATGTATTCTTCGGGGTGTCACAAATCAAATGTTGATCAACAACGCCTATGGAAGGAGATTTCGACCGAAGGTATTTGATGAAGAGGACCACCATAAGTCAAAATCATGTACCTGTGTCATTGTGAACGACTATGAACGTGATGTCAATGAGAAAACCACAAATGAACAATTACTCATTAACTTCATCACACGACGAGGCGGTGTGAAGGTGAAGCTGAGGCTGAATCCACGTCGTGGATCGCTATTGGCGGATCCGGATCCCGTTAAAGGTAGATTGAAGGTGAAGTTAGGCTGCTACCTGCGTCGTGGGTGCGCCTTGACGGATCCGGATTCTCCTTGCCTAATCTCGGTCTTCGCAATGGCTGGAGTCGACCTTGTGATCCCGTCAGCGGCCAAAGGTATTGGCTCACTGAAATCAACTTTGTCCCTCATCAAGGAGAAGAACCAAGAGCACAAACTTCCTGCTCCATTCTCCACCTACGAGGAGACAAACTTCAGGGGTTGCAGGGACAAGGACATTGACGAATGGTTGAATCGAGTGAAGATTTCTCCTCCCGTCGTTGTGGCCTTAGCCTTTGTCATGGACAGAAGTGGCAGAACATTCGTAACTCATGCAATCAGGTTGCTCATGAAAATGATGTCAAAAGTGACCAACGAGAACGAGTTGAAGATGTCCGTCACTAGCTTCATTGACAAAGGGGCCCGACTATCAAAGTTGGTGGAAGGGGCCGCCAGAAATCCAGATGAGCAAAGCATCATGCAGCTCTTGTGCACCTTCGAGTGCGCGATTAGAATAGATGAACTTTGGGATACCCTCAAAGACCACTACACCGGGCAGAACAGCATGATCACCAAGGAGATCACGGTTAAGGAATTGCGCGACAAGATCGCGAACACAAGCCCCACGAACCTTGGATCCTTGAACCAGACATACCCTCCTTACGGAAGTTCATGTTACCAAATCCGGAAGAGGACGAACTTCGAGGAGATCGCCCGTCGAAAGTGGGAAAGCTGGTCATTCGACGCGATGCGAAGAGAGGAACCTGACCGAAGTGAAGTCGAATCTCGCATCAAGTATCTGGTCAACATCATGTACGAGGAGAGCTATAGCCTCGGCTACGCACTCCGACGTCACAACGCCAGAGCGACCAGCAACCAGGGTAAGACCATTATCGTTCAGAACGTCCTGGAAGACTGGATGTCAATGAGTTATGATCTCAGCTTGGAGCGGACGGCAGCCGTTGTCCATCTGCAAACCATCCTCATGGTTTCCAAGATGTTACATGAGTGGATGTCAAGATTGGAGAACTTCACCCACATGTCATACTTGAGCGGGGTCATCAAGACTGATCTGGACAGAATGAAGCTGGCCATTGACCTTCGCGACGACCTGTGGGAAGTGGGGGGCTACAACATTGAAAGAGCCGACCAGGGCATGTTTGAGGAGGTGGAGAAACGAAACAGGACGTTCTCCTGTATTCGCGACTACGTGACGACCACAGCCACCACCCAGATGGGCCAAGGGGCCACGGAAGTCTCCCACATCGATGGCTGGGACGTCCCGCTGATGCCGAAAGACGGCAGAAACCCTCCAAGTCAACCAGATCATCCAGCTTGGGATCCTTCACCAATCAGAATGATGAACGACCAACAGCAAAGGGAAGCCGATGCGCAGCGGGCGCAACAGCAACAACAGACTGGACCTCGCAGTTCTGCCGCCGGTGGACGCGATGGTTCCAGCTCTGCAGCTGGGAGCGCTCCCCCAACGAAGGCTCCACCTTCGAAACCAAGGCCATCGACACCTCCTGCAAGAAAGGACTGGGTAATTCCTCGGGTGCCAAATGGGTATCTTTTCAGGACATCCTCAATGCCCGACCAAAGGAATTCAGAGTTCATCACATCTGCCTGGATGGACGATCGGGACAACTTCCTGCTGTCAATTGTCCAAGGCCCTGCAGCAGCGGCTGCCAGCACATCGGGATCAGCACCTTGGGCACAGTACTTGAGGAGAGTGACGGCCTACGGGTGCATGGTCTTCGGAGTCTGCAATCCAGGGGTCGTTACTGAAGACACAGCATCCACTATAGCTGAGAAGGATTGGCTTAGATGCTATAGCCACATCGTCCGCAAATACATGATGACGCGGACTGGATGCTACCTGTCAACGGCGGGAATGCTGATGATGCTTGGGCACCATGACGTGAACATCGCCAATCAGTCCGCATTGGGACGAATTAAGAAGCTGATCACGAACCCGCTTGCATGCAGGATCATTGAAGCACCGAGCGGATCAAGGGAGGTTGACAAGTTAGCCGGTGACTTCCGGGCTGGGACGACCATCCTCATCACTGATTTGATGTTCCGCGTGGGAACCCAACGTAGGCCGCATGGCATTCAAATGGGGTTAACTGACATGGGATGGGAGAGTGTTGAAGTCTTCAAGATCCATGATTCTGAGTTTGAACGACCACTTCAACAATTTCTCGATACGATTGACAAGGTCAAGCAACATCTCAAAACGGATACCATCGATGATGGCCAGGTAACGGTTCATCTTTGGTTGTCATTGCAGTTTCTCCATGAACAAAAGCCACCCCACTGTGTAATGCTCGAGAATGATTTCAAGAATCAATTTGTCAAAGGGGTGATTGACCTTGATCAAGTCACATCCCGACCCTTGATGGTCGCCATCAACAACGACTCCATGTTCAACGGTGTGGACTCCGTCACATCAAGAATCGCAGTTGAGCTGATCGAGAAGATGAGGCTCCAGGGGCTCTTAGTGACGTCCGACCAGAGAATGTGGCGGTCGATGTATTCCCAATATGGAAGACAGTTCTCAGTGTTGAGCACGACCAAAAAGGGGACCCTGGGAAAGACTGCAATTTGGTCTGTCATCGAGAAGAACCTGTTTCGCCAAAGGGTTTTCCTCATGTGTGCCACCAACAGGGAGTATGTGTCCGTACTCAATGAAAGGGCATTCAAACCTGAGGAGTCCGGAATCGACACAAAGGTGTTGGAGGACATGACTGGCCCAACGGAGGTATTCAGAATCGCAAGTGGCGAAATGACCCCAGGCGACTACGCGACCGATGACACAACCATTTTCCAACGAGGCCCTGGAACGGCCACCAACAGGTTCACGAAGGACAAGAGGTTTAAAACCCGATGGGTTGAACCAGTGGTCGGCACTCATGAACTAGAACCCGTCGTGTCAGATCGATGCATGTGGTTCTACATCGACAACGAGAGCTCTGACATCATGTGCGGCTCCTGCAGAGGGGCGGTAACGATGGACGAGATCGAAACATGCCAGCTGAGACCGACCCACTGCATCAACTGCTCTGCAAACACCCAAGATCACTACAAGCGCTCCGCTCCCACGTTGGAAGCCAGGAAATCCGTCTTGCTCCTGGCGGCCAGATTGAAGGTCGCATTTGAGGAATGTGGCATCGACGTGGTCGATATCAACCAAGGATTTCAGGCATGGCTTACTTTCACGGCATCTTCTTTGATTTCAAACACTTTATTGCCGTACGGGGAGCACTTGATGAAGTCTGTTTCGCACATGGGGGGAGTCAGGGTATCGAAGAGACAAGCTCTGGAGATCTTCCGGAATGGACGCGGCAAACAGTTCAGCATCTACCGCGAAAGAATCTATGATGAGGTCGCGAAGAAGTGGCTCCTGGTTTTCAGGGTCACGAAAGATTGCGGGAATGTCGCGTACAAGGACTTCTTCGAGCAGGTCGCTGTTCCTGAGGTGAAGGACAGGAACGAAATCTTCGGATTCTCCCGTGCATCAGCCGAGAAGACTGGGGACATCATCGAGTTTTGGCTTGGTGTCTTGGATGTGGCAAACATGGCAAAAGGGGTTGTGAATGTCTTCAATGCCAGCGTTGACCCTGCTGAATTCCTCAACGGCTTGGAGAAGGCATTGGCCCAATTCACATCAACTTCCAGAACTACAAGCACCATCAACGACAAGAGACGAGGATCTTTCGACTGCACCCTGCAGACTGCAGAAGCCGAAAAGGTCATGAAGGTCATCCACGCAATCCCCGGGTATGAAACGTTGAGTGACTTCAACTGTCTCACAGAATGGGAGAAGGATCAGGTCATCTCTCAGTTTCGAAGAAAGCACCATGTCACAGGGGACGATGCCAACATGGGCGCTGATGCTGATGCCAAGCCAGGTGACGAGTCGCCGACTCACCCTGGGGAGGAGGAAGCTGATGAGCCAGCAAACGACCCTACTGATGTGGTTAGGGACTCAGAGATTTCCGGAAAACAACAACTCCTGGATGCGTTGGGAAAACTCTTCACTGTCTCTGAGGATGTCAATGTGTGTTTGTACTGTGGTAGCGCCAAACATGGTCATCTCGAATGTGAAAATGAGAAGAAGGATGAAGTCAGAAAGGTGCTAAAGGCCGTCCGGGCGTCGCTCGAGGCTGATAGTCCCACATCTGATGACGTCGAGATGGAACCACCTGAGCACAGAAAGGACGGATCAGGTTCTACGGAAGGGTCAGGGCAAACGGATGAGCCCACAAAACCAAGGTTTGGTGAATACCAGTGGTACGACAACATCAGGACTATGTCCGAAGTCGGAGACCTGGATGAATATGGTAGGTTTTGTATTGAAGGGCGTGATGTTACCAAGCTGGGACCCCAAAATGTCGTTGATCTCAATGAAGTGGTCCGGGACGCTATTGTCAGAGGAGGAGGTGACACTTGGTGAGTACCGGAGTTCCTCGCAAACTACTCCGACAACAACATCAGAAAACCCTTCTACAAACGAATCGAAGCGCCGCGAGATGGTTTCTTGAAAATCATCCCCACGACGGGAGCCCACTTCTTCAACTGCTTCTACTTTGGCGGTGTGGAGTATGCGGCAAACTATCGCTTCGAAACCGGTAATCGGCTCGACAGCTATGAGGACAAGTTGAGCATCGCACTGAACAGGATCCTACGACACAATGTGGGGAAAGCCTCAGAATCACAAAGCTTGGTTTGTGACGATGCTGGCTGGGTACCCATTGAGGATGTACTCAAGTGTGAGTCAATCTGGAGACATGAACACCAACGTTGGCCGCATGTCTTCCTCGCCCCCAAAGGGAGAGCAAACGATCGAAATGCATGGAACGTGAAAGAGGCGAGCAACCGCATGGCGTTGCTGTTCAAGATCATGTTCCACTGTGCCCGATACGGACGTCGTGTACGTGAACAAATCTTGGCGTTCGGGATCAACAAGGACATTGATCGCAGCAGCCTGACGTGCATTGACAACAACGTCAACGCGGACACGCCTATTCCTGACGAGGGGCTATTGCTCTATCCAGTTGCAGTTCGCGCTCCAACCGGGCACAAGGAGGGATCCTCTAGAGACGACGTCTTATTGATGTCATCCTTGCTCTCGCATCCGATTGCGCCCAATACCATCATGTGAATGCCGGTTTGCTTCCACATCACGAAGAAGACCAACCTTCGAAGCATTTGGAGGGAAGGACTAATTCCTGGAGGTCTTGGGGAAGGTCATCGTATGTTCACGTTCTTCAATCCATACGTGCCGTGGGATCATCGCTCATGGACTATCACGAAGAGCGTTGACACACGAAAAGGGGACTACATCTGCCTCTACATCCCGACCGAGACCCTGATGGTGGAGTACGGTGGTCGATTGACGGATTCGGGACAGATCGTTACGCCAAAGATCATCCCGTTCTCAGCGATCAGAGGAGGATGGATTCAAGATCCAAAGGATCAAAACAACAAGACATGGCTCCGGTTGTTCGTTCCGTCGGGCGACGACCAGGTAGTCCGGTCAGGCACTGTCAAGTCAAGAACTGTCGCCACCAAGGAGTCCATTCTGAGGATCGCAAGTCAATGCATCGACGCCGACAAGCAACCGTATGACGAGATCACCATGGATGCAATGAACATCGTCCACCAGTTCAGGAACAATCTAATTGAAGCGGGTGGACAAGAACAATACCTCGCCCGCATCAAGCTGGTCGACTACATCGTCGAGCGCAAGAGGGTGGAAACTTCAGGTTGCCGTCATTGCCCTCATTGCCTCAATGAGACGCCAACGAAATTGGCAGTATGTCTAGGATGCTGGACAGAGCTTGAGAGCTGTGGAATTCGACCTTATAGATTACAAGCTCCTGAAGACGATGAAGACGAAGCCACCAAGAAAGAGATCGACGAGGAGGTTCGCCGACAGGAAGAATCGTTGTTCGAGGATACGGTCCACCAAGCACAGGAAAACGTACCTGAATCCAACGATTATGGCTTCAATCCTGACGAAGTCGACTACAACGAAGGCGATGACGAGGAAATGGCTCAGGAGGAAGAGACCCAGCAGGAAGACGACGAGATCGTTGAGGACGACGACGATGATGACATGAACGTCGAACCTGAGAAAGAGCCTTCAGACGAACTGCCAGTATGGACCAAGAATCTTGTGCCTGGAAGCAAGGGTTTGCCAGGAGATGGACTAGTAAACAATGATGTCTCCGAGGCCGCGGCTCACTTGTACGACAATGCCGTGATGTCAAAGATCATCGCAATGTTCAGACATGTTCAGACTCTACTACAACCAGAGAGTCACTTTGACCCCAGAGGAATACTATGCGTTGATGACGGCCACCAAGCGAGTCCGACTGGACCTGGACGACTTCTGCCCCTACACGGGCGAAGATCAGGATGGCAAACTCAAGCGGCCGACTGAGCAGGAATTGGACGCACTCTTTCAGGAGAAAGGGAAGACGAACTCATGGTCAGAGGGAGAATTGATGTACTCTGGGCGGCCGAGAAACATGATGATGCCTGTCATCAAAACTCTAGAAGTTTACGAAAAGATGATGGAGTTTCTCATATGTGCCGGGTACACTCCCGATTCCTTAGGCTTCCTCATGCCAATGACGAAGATGCAGGGAGATGCTAAGGAGAAGCAGGAAATGAGGGTGAACATTAGCAACTTCCTCCGACGATTGATGAAGGGAACTTTTCCCGAATATGAATCATACACCTTCTTTCGTTCCGGGAGCCACGGCTTCCCCAACTGCATTGAACTCCCAGCTTTCTCGGTATATCTGAGTCTGAGAGAAAGGGAACAAAGGGTGGAACTACTCTTCGCTGCCCAACAATGCGGTATTCCATTACCTCGCAACTTCATCGGCAAGATGGCTTACGCCATTCAATTCGCTGAGTCCGAGGCGATGAGGGGAAAGTCCGAAATGAAAATAAAGATGGCTCCGAACCTGGGGGACGAAGTGGTAGGTGAAGTATTCAAAGCAGTCGGGGACAGTGCCAGCACCAAGCGTGCTGCTGCAGACGCGAAAGCCAGATCATCAATGATCATCAACACAGCCTTCACAGAAACCTGAAGATACTGGTTCAGCGTCATCATCGGCCAGTGCACCAAAGGCCAAGGCCATGCCGAAGTCTTATGGACCACCTAAAGCACCACCTGCGAAACCAGCATCGCCGAAAGCTGCTCCGAAACGTGCGGCAGGTTGGGAGAAATCTCAAACGACACCTCAGTGGAAGAAAGTCCGCCGTGAGGAGTAGATCAACCACCTCTGTCCATCCAAGTGATCACTGGACTATAAGATGTCTATCGTCTTTGTGAACAGATGATCAGGAAAAGACCAATTGAGAGGACTCTGAGCGAGGCAGTAGACTAATTCGCTTAGGTTCCATGTTCTCACTATTCCCGATCTGCACGATTTTCTTTTTAGCAATGTGCACGTGAATTCACTAGTTAGCGTCAATTGCTATTCTTGGTGGAGCAGTCAACTTCCGTCGTCGATGGAGTGACTTGCGAAGCCGTAATCGTAGAGTAGCTGCAAGCTAGTGATAATTTGCGTTGTACAGCTCGAACTTGCGCTGACGCATTGCATGCCATAAAGTAGGCAACCCCGGATCCACTACGCTCGTCGGGTGTGGGTGAAGGGGGAGCCGAATGGTTTGCGTGTACAAAGGCGTAATTCGTGCACCACAAACAATATAATTCAAAGTTCCCACTCTCGTGCCTGCGGTGCGAAGCCCCCGTAGGCATGGGGGGTGCTAAAGGGAACTAAACGGTACTGCACACATGTATAAGCATGTGGAGTAGGCCTGACATGACGCCAAATACTTGGCTCAAGTCGCAAGGGAAAACGGTGTTCGCGCTGCCCAGCAATGCTGCCGGGATTCCGGCTACTAACTCGTTAGGGACTCCAACATCTACAACCAGATATCCGGGAACAAGGATTAAAATTGTTCACAGGATATTACCCTCTGGTAAACTAACAGTTTGCTATTGAAGCCATGGCCCATAAAAATAGTTGATTTACCTATTAATAGCATAGTGATTTCCCATAGTTTTTTGTATGTTTACCAGAGGGTAAATTTGATCACGACCGAACCCTGTTCTCCCTGAGCCTGGGAATAATGGTTAGTAAGGGGAATTATCCCGAAATGGCTGAAGTTTCAGGGTAGTGAATTATTCCAACTTGCCCAGATAGGATGACATTAGATGTATGGATCTTGGGTGAAGAAAATTGTGGGATGACGCCCAGAATATCTAATGAATAATGACACTTACTGGATTTTTGAGGCGAAATGATTCATGAAAGATGAGCAGTGTTCTTTAAAGCCTGTTGTTTTTTCTGAGTGCAGCGGCTTGGTTTTGACACACTTTCTTTCGGGAATGATCAAAACCCATACGGGAATCCCTATGATCCCACCATGGAATGACCGAAGGACCGAAGGTTTTGAACACTGCTCAGATGTCCATAGCCACATCATAGATGTCCGCAGGGAACCCCCTGGTTTCTCAATAGAGGGGTGAGGCCCATTAAGACACCCATATAAAATTAGGCCAGCGATTCAGGGAAACATCTCCAAGCTGATCTATTTTTCCTAAAAGGACAAGATGGATCCACATATTAAAAACGAGAAGAATCTTTTCCGACGGTTAGAGGCAGTTTTCAGGGGTGGTTGCGCCTCTGGAAAGCAATGCTGGAAAATGTTGCGCCAGGGATGAACTTGTTGAACATTCTTCAGCAAGATCTGGGGAGATCACCTTAAAAGTGCACAACGTTCAACACAAGTTTGTTGTTAAAACAATGCCATAAACCACCCCCCAAAAAATCACCATGTTTATAGGTGGTATGTGGTATGTATAAACCATTCCCAGTAATGGGTGATAAAATTTGTTTTTCCCACATTACAGTAAGCCTTTTGGCTGAAGTGGATCAACAATGAAGCCATGTGTTATCCAACAATGACCAAGTCCTTGAAGTTTTTTCTGGTTTTGGACAAGGCCAACTCGGAATTGCTGTGTTAGCCAACTTCCAGCCCTGTTATGCCACGCAACGTATGGCAAAGGGAAAGGCAATTTTGCCTGGGTAAACCTTGCTTAGATACTTTAGCCTTGTTAAAATGTACTAACATTATTAACCATTATTAACCAGTATTTTGACATGTACTAAACAGATACATATTAACATGTACTAAATTAACATGTACTCGACACAGCTATTTGACATCGATATTTCGAGAGACACATAGATTCACCATAGTTGTTTTTAGATACCAGCATCCCATTATCATCCGAATCCATTCTTAACTTTGATGAACCATTATTAACCATTATTAACCACTATTATTATACATCATTAATGGTTAATAGTTTATTTTATTAACTATGATACATCCCATTATACATCCCATTATACATACATTATTAAATCCCATCAAATCCCATTATTAACCATTATACATCCCATTATACATCCCATTATACATCCCATGATACATCCCATAAACTATGTCTTTCAAGAAGCCAGCTAGTTCCATCACCAGCTAGAAACGTCCATGAAGAAATAGCCCAGTAGAATCCAAACCTACAAACCTCAATCACCATGAAATATGGTTGAAGAATTTCCCATTGTACTATAATGTATATGTATCTACGTTTCGGGGGTAAACACGAAAACACATAACTTCACAACGCAGCTTCGGCTTAAAGGTAAGTAGTGGATGTGGAATCACAGGCCCTACTGTGATTGTCCCGTCTGCTATTGTCTGCCCCGCATTTTCCAGTTGATCGGAACTGGCACTGGATCCCCCCAGTATCCTTCCTACGTGGCCTTCTTAGGGAACCAGCTGCGTCACCTGGAAGGGGAGCTGCGGGACGAGGTTGCCAGGCGGTTTCCTGGCCAGAGGATCTTTGAGGAGCCGAAAGCCGCACCACCGGCTGCAGCTCCTTCACGGGAGGCCACTGAGGTCTCCCAAACTGAGCCTGTGGCAAGTGGGTCGACTCCACCATTGCTATTGGCCTCCAAGGTACCACCTCCTGTACCTCCACCACAGCTGGCTCGGAGCGGAAGCAGCTTGGACAAGGCAGACAAAGCAGGACCTCCAGTGAAGAGTAAAAGCCCCAGATCAGCCGAACGGAAAGGTACAGCAGCCTCATCACCAAGAAAAAGGAGTAGGAGCAAGAGAAGGGAAAGAAGTCGAAGGCCAGAGGAGCGCCGCAGGGGAGAAGTCAGATCTCCCAGTCCTCGAGAAGTTCCAAAAAGAAAAAAGAGCAAAGACCGAGACAGGAAGAGGAGGAGAAGTTCATCGTCGAGGGCCAGACGATCAGAAGGAGGAAAAGAGAAGAAATCACATCCAGAGAAGCCACCTGAACCGGCTTACCCTCCATCATACCGAGGAGGAAACGAAAGTTGGGGCCCTCGGCAACCCAGCTATCCACCTCCATCCAGTCGTGGTAGGGGCTGGCAGGGAGAGCTACCAGTATCTGCTCATCCCCGGTGGACGCAGTCTGAAAACAAGGGACAAGTCAAGAGAGCCAAGCAGGAGCTCTACAATCGAAGGTATCACAGGTAAGAGGGGAGACTATGCCTCCCAAAGCCAAGGCTGTAGTAGCCCGGCGACCAGCCGCCCGGCCCAGAGGCCTGAGGAGACCAGCGGCTGCAGAAGAGGAAGTAGACGCAGAAAGGCGGTTGAAGAAGTTTTCAGAGGTTGATGTGAGATCCTTGGTGAAGCTTGGACCTGTGGTGCTGGATGATGCAAAGTACTATGGGCAATCAGCTCCCATTGCAGGACACTTCAAGGGATTGAAGGTAGAAGGCGAGAACATCTTTGTGAAGCGGAAGGCAAGTGGCACCAAGAACGAAGAGCTGCTGCGGGTTCTCAGCGGAAAGAAGGATAAGATGGTAAACATCCACTTGTGTGAGGAAGGATGTTCTGGCCAATTGACTGATGAGGTCCTTCTGCACTCCCTGAGCTATGAGGAGACTGAATTGACCAGAGTCCCGTGGCTTACCAACTTGGTACTAGCGCGTGAGGATGAGGAGGAAGTCGATGAGATGGCGGAGCTCCGGAAAGAGAAAGAAAGAATGGAGAAGGATTTGAAAGGAGCGTCAAAGAAGCTGGACAGCAAGGAAAAGAAGCGAAAGAGAAAGAAGGAGAAGGAAGAAGGGAGGCCTGAGAGGTCTCCCAAGAGAGAAAGTGAGGATTTGGAGCCTGGTCAAAAATCGTTGGTGAGCGTATTCAGGAACACAGGCATGGACCCGGATCCTACCAGAAGGGCAAAAGTCTTGAAACGGGCACGGAAGATCGGAAAGAAGGTGAAGAAGAAGAGTAAAAAGAAGGAGAAAGGAAGTTCGTCAGCAGGAGGCTCCAGCTCAACCAGTTCCTCAACAAGTGGATCCACGGACTACGGCATGGAGGGGCTGTTTGAGGAAGAGAAAAGGTTACGGGCAATTTGGAAGAAATGCCCCGGGGCTTTAACAGCCCGTTCAATTCAAGAGGTGAAGAGGACTTTGGTTACGGCCGCTGGGACAGTGTGGGAGGTAAACAAGGCTGCGTTACCACCCTTATATACCCAGTATTGCAGACAAACTGTGATGCCGGGTATGTCAGCGTCGTTGCAACAAGAGACGTTGACCATTGGGCAAAGTCTTGACTTGCTGGCCCAGGGCTGTATAGCCTCATGCATGGACCTCTTAAACCAGAGGTTAAAGTCCTTAGAGGCTTTGGGCAAGGGAGCCCATTGGAGCCTTTGTCGACAATACGAACTTGTAAAAGTTGACGAAGGAGGTATGACAGAGGAGCAAGAACGCCTGGGAGCCGCGAGACGTGCCCGTGAAGAAGAGCGTTTGCGATCTTTGATGGTGAGGGCGCCTGGCTCAAAAGGGTCTGAAGCGGCCCCATCAGGCAAAAACAGAAAAGGGAAAGACAACAAAGGTGCCAACAAAGGGTCGACAGGTGACAGCGGCAAAGGCAAAGGACAAGGAGGGCGAGAGGAAGCGAAAGGGCAATGGCAGAAGAAGACAGAGAAATGAGAGAGGAAGGAACACCTGAGACCCAGAGGCACCGAATAAAGAGGAAGGAGGAAGCTTCTTTGATTAGCTCAGAAAAGATGAGGCGATGTGAAAGTTTTCAAACAAAGGAGGCTGTTGCAGAGGAGGCTGAGAAATCTGGAGGGGAAAGGGAAAGAAGTTTCACCATGGCTGATTTTGATCATCTTCTTGACGAAGTTCAGAAGGAAGCCTATGGAAAAGAAGGGAGGGACCCTGGGTGGTGCCGGGGTAACTCCCAAAAAAGGAAAGAATTAGTGGCATGTTCTGAAGACGGGAGTAAAGCAGAGGACTCCCAAAAAGAAAAAGAATTTGATGCAAAGACAAAAGAAGGGAGTAGTAAAGAATTTGAGGATGACTCCCAAAAGAGCGGTGAGGAGATCCAAGACCAGATTAGGACACGTCTAGCTGGTTTGGGAAAGAATTGCACAGTCGGAGAGCTAGGAAGCCTGGTAATCCATGTCCTTGAACTACTTGAGATTCATTCACAACAGTGCAGACCAGGGTCCACGACTAGGAAGTTTGATCTTTTTCCACTTCCAGTCCCAAGGCAGGGGTTACCGGTTTCCGGAAGGCATCCTTTTCTCCAGGCACTTGTAATGTGCCTAAATAGCCTACACGGCTGTGGCGAGGTAGGCACTGGTGGCGCACTGTCACAACCCGCCCGAGTGGTGCTCAAAAGGTTAGAGAGCGTGGTGGAGGGGTCACACATCCTGGATGAAGTTCTCCCAGAAATGGATTTTGCAAAGTTTTTTACTCTGAAGGGTTTGGACTATGCAGGGGAAGAAGTCAAACTGGCACAACCTATTAGTTGGCGTAGTGTGGAGGCCTCATTGCCTCCCGAAGCAGGGTCTTTGGATATTAGGGATTTCTGCACGGGGGGTGTTCTACATTTCATCAACAACATCGAGGAAACCATTGTTTCAGTTGACCTGCAGACTCCTATGAAGTGTCCTTCTGTTATGGTTTGCGAGGGTGATTGGGAGCCTCTAGCAAGAGGACTTGTTGATCGAGGTCTTTGCAAGATTGTTTGTCAAGAAGAACTTCATCATATCGGATCCCAACCTTTACTCAACGGTCTTTTCTCAGTCGGCAAAGATGAGATTAAGAACTCGATCCCAGTGAGCAGATTGATCATGAACTTGAAGCCTTGGAATTCCATCAGTAGGAGTTTAGCAGCTGAGGTAGGAACACTTCCATCCATTACTCAAATGGGCGCCCTCTACATCCATGATAGTGAAGTAATGGTCACATCGTCCGAGGACCTCAGATGCTTTTTCTACCTGTTCAAGGTGCCGCAGGCGTGGTGCCGCTTCATGGGGTTTGGAAGGGAAATCCCCCCAACTATGGTGCCATTGGACGGAAAGAACAAGAAGTGGTACCTTGCTGGCACTGTATTGCCAATGGGGTACCTCAACAGCGTTGGGATAGCCCAACACATCCATAGAGGGGTGATCACCCGCGCTTTGGGATCTTTGGCTGGGCTGGGGAAGACGGTCCAGGAGATTAGAAGGGATCGCATTTTTAGCGCCTGTTCAAACCTTTTTAGAGTTTACCTTGACAATTTCGACCAGCTGCAGAAGCTGGACCGAGCCACGGCGCTCTTGGTGTCAGGGTCTACTTCAGATTTGGTGGAACAGATAAGGGAGTTTTATGGCAAGAGCCAACTCCCAAGGCACCCCAAAAAATCGGTGGAGCAAGCTCTTCAAGCAGAAGTCCAGGGAGCTTGGGTGGATGGAGACTTGGGTACGATCACGGCAAAGCCTAGTAAGGTGGCTAAGTATATCAGGTTGGCTCTTGAGATCGTGGGTCGTGGTAAGGCCTCTCAACGAGAACTTCAGGTAGTTGGTGGAGGTTTCGTCTACATTGCAATGTTTAGGCGGCCTTTGCTATCTTCTTTGAATCAGATTTGGAGAACCATTGTGGAAGAGGCCCCCAGGTTACCCCATTCAAGGCTGCCTTTGAAGCGAGAAGTTATGATTGAACTGATCCGGTTTATTGGGTTATGCCCCTTGAGTTTCATCAATTTGAGGGGCGAATTTGATGAGGTAGTCACTGCAAGTGATGCTTCCACCACAGGTGGGGGAATTTGCAGAAGTAAAGGCCTGACCCCATATGGTCATTCAGCTAGCCTCAGTCAGGTCAGAGGCGATATCCCCGAGGAACATGAGCTGACACAGGTGCTCAGCGTGGGGCTTTTTGACGGCATCAGCGCGCTGAGGGTGGCGCTGGATTTGGTCAAGGCACCTATGGCAGGGCACATTTCAGTGGAGCGATCCCCGGAAGCAAGAAGGGTGGTTGAAGCCCACTTTCCAGAAAGTGAATCCTATGACAACGTCGAGCTCATCACAGAAGAGGTGGTCAGAAACTGGTCTTTGAAGTATGCCACAGTGGGCTTGGTGTTAGTGGGCTCAGGGCCTCCATGCCAGGGCGTCTCAGGCTTGAACTCCGATCGGAAAGGAGCGCTACGAGACCATCGTAGCAAGCTATTCACACATGTACCTCGGATCGTCTCAATATGCAAAAGGTGGTTTCCGTGGGCTCAGGTTCACAGTTTGACTGAAAACGTGGCCTCAATGGATAAGGGAGACTGTGCGGCGATGAACGCTGAATATGACTCCCAGCCATGGTTCATTGACGCTGACGGGATCAGCCTTGCACACCGACCTCGTCTATACTGGATAACCTGGGAACTCATGGAGGAGGAAGGTGTGGAGATCTACCTGGGCACCAATGGACAACTACCCTTACTAGGAGAGGTCGTCCTTAAAGCTCCTGTAGAAGAAAAAGCCTTCTTGGAACCAGGTTGGAGACGTACGGGAGAGAAGGCTCTCCCAACCTTCACTACATCACGGCCGAGTTCGAAGCCTCTGAGAAGACCTGCAGGGCTCAAAGATTGTGATGAGGAGGAACTAGCTCGATGGAGGGAAGATTCTCATCGATTCCCGCCATACCAATACAAGACCTGTCACTGCTTGATCGACAACCAAGGGAGTCTTCGGACTCCTAGTGTCAGAGAAAGGGAGGTGATCTTGGGATTTCCTCCCAACTACACAAGACAATGTATGAAGAAAAGCGAGCACGGCACGGTCCACCACAATGATTGTAGATTAAGCTTGTTGGGCAATAGCTGGTCAGTGGGGGTGGTAGCATGGTTGGTGGGGCAACTGCTGAAACCTCTGGGCATTATTTCCCCATTTTCCCTAGCTCAGTTAGTTACCAACATCACACCTGGACGCCAAGCTGACCTACAAAGCCTGCTACTACGTCCTCCTCTCATACAAGGTACCAAGACTATGTGTTCCTCATCCCGCCTAGTGGCTAAACTGTCAGGTTTAGTATCTCTAAAGGGAGAAGATTTGCTTCTTCAAAGCACAACAGAGATCCCGGTGAAGTACCATAGGTTGCGTGCTGGAATTCCAGCGAAACTTTGGAGATGGGCCACCGTTGCGGGTTGGCAGTGGGGTGGGGATGTGGAGCATATCAACGTTCTAGAAGCACGAGCTGTACTCACTACTATCAAGTGGCGTGTTTTTCAAAAGTTGCAAGTCAATTTAAGGTGCATCCATTTGGTGGACAGCTTAGCGGTTTTGCACGCTTTGACAAGGGGTCGTTCTTCGTCTAGAAAGATGAGGAGAACTATGATGCGGATTAGTGCTTACTTATTGGCTAGCGGTCTCCAGCCCGTATGGGCGTATGTGGATACTAAAGACAATCCTGCCGATCGACCCTCTAGGTGGAGGGTCAAAAAGCGATGGGTAAAAAAGTAACTGCATTATCAGGGACCGCTAGCAAAGAAGAAAGACGTAAAATCCGCAAAAAGTTAGGAACCTTGAAAAGTCTAACAGTGCAAGCAACTACAAAAGCTCGTTACAAGCAAGGTTTGCAAAACTTCTTTGACTTCCTTAAACATGAAGGGCTAGATCTACCTCGAAAAAAGGATGACATGGACGCGCTTGTTTCTGACTATCTGGAGTACCTGTGGAGCCAGGGAGAAGGCCGTGCTACAGCCAGTAATTTCATGGCAGCATTACAAGACTATATGCCAAAACTCAAGAACCATTTACCTGGGTCGTGGCGGCTGATGCGCACATGGACTACTCATGAGATCCCCCCAAGAGCTCCCCCTATGACTGAAGCAGTTTTGAAAGCAATGGTCGGATGGGCGGTGACCCATGAACATTACACTTTTGGTCTAAGTCTGCTAGTAGCGTTTTATGGGCTCCTCCGAACTGGAGAGCTGCTCACCATTCAAGCATGGCAGATACACATGGAGTCTCCATTTAAACCCGCGGTCCTCAACCTAGGTTTAACAAAGTCGGGTAAGCGGCAAGGAGCGGCCGAGAGTGTTACACTCACTGAACAAAAAGTCCTGGCTCCTTTATGGGCCTGGAAAAGCAAAGTTCCACCACATACGTTCCTTACTTTAAAGCCGCATGCCTGGCGCAATCTGTTTAGTGATTGTCTTTCTAAGTTGAAACTGGACCAATGGGAATTCAGACCTTACTCACTGCGTCGCGGGGGGGCAACGCATTTGTTTGTGAAGTGTGGATCACTTGACAAAGTGGTAGTAGCTGGCCGTTGGACAGCTGTGAAAACTGCCCGCATTTATATCAACTCAGGCCTAGCGATGCTTTCCGACATTCAAATTCCTAAACCGCTACTTTCACCATTTCACCGTATTTATACAACTTGGACTTTTAATCCCTCGCTTGAGCAATCTCTCAAAGAGAGAAGGACAGGGGGACGTGGAAGCTCTCGCAAAGCGCAAAAATTTTTTGTTTAGAAGGGAGGGGGAAGCCTGAACGATCCAGATATCCTGTTTTTCTTTTTTCAAATGATTGTCTGTGCCTAGTGTCCGTTATTTCTCTGGTGTGGCGAGAGATACGGAAGGCACGGGTAAATGTACTATTTTCCGGTGTGGCGGAAGATAGTCCATTTGAGACCCATAAGAAGGGGAGGGTTCCTTCTTTTGACAATCAGAAACTCTATATCATTGCATTTTCAACTCTTTAATTTGACTAAATTGGTCTGCACCGCTTGTGAAAATGTTGTGTTGTGAGTGTTTGTATCTACGTTTCGGGGGTAAACACGAAAACACATAACTTCACAACGCAGCTTCGGCTTAAAGGCCCACCCCCCCTCCCAAGCGCAAAGCGCAAAAATTTTTTGTTTAGAAGGGAGGGGGAAGCCTGAACGATCCAGATATCCTGTTTTTCTTTTTTCAAATGATTGTCTGTGCCTAGTGTCCGTTATTTCTCTGGTGTGGCGAGAGATACGGAAGGCACGGGTAAATGTACTATTTTCCGGTGTGGCGGAAGATAGTCCATTTGAGACCCATAAGAAGGGGAGGGTTCCTTCTTTTGACAATCAGAAACTCTATATCATTGCATTTTCAACTCTTTAATTTGACTAAATTGGTCTGCACCGCTTGTGAAAATGTTGTGTTGTGAGTGTTTATATATATATATATTAAGCATATTCATCCCGAAAGCGTCCCAGGTTTCTATGGTCCGGTCGACTCCTTCGAAGGCAGCGGGGAGTCCTTGGTGGTGGCAGATCCAGACGAGGCGGGAGAGAACTGGTCCCCCGTGGCAACTCCAGGTACTTTTATGGGATTTAATGGGATGTATCATGGTTTATAATGGTTAATAATGGTTTATAATGGTCAATAATGGTTCATCATGCTTAAGAATGGTTAATAATGGGATTCTCATAGGATTTTATAGGTATTTGATAGCTTCGATCGGGATTTTAGAGGATTTTGTTCGGGATTTGATAGGCATTTAATGGAGATATCACCAACGATTTTGGAATATGATCAGATTAGGTCATTTATGGTGATTTTTGTGGGATGGTAGTTGGGATTAATGGGACTTTTATAAGTCATAAAAGATTATCATGGCTTATCATGTTTGGTTTATAGGCTAAAGGTAATATATGATGGTAAATGATGGTATACATACGGTACATTTTTTTGTATTACTATGATATGATATGATAGATGGTATACCAATGTTATATGTATATATATATAAATCAATAGTACATATATGCTAAACAACAGTGGGGCGTCCCATTTGCAAGCGGATGATCCTGAATTTTTGGTGCTAAGCATCATCAACCATCATTTATCAACTTTATCAACCAATCGTCCCCATCATCGTTATTTTTGCTGGTTGCAGTACCCTCATGTAACCTAACATTGATGTGGAATACCAACTACTTGTAGATCACTTTCCTTCGACTTCCATGAGTTTTCCGCATCTTTGTGAGTTACACTCCGGCAACCAACTGTGACAATTGAAAATCCCCGAACGACATGAAGGTTCAAAAAGCTGGGAAAATCAACGAACTAAACCTATAGGTCATTTTCCAGCAACCAATAGGCAATATCATATCTATTTCCATGATATCTCCATCAAATTCCAGTTATGGTTGATTTTAGATCCCAGATTATCCTATGAAACTGCTGCTGAAAACTCACTCAAAAAAATATCCCACGAGAATCCCCATGATGTTCCTGTTTCTGGTTGATTTTACCCTCTGGTAAACTAACAAAAAACTATGGAACATCACCATTTTATAGCTCGGTAAATCAACTATTTCTATGGCAATTTTCAATAGCTATGAAACAAATTACCAGAGGGTAGATCGCAATTAGCCTTCTGAAATTGGTTCTGAAAAATCACCATGAAATATCCCGTGATAATCCTATCCAATCGCTCCGAATCAGCATCAATTACAGTAGTTACTTATAGTTTCTTAGTGACTTCACAAAAAAAATCACAATTTTAATCATATTTTTATCATATCTCCAAAAAAGACAACTATCATTAAGAGTCCTTGAGGGTACAGGATGGGGTCCCCCAGTTATAAGTTGGTTTATAAACCATTATAATCCCCATTAACTAGTTCGTAATATCTACCATAAACCATAGTTTTTTCAGCCACTTTTCTAAACACCAACTGAACGCAACAACTAACGGGGGCCCCATCCTGTACCCGTTTTTGGCCTTTCAAAACGAGCCCTTGACTTGGCCCTTGGGCCTCGACTTCACGACAGGCTTGGGCCTTCCAGATCCTGTCGGATCCCACTGGTACCAGCGCCATCTGGGCTGCGCAGCGATTGCCAGACGACCACATGACCGTCGTGGCACCTCGTTGGAGTCGGTGATCAAAACCCTGGGAAGATCTTGGAATTTACCCGGCCTGGTAAACGGTTACAAAAAGCGAACTTGAAGCCATGGCCCAGTCGAAATAGTTGATTTACGCATCAAAAAATGGTGGATCTTTCCATAGTTTTTGGTAAACGTTTACCAGGCCGGGTAAGCATTGAACATCGTCTTGTTTTTCCGTGAAACCATGGGGGATTTCATGGAAGATTCATGGGGGTTTTCGCTATATTTATCTGCATTTACTGTACGTAACATCTAATGTCAGACATCAAATATCATGTGTCTCTCTCTCTATATATATATAATACATGTATACACACACACATACACATACATATGTGTAGATACATATGTATAGTTGTAATATCTCTTCATGCCAAAAATTGGGCCGCAGAGTGTTTGCAGGAACCTACATCGACCCACATAGACATTCAAAAAAATGCCACACCTCGCCACCAGCACCCTGGAACACCCTTGGACCTGGGGAGCGGAGGCCAATATGTACACCATCCGGGAGGTGGATGCCAACGACAAGGCAAATTTTATCTTGTCGCCCAATCTCTTCGAAGTGGCGAAGAGCAAGGGATGGTCGCTTGGTAAGGCCGGAGTCACCATGGTGGATGTAGGATGAAATCACGTATGACTGGGACCATTAAGTATGGGTTAAGAGGAGGGTGCGATTCTCTGGATAGACCTTGGTGCACGAACAGTTCAGAAGAAAGCAATGTCACTCCATGAAACAGTCAGAACACCAAAAATTGGGAAAAATAGAGGCGGCTAGGAATGGCTAGGATGATCCTCGCAGCCCATAGGCTATAAATTTGGGCAAACGGGCAAACGAGACATCTACAAGAACTATCAAGCCTAGTTAGCCTAGTCTGACACCTCAATAAATGCTTTGACCCAGGATAATGTAGCGTAAAACCATTCACAAGAGCTTTTCCTCGGGTAGGAGCAGATGTTTTTTCCACCGCAGGCAGCTGAAATCTACAGAGTTTCACAGTCTTGTCACCTGAAAAACTGAAAAAATCAACCTGGTCATTTGCGCTACCCTCTGGTAAACTAACAAAAAACTATGGAACATCACCATTTTATAGCTGGGTAAATCAACTATTTCTATGGCCATTTCCAATAGCAACGAAACAAATTACCAGAGGGTAATCGAACATGTCTTCTCTTGACGATGAGTTCTGATTCACCGTACTAGGTACATAAATGTCGTCTTGACTTGCAGAAAGTCGTGTTTTTTTTTTTTCTGTGGGCGTGCAGCTGCGTGGATGTGGATCTTTAAGCATGGTTGACTACAGAATCATATAGGAAATAATGGTTAATAGTGGTTAATAATGGTTAATAATGGTTAATAGTGGTTAATAATGGTTAATGATGGTTAATATTATCAACCAATGATTATGAAGCTTAGTTTCTGTTGGCGTACAGGTGGTGTTTTGATCTTCACGAATGTTTGATCACAAAACTCATGATCTGCAGATTCTTCTGCCTTTACTTGGTTGACAACACGGGCAATGAGAGTTGATTCCATTTGATTCCCAGGGTCGCGCGGCCCTCGCACATAAAATAGTCGTATCAAAAGGACATGCACAAGGTTATTCTCAACTCAAGCATGCTGAACATCAAACAAGAATCACATTTTCCCTCAGCGTGCGCAAGACATTCTTTATTTCAACTTATTTCACGAGGATCTTGTAACATAGCGGGCACATGGTGTTTACATTTTTTCCGGGTGACTTTTCACAAGCCGGGTGGGTGACTTACCACTAATGCAGCGTACACATGCGGGAGGATGACTTACTGCAACCCCGGGTGACTCAACCCTCGTTCTTCTACAGTTCACCCGAAAAAACGGCCCACACGGCTTGACCGCCACAAAAAACTGCCGCCAATGTGAGATCCACAATAGTAAACCATGCCCAATGATCAACCACAAAACGGAACTGTTGTCTGTAAATATGTGTCGAGCAAATCATAGAGTGTGGCATACAAATTCAAAAGTTCATAAATCACCACTCTTGGGGTATGTTCATGATTCCGGGTTCCATCCAAGTGATATACCCATTGTAACCTATTATAACACCTACTTAACGTAATTAATCAACCACCTTACCGTAGCTATCTACCATGTGGTGGCCCCCTAATTCTGCATTGGTTTCCGACCCCCATGAAAACTAGATATATATATATATTTACATATATATATATATATATATTTACATATATATATATATATTTACATATATATATATTTACATATATATATATATGTATATATTTACATATATATATGTATATATTTACATATATATATATATATGTATATATTTACATATATATATAATTAATTATAATATATATATATGTTATAATCTGCACATCTCTACCTTAAAATCTACCCTTTAAACCATGGGTCCATGGCTTAAAAACAGCTTTTTTAAACCAGTTCCACCGCCGAGGTGGAAGGATGGTACACCTTTTGATTTCACCAAGATGTACTCCGGTGGCGAGTGCCCTGGCGTGCGGAGGGAACCATGGAGGGAAGGTGCGGCCTTTGGTACCGGGTTTTTCTGGTATATTGTGGTTATGACTAACATAGCCATGGTATAGATGGCCTATTTATAGATGATTTTCCCAGCTACAAACCTCCATTTATAAGGGATTTTCCATGGCTATGTCAAATAACTAGATGGTACATTAAAAAATGGACATGTTCATAATATGTTGATGGGAAAAGAAAATGGGATTTGGATGGATTTTTCGGAGTTCCATTTTTTTCTGACACTCTCCCCAGAATAGACAAAAGATTATGTTTTGACTAAATGATCAAACCTCACGAGTTAGCAACCCCAAAGTCCACATGACCTCGATCATAACGGCCCAACTAGGTCTATGTAGAGAAGAATTCAGTTCTTCACTTTCTAGATGACGCGCTAAAGGAGAAAGACCGTGGATGACTCCATGTCAGTGGTTTTATACAGAATCGAGCCTCCAAAACCAGCCGCACAGAGGATACCCTTCGGGGATCAAACGTGGCCGTGGAAAATCCATGAAAATCTCCCCATCTATTTAGAGATGATTTTCCCAGCTATAAAGCTCCATATTTTTCTGGGATTTACACCACAGAGTATGTAAGATTGCTATTGATTGCTAATTCGTTATTTAGAGAACCCTTGACACTGATCAATCAGAGACTCCCGCTGGTTTCGTTCGCGAAGTGGCAACCGTTTCCATGGTTTTCAGAACCCCTCCACCACATGTTGGCGTTTTGATTGATTCCCTGCCAGTGAATAATTGTTGCTAGCGATTTCGAACATTTGGTACCCATGAAGAACATCGTATTCCTCCTTCAGGTTGATGGAATCCCATGTTCGACAGGAAAAGTTCGATGCTAGCGTAGTTGACTCTTGAACTACCGAGATTTTTTATGCCTAAACATCTGAGAATGAAGAGTCAATGGGAGATCTCCAGGATCCAATTCATGGAGGTACGTAAACGTACCATAAGTTTGGCCATATGAATTGTGGTGATATTCACTTACATAGGCCTAAAAAATAGGCCTTATATAGTATATGTTAGGTACCTCCATACCCCGTCCAGCAGGTACGCACACAAGTACTACTCGGGTCGCCGCATGTGGCAGGGATTTCAAATGGCCTCGCCCTCGTTGTCCCTGCCGGCCGACTATGAGGCCGATGGCACCCCGGCACGAGAGTTGTACGACCCAAGATATATTAGGGATTATCTATCATCATCCATAGTATGAATATATAATAACTATTATTATTAATAATAATAGTAATAATCAATATATGTATATGTATATACATATACATATATACATATATACATATATACATATATACATATATACATACATATATGCATATATACATAAATACATATATACATATATACATATATACATAAATACATATATACATATATACATATATACATATTTACATATATACAAATATACATATATACATATATACATATATACATATATACATATATACATATATACATATATACATATATACATAGATATATACATATATACATAGATATATACATATATACATAGATATATACATATATACATATACATAGACATATACATATACATATACATATAGATATACATATACACATACATATACATATACATATTTATGTATAGAATCATCTACCATCATACATGTTGTTCACATGTATATTGGGGGTTATCTATCATCATCCATGCGAATCCCAGTGAATCCAAGCACTGAAACCAGCCTTCCGCGTAGCCTCCGGGAATCAAACGTGGTTTTTTTTCACATCCTCCATTTCTGGTTGGTGGTTTCAAACATGAATGGATTATTTTCCATAGTAGCCATAGTGGGATGTCATCCTTCCTTCCCATTGACGAACTCCATGATTTTTCAAGATGGTTAATTATTGCACCACCAACCAGATTATTATCAACCATATATTAACCATATATCAACCATATATTAACCATCATTAACCAGTTCGATGATTTAGTTCGATGATTTTCCACGTTTGACGGCAGGACATTCGCTACAAGGCTGCCTATCCTTGGTCGGTCAAGCCTGACCCTCACCTGCAGCGAGCTCTGGGCGGTTCCTGATGGTTGGCTGTCCCCCGAATCCCGAGGAATCCTGAGAAAGATAGGACGGATATACTATATATATAACTAATATATAATTAACCATAGAATATATGTATGTATGCAATTGTATGCATATATATATATATATACAAAAACAGATATGGTTGGTGGTTTTGAACTTTGTGTTTTCAACCTTTGGATGATGATCTCCCTTTTTCAGGGGCATTGAAACCACGCAGAGAATATCTCAAGCCCCGGAATCCCCGCAGATGTTTTGGCCTTCAGAGGGGGAGTGAAACAACCAGCCACATTAAGTCCATCCTAGAACAAACAAACATCGCTGCGTTTTGTTGTTTTTTATTTCAGTGTACAAGAGGACTTAGCTTGGTCTTGTCCAAATCTCAAACCCTGGGCTTTTGAACTTTGCTCCATATTTTGGGGTGCAGTTGGATTTACCAATGGCTACAGCCGTGATTATAACTTAATTAGAGATATTAACCCTTTAGCTATGGCGCTAAATACCCATGCAAATCAAGTGGAACTGCCCAAGTAGGTTTCCAAGACTACCTGGGGATCAGACTCTATTTGTTATTTATGGCTATTGCAACCCCCAATCAGATGCCGGGTTTAGCGTTTCCTGAATGGTGAAAAAACCTCATAGTTATCATAGTTCCCACTTTTCTATCTATCTGTGCTATATATATATATATGTATAATTATAATACACATATATATATATATACACAAGGTGGTGCCCCATAGTTAGCTAAGTTGGTTTATAAGTCCAATAACTAGGGTTGATTAGGGGGTTATATCTATAGTTAATGGGATTATAAACCAACTTATAACTATGGGGGCACCACCTTGTATATATGCTCAGCGCCCCCCCCAGAACCCCCAAGCAACCTGCCATTGGATGGAGATGGGCGATGTGCTTGAACAAGTCGTAGCAACATACTTGCTGTTTGGCATAGACAAGAACAGAAGCATACATATACATATATATATATATATGTATATACTGTATATATATAGATGTATATATATATATATATACACATGTTGGCGCCAAACCCCACGTTCGACCATACCAACAAGATCTCTCCTCTACGACTCTACTATCTGAATCAAACATGATCTACACCCTCCAAAAACACACGTTCAACAAAGACCAACGGTCAAGTACATGAGTCATGCAGAGAAGGATGGCTCAAAACAGGCAGCCCGGTAGACTGCCAGACTCTGTCTGGCGGTGGGTGCAAGATGCTGCTTTCAACCAATCCTGATATCCGGGTGAGACATGCATAAGTTTAACAAATCTTCACGAGGGATCAAATCCCCCACTCCCTCGACCAAATATGCGGAATGGTTTCATAGCTGGTTGACAAACGCAGACATGTAGCGGAAAGCCTATAGACGGTGTGCACCGCTGCTCCACGCTGGAAGGGCTCATGAGTGTCTCCATGATAACAATGATATGATGACGATCGTGATCATGTCGCGTCCAGTTGACTTCCGGCACGGTCAAACGTAGGGTTTGCAGCGTACATGTTTAATCACACTAAAAGAAATTTACGGAAATAAATTTAGATATAAACGCTATCTTCAATATATATCTATATCTCACAACACCACCACCACCAGCAGCAGCAGCAGCAGCAGCAACAACAACAACAACAACAGCGACCCGTTTTTTCGGAGGAGGGCCCGGAACTACGACGACGACGACGACGACTACTACTACTACTACTACGACTACTCCTGCTGCTGCTGCTGCTCCTACTACTGCTACTGCTGCTGCTACTGCTACTACTGCTACTGCGACTGCGACTGTGACTACGACTACATCTGCATAAGGATGGACCCTCCACCCATTGTGTGGATGGACCCTCCACCCGTTGTGAAAAGGGGGAAGGGCCACCCTCCGTCAACATTCTACACAGGGAAATATACTTAGAATGGCTTTTGCCCATCTTCTCATCTTCCACAGCCGCGCGCATCCCAGCAACATTTCACAGCAACAAAACCCCGAAAACAATGGGAACAAGCGAAGCATAATCATAAACGAATAAAATTCTCAATCAACCAAGACGATTATTTAGTAGCGGAAAAGGCTCTGGTAGACTTAATGATTCAGGTTTCAGCAAAAACTCCCATACAATAATTTGGTGGCAGGAAAGGCTTCCGGAGATTAATTTAGTAACAGAAAAAACTCCCGTACAGTCCTTTACACTTCCGAACAGAATAATAGTTCCCGGGTGGGGTGATACTACAATGTTTCGTGAGATTGTGCTTTGTTTTTGGTGCCTGTCAGTGTTTTGAGAGATCAACGCCCCAAACATTGACAGGCACCAAAAAAAAACAAAAAAAAACAACCACTAGATGCACCAAACCCTCACAGGCACCAAAAAAAAACAAAAAAAAACAAAATCCCAGCATCTACTCACGATTCTGGACCCCCCATGCCTACCAATGTTTTGTGAGATTGTGCTTTGTTTTTTTGTTTTTTCGTGCCTGCCAATGTTTTTCGAGCATCATTACAAAACAAAATGCAAAAAAATGCGCCTAGGTTTCAGAGCCATCAGATGCAGAAAACATCGGTATTTACAATGTTTTGTGTTCATTTTCATTCAAAAATTACGTCCATGGTCCCCCGCTCTCAAAAAAAAATGGGTCACAACTTTTGTTGTTTTGGGTGGGGTGGTCCAAATTTATGCACAACATGTTTCCGTGTACATCCCCAGGTTTCATTTGAAATAACCGACCTTCTTTCAGGATAAACTCGTCTCGCAGCATGATGTTATGGCCTGGCACCGGGATTGGTCCTTTGGCATCGATCGGGTTGGTGAATTACTTGAGACTCAGATCAACAGGTGGTTTGAAACATCGAAAAAACATCGGGACATAGTCACATTGGGTGATCCGTATTTTGTTTCATGGAACTTCCGGGCGCCGGGAGTGTGGCCTCGCAACTAGCTCTCAGCTGAAAAAATGAGGGAAGGGCAATGCCATAATGGGATGAACAGTGGATACTAATGGGATAATATGGATTAATGTGGGATAATAGTGGGAACATCACGGTGACAAGTATGGGATAACTATCATAAACCATCCTTGATGGCGGTTTATGAATTATTGGATAAAACAAAATATGACTGGGATGATGTACAGTATGACCCCCCAGCCATGGTTGGTGATTGGTTTCGTTTTTGGCATTGGGTGGATCCCACATGAATGAAACTTGTTGGAATCATTTTTTGGCCCTTTTGACCTGGTCGGTTTCTTGGGGTTTCAGGATTCGACCAAGCACGGTGACTTCTTAGGGTCGCTGCCTGAGGTATGCTGGAACTGAGTTCGCAGGGCTCCCTAGCACCTTGCGAACAGGGGATGTTCCGTAAGCCATGTTGGGGCATATAGACAGAAGATATCCAGTATAGCAATCCAACTGGCTGATTGAATTCACCTCAGGGAAAGATATTGGGACATATTAGGTGGTTCATAGCCTTCATCGACTAGTTCGATAAATCTACCATTTGCTTCTTTTTGGTATACCCATGTGATATTAAAATTAAAAACCCAGTGTTTGCCCATGATCTATCCCATGATTGTTGGTGGAATCCCCATTATGTGCCATGATCAAAACATGGCTCGGATACCCATCTTGGGGGATGGTCATCAATCCATCATGCTTGGATTCCCATTGATGGATTACCATAAACCATTACAGAATCCTAACTTGACCCATTCAACCCCATGAAATCCCATGGTATCTCCAAAACATTTTTAAAAAAACACATAAGCCCCACTAAATCACAATTTCAATCCATTTCATATCATTGGAGCAGTGGCTGCTAAACCCCTCTTGGGTGATTTATATATTGGGCCGATGCCGATACCATCCTTTAGATATTGGGACAATCCGTGAACTGGGCAATCCGTTCCTCAGCCAGTAACGCTACGCGATCGTTAAGAGGAATAACTCAGCCATATTCATTGGGCCACATCGATAAGGTATATGGCTATTGGTCAAAACCCTGGCACCTAGTGAACCCCAAAATAGCTGGTAAATGGATGTTCATCCCATTAGAATTGATAATAATAGGTTTTGACCCACCCCCATATAGAAACCATAATGGGGATATACTTGTAATTTCATCATTGATGTCCTTTGCCCACTGGTTTATTTAGAGGAGTCCCATCAAAAAAAGATAGACAAATGATAAAGGGAAGCATCTCCAAGCCGGCCCATTTCATATAATTTCATGTCATTTCATCAGTCCTGGTGGAGATCCACTGTGCCCCCTCAGTGATGTGAACGTTGGTTTAGTTTCCCCCCATGAATACTAGTTCGTTATTTCAGTATGCTCAACCCAATCGTGAAGGCCCCCAGAGTTCCAAAGCCACCAACTTAGCGATTTCCAAAAATCCCGGGGGACCCCCGGAGATCCTCCAGGTATCTCCAAGGTATAGTATCTACAGATCTAAACCCCATTTATAAGAGCAATCTATCCTGGTTGGTGGTTTGGAACATGAATTTTATGACTTTCCAGAAACAGTTGGGAATTTCATGATCCCAACTGACGTTCACTCCATGATTTGTCAGAGGGGTAGGTCAACCACCAACCAGTATCATATTATATAATATCTGGGTAAATTATAACGACCTCACTGCGACCTCACTGGGAATCATGGTTAATAAGGAAAATCATCCCCAAATGACCTTAATTCAGGTTAGTGAAATATTATAATTTACCCAGATAATATGCTATACTGCAATAGTTAGATGGGGCTAATAAGTTATCTACAGATATGACATCACCCCCTGGCACACACCGTGGGATGATTCTCCAAATTTCTGGGTAGTTTTGGATGGTGACACTGTCTCTCAATGTCACCAATATTAATGAATATGTCACAATATAGTATAATCCCATATATTTTCATATTGACACTCAATTTGTATAGATATCATATATAATTCCTATATATCATATACCCTCTGGTAAACTAACATAGCTATTGAAAATGGCCATAGAAATAGTTGATTTTCCCATTGAAAACGGTGATTTTCCATAGCAAAATGTTAGTTTACCAGAGGGTAGTATAAATCGTGCAAGACATTCCCCAAAGTCTGGGATTATTCAGATGTTTCGCAGAATATCCCCACTATCCTGATGGAATAATATCTACCTGTTGGAATATGATCTACTATCCAGACATTATATATATATATAGATACACACACACATATATATAGATACACACACACATATATATAGATACACACACATATATATATAGATACACACACACATATATATATGTATGTGTATACATATTCCTACTATCCTGATGTTTTGATGGTTCAGCCAGGACATGACGCAAGGCCTGCAGGCGGGTCCCTTCGGCACGCCCGACCGCTTCGCAACCAGCTCCCAGGCCGGAAAGAACGTGCAGGTCAAGCCCTGGACACCAGAAATGGTGATCTGAAACAGGATCTACCCTCTGGTAAACCATAGGAAAACCATAGGAAAATAGTGGTTTAATGGGATTTAATGGGAATTAAACCGGATTTAATGGGATTTAATGGGATTTAATGGGATTTAATGGCACTTACCCTCTGGTAAACGTTTACATAACTATGGAAAATCACCATTTTCAATGGGAAAATCCACTATTTCTATGGCCATTTTCAATAGCTATTTTGACATAACCAGAGGGTAATATTATGGTGATTTTAATGGTTATAATATAGTGAATATTATTGTCTTAGGAAATTCCATCAATGGGGTGACAAAAACTGATATATACAAACTGGTATTTCGGGCCAGAACTGTGGGAAAAACCATGGGGAAAAAAACAAGGGAACAAGATATGGAATGATTTTCAGAAGTACTGTAGATGGTTGCGACATCTTGCACCAGTTGGTCGATAGGCAAAATCCCCTTACCGTATAATCCCACTATTTACAATGTTGAGGTAAGTTACCAATAGTTCCCGGTGCAAGATTTCGCAACCATCCACAGTATGGAAACATATGGAATTCGATCTTCTATGGGAAAAGCTGGAAGCATTGATGATTTTTTTAGGTGGATTTCGTGAGGTTTTTGACGTTTCCATAGTTTTCCCGGATTGTTTTCCAATGTAAGGTGGAAAAAAACATGGGGTTTGATGGGATTTTTTCGTGGGATCGAATCTGGGATCGTTGATTTGACAAACCCAGATTTTTGGCAGATGGATTAGATTGCCATAGACAACTTGATTTTAGCTGTGTTGTTGGGTGAGCTAGATGTTTTTTAAACCACAGAAACCACGTTTCCGGCCAATTCCATCTATGAATATTGCATTAGTCAAATAATATACAGTATTTCTGAAGAATTGCATCATTGATTGTCAGTTTTGTTGCTAAAGTAATATCCACATAACCCCTCAATTTGGAATTTGGAATTCATTGACATATGTATACACCCTTTACACCTTGATTCAACATCGCCATGGAAAATACGGCGCGTTTGTAGATGATTTACCCTACTTGAAAATTGCAGTGTTCCGTCATTTTCCATGGCCATGTCAGATTACCAGAAGGTATACCCCCAAATAATATCCCACTACAGAAAGCTATTAGAACCATATTTTCGTTCTTTGTTCACCCTTAAATAATGTTAGATAGCTATGCAAATGATTTGTACCTCCAGAAGTCTCCCTGTTTTCATGGTCCCAGTTGCTAGGTGAAGGGCAACTGGGAACGATCTATTGCCCTGTATCGCACCAACGCAGTCTATGCCAGGAGCCCGGGTTTTTCCCGTGACTTTTCGTGGTGGCTGCGACCCCTATTAGTTGATCTGGTTGGTGGTTTCCATTTTATCTACCCTTATATATATAGTTGATCCTCCCCTTTTTTTAAATTACCAAACAAAAATTGGGGCAGTGGGGGTTCCCCGAGTCATCATGGGCTTCAATACGAAACTGGTCTATAGAATGGCTTGGATGAGTTCGGCTACCCCTATGACTTGGGAAACCAACCATTGATTATACCATTGTTCAGTGGTTGAATCGTTGTTTTGCATGGTTAAAGCATGTTAAACCACCATTTTTCAGAGCAACTTGATTATAACGACCACAGTGTGACCTCACTGGAATCATAGTTAGTAAGGGGAATCAGCCCCAAATGGCCACAAGTTTCAGGTTGGTATAGTTTACCCAGACCATCCATGGAGGTTTCCATCGTCATGGGGGTACCCATGACTAATCGCTAGATGGTTAATAAATCATGGAACATCCATCTATAAATGGATGAGGACTAGGGGTACCCATGGGCATGGGTCATTAAATGTCCCCATTGAACATCACCCAACCATTAGGTATATAATCTATAATGGCTACTTTTTCAGGTGATGTCCAATCTTCCCAAAATGGGACAGTTACCAACCCCTGATGGGTACCCCTATGACTCAGGAAATCTCCAATGTCCCATGGCTGGCGAAATCTGAAACGGATCAGGTCCAGCAGCTTCACCATGTTGCTGAAGGAAAACCTGCAGGCGCGCGGTTTTTTTTGGGGATTTCCCATGGTGATTTAACTAACAAAGATATAGGAAAACCATAGGAAAACCATAGGAAAACCATAGGAAAACCATAGGAAAACCATAGGAAAACCATAGGAAAATGGGGATTTAAGGGATTTATAGCTGATTTATGATTGCTAAGTTGGTAGACAAAACTCCAAGAACTATGAGGAAGTATAAGTTAATGGGGATTAGAAACCAATTTGTAACTGGGGGCCGCATACTCTGGAGGTCTTAATTAGGGCTTTTGAAGTATGATTTCTGTGATATATTGTGGTTGCATATAGTTGATAAATGAATATACCTGATGGTTGGTTGGGTTATACTCCCTGGTGTATTGGGGATCATGATAGATCACAATTTTGCAACCAGTGGGATGAAATTGATGAAATAGGGGGCAGTTTTCATGGCTCACATGAATCCCAAGAAATAAGTTTGACAAAGTTGGTTTTCAACGGAAAAAGGTCATAACTTTCTCCTTCCACGGCAGTTTCTCCCACGGGTGTAACAAAATGGTTCGGTTGTTTCCATAGCGATCTGATGGCCCCGGCCGACATGGGCCTAAGCTTGGATGTAATGCTTACCCTCTGGTAAACTAACATAGCTATTGAAAATGGCCATTTATAGTTGATTTTCCCATTAAAGATGGTGATTTTCCATAATTATGTTAGTTTACCAGAGGGTATTCCCCAATTCTTGAGTTCTTGGGCAAAGTGTTGGAGGTGTGGTGGATAAGGGGATGAATTGTTTTTCTTTGCAGCTGTTTGATGTTGACGATTTTTTTTCTCGGCTACTCTACATGACAATTTGCAGTTGTGCAAGACTTTATGGGAGGTTTAGCACACCAATGGATGCATTAACCACAACCAGCTTTAGTCGGATTCAATGGGACTTTAATGGGATAAGCTTATCTTTCACAGTTTGCGAACTGGACCCTTGGCCCATTTTGTTACCCTCTGGGAATGACTAACAGTTTGCTATTTAAAATGGTGATTTATAGTGGATTTACCCATTGAACATGGTGATTTTCCAGTTCGTTACGTTATGTGAAATCACCAGAGCTTTTTGCGTTGCTCCTTTTCGCTGTAAACTGAGGATTCCAAGTTGCAAGGGATTGCCCCCAGTTCCATGGCCTTTCCCGGCCATGGTCATTTATTTGGAGAAGCAGAAGTTAAACAAACTTAGCAGGCTCGCAGAGAACCAACCACATTAGCAAACCAAGCCCATCACACCCCACTCTAATCCCATGAATTTCCACTAAATCACCGTAAAATTGTTGGATAAACATCAAATTATACCCAATTCTAATTCCAGTAAATCATCATAAAATGGTTGGATAAACACCGTATAAACCCTCTGGTAATCAAACATGGCAATTGAAAATCCATCATTTATACATAATGGATGGGGGTCAAAATTTCCACTACCAAAAGGCTGTGCTTGAGGGCCCCGGCGAGCTCAATTTCAATAAGAAAAATGCTTTCCCAAACCGAGCTTGAGCACATACTTTTGTAGGTGGGCTGTGTTTTTGTAGAACTTTTGAATCTTATAAAAACCAAGAGTACTTTTGTAGGGAACATGTTTTTTTTGTCATGCAAAACAGTGACCTCAAGAGCCCCCATTTAGTAGGAGACATGTTGTTCAATTGAAAAAGGGTCAAAATGATCCTTTTGGACTTGGGCTCGCATTTTGTAATGATGTAAACTGTTTTTGCATTTGGTAGGCATTCATGCCCGTTCCTACAGTAGCCTTTTTTTTTGGCTTAGGGATTTTCACAGTTGGGCTACAAAATGCCTCCCCCTCCGGGGCTTCCTGCGGATTGCCCTAATTGTGGACAGCCATATGATGATGCGTTTTGAAACACATGGGCATAGATCGAAACACATGGGCATAGATCGAACTCAGGGCGATGAAAAAAGTCCGCATTGAAACTCAGGGCCATTCCCCGGGGGAGACCGGTGGTTCACTACCTTTTGTTTTTTTTTCAAGTTCAGACTCAAAATCAATGAAAAATGGGCTCCCTACAAAAAGGAAACCCGTTCTAAGAAACATCAACAAAATGAGCCATTTAGAGATCTATATAGACATCTAAAATCACATTGTCTTTCAGTAGGGGCTTTAGAAGGGTTGGGTGCTTCCTTTTGGTAGGGTTTTTTTTGGTTGTTTTTGAGGTCAAGCACCCATTTATGTAGTAGGGGGGGTTGGAGCAAGGCTTTGTAGCTACAAAAAGCGGTGGCCAGCCCACCCCCTGGAATTTCAACCCCCATCATAATGGTTCCATTAAACCCGCCATTCACATGGGATTTTCAATTGCCATGGTTGATTGCTGGAAGCCACTCGCAGTTATGTTTGTTGTTTTATATCTCCCATGAATAGTATAGTTCTGAGTATCATAAACCATAGCTATCGGAGGTACCCTCCACTTTTGCAGTTATCCTCCACACGAAGGATCAATAGAAGTATCAACTATTAAAAGTTGGTCTATAAGACCCCATTAACTATAGCTGATTGGTGGTTTGGAACATTTTTTATTTCTCCATATATTGGGAATAATCAGCCCAACTGACCAATATTTTTCAGAGGGGTTGAAACCACCAACCAGTATAATATTGAGTAACCAGCACGTAGAATATTTTCAATAGATTCTTGGGCTGAGTTAAAATAGTCAAGAATAGCCCAAAGCACGTTGGCGGGGGGAACTCGCGGATAGAATTGATTTTGGGGTTTTCTTGCAGTAAAGAAATCTACCTGTTAAACCATATATATATATTGTTTTCAAGCATTTTGGCGCCAAACCCCATGTTCGACCATACCCAAAACAAAATCTACTATTTAAACCAAACATGATCTACACCCTCCAAAAACACACGTTCAACAAAGACGAACGGTCAAGTATCATGCAGAGAAGGATGGCTCAAAACAGGCATCGTTGTGGGTGCAAGACAGTCTTTCTGCCCGAGAGTGTGCATTCCTCGTGCTTAGTTTGACCATTTTCCAATGGTGAAATTGGAGTTACCCTCTGGTAATTTAACATAGCGAACTGGGAAATCACCATTTTTCATGGGAAAACTCAGTATAAATCACCATTTTTAATGGGAAAACTCAGTATAAATGGCCATAAATGGCCATTTTCCATAGCAAACTGTTAGTTTACCAGGGGCGATAGATCGCCCTCACCAGGCCTGGCGAGCGTTGCCTGGTACGGTGGGGGTCCGGCGCACTACGCGGTGCCGCACCGGGCCGTGCGGCCGTGGCCGTTGATTTTTTTTGGGTGAATGGGCCCATGGTTAACCAGGTTGGACAGGAAACACATCAGCTTGGATGATGTTTTTTCAAATCACGGTTCATAAACACAGGAGTCTTTTTTTCATGTTTTCTATTTCGATACTTTGTGACAGCTCCATACAAATATGCCCCCCAAAGTTCTAGAACAGGTTTGTTTTAGTGTTATTTTCAGTAGAACCATTCACCCATTTTAAAAGATCTAAACTAAACTATTGTCATCTAATTTAAGCTATTACAAGCTACTGTTGTATGAACTAAAAAAATGAGCCACAAATTATATACTTGTAGACGGACCGATATTTCTCACTAAGAACCAACCAGATGTGTAGGACAAGACTCCCAAAACAGATGGATGATTTATGATAGTTATAATTTATATATACGCAGACTGGTTGACGTATATATATATATATATCCGTGATATGTGTATGTCTAGTCTAGAACAATCATGAGGATACACATATGATTAAAAGGAATCGACATGTTTACAATCACTTATGATCTAACAAACATGGAGATCCCGAATCAGATGGAGCCAGTGATACAAGGCCCTTTGTTTCAGGGGCACCTCGTAGCCATGTTTTTCCTGCCCACCCCAGGTGGTTTCCAGAAAAATGGGGGAACCCCAATAGCTGGATGGTTTATAATGCCAAATCTTTTTAATTTTAAATGTATGATTTGGGGGTAGCCCCATTTTAGGAAACCTCCATTTGAGACCAGGTGATTCGCTATTGATAGGGGTAACACGATGGTAGAATCTGCCTATAACAAGATCAAGATCATTCATGTTGCAGATGGCTGGTGCAAATCTCTTCAATGGGTTAGGTACCTCAACAAGAATTCATCCACATAGCCATTGCGCAACATGAGGCTTAAATTACCTTATACACAAGGTGTATTGTAGAACACTAGACCTGATGCATCCTAGGAATCGGAGGAGTAAAACTTGGATATTTCATAGATATTCCAAGAATGCTGTTCAAATTGTGGCGTTCTATCATCTATTTCAGGATGATTGTTATATATATATATACATCTGCAGACAGAAAATATACCCAGCTAGATTACATATCTTTTCATATGAATTATTCCCAAAACTTCCTACACTTTGGGTCAAACGGTCAAACGCGCATCCAAATATCTTACTTAGAAGTGGCCCGCGTGGGAAGACTAATCCCAAAAAGACCCGAAGTCTGATGTTTTGGTGTTCTCTTTTTGTTTACCCTCTGGTAATGACACATGGCAATGGACAATCCCTTACGAATGGAGGTTTATATCTGAGAAAGTCATCAATAAATGGTGGATTTTCCAGCAAATTATGTTTCATTACCAGAGACTATCCAGATAGTATGCAGATTCGCTTCGGAGCTGCTGAAAAAACAATCATTCCTAAGCGGGGTGATTGGCCCACCCCAGTTGTAAGTTGGTTTGTAAATGCCACTAATGATAGCTATACCATAAATGCTACTTATTGGAGTCATACACCAGCTTAGTTAAGATCCATTGATTGTAAAACGCAATTTAAATAGGTGAAATCCCAATTTTTGCCGGAGAAAATCCGTATTTTTGGGCCTTACCTTGGGCCAAGTGGTATTTTTTTTCTCCGCCAGGTCTTTGTTCCATTGCCGTCGGGAATGTCTACCAGCGTGCCATCTTTGACTTTCGCAAACGCCGAGAAATTTGAAACTCGGACGGGGCGGCTCAAGCTACTTCCGAAAAAATGCCGAGAAATTTGAAGACCTGAGCGATTGCACAAGGAAAAGATGTGAATGTTGATCCTCAAGCAGGATACAAGCTGCTCAACTCGAAGTTATTTGACCAATGTTTAGCAACGGGATTTCAGCAGCAAAAAAAAAGGAGGAAATTCAGATAGCAGGCTCCGAGGAATCTACAGGGCTTCCAATACTTCACCATGAGTTAGTTGGGCCAAATATGGTTTTGGTATGGTTTGGTAGTTCGAAATTTGAGGTCCCAGCAGAAGGGACTTGCAAAGGGTCCCAACACTGTCTGAAAATGGGACCGTTCCAGTTGTGGCCATCGAACTGGGAAGCCCAGATTCGGAGCGGGAAAATGGGGGAAGACCCACACCAAAGGTGCAATTTTAGTGGACAATAGGACTTTTGGTGTCCCTATTTTCAGAAAAAAACACGTCTGGGTACATGTTCCCCAAATGTTGATTTTGTTGATTTTGGTCCCTCCTGCTCAGGAATCATATTCAATGAATTGGAACACCCGCCACATCATGAACGCTTCTTGGCACAGAGAAATCGACCGGCAGCCTCCCTGAACATGGTCAGCATGCGATGGTCAAAACTCTTGGTGAATTGGTTCCCCTGTTGTGTTTGTTGGGTGATAACCCCAATGAACCATATATATATATATTTATGTATCATAAGCCATAGTCATTGGAGTTAGAAACCGTAGTTATGTGATGGTCCGTGAGAAACCTAGATATGGAGGATGGCCTGAGCTTGTAAAAAAGCAACGTAACTTCAACCGATTGGTCCCCCTTCAGGCCCAAATGGATTGTGTTTTTTTTTGGTTTTTACCTTTCCAATTTTCAAAGAACTTCTACATCTGGTTGGTGGTTTCAGACATGAATGGATTATTTCCCATTTCATAAATGGGATGTCATCCGAAACCCATTGACGAACTCCATGATTTTTCAAGATGGTGAAATTGCACCACCAAGCAGTACATGAATGCTGCCTAGACTGGACCTAGAACACACGTGTTTCTCCCCTTTCCTCCCATGAATTTCAGCCATGGGGATGTCCCAGCACCAAAAAAGCTCATCTTTTCCCCCGAACAACGTGGTGATTCTGTGGAGGGGCCAGCGAAATCCTGCACCAAAAGGATAGTTGAGACATGTTGAAACCCCAAAAAATGGGATGTCCGTTTTTTTTCGCCCAAAACATGCCTTTTTTTCACCGATTTTCTGCCGCTTTCTGTCCCCTTTTTAAGGCCTCCAGTCAAAGCGCAGGTGTGTCAGGTGAACTTTAAAGCCATGCACCAAACCGTCCAGGCGCAACAACTGGCGCTGGAGAAGATGCTCGGCGTTTTTTTTCTTTTTTGGCGGGGAATCTACCCTCTGGTAAACTGACATAGCTATTGGAAATGGCCATTTCTAGTTGATTTACCCATTAAAAAAGGTGATTTTCCATAGCTATGTTAGTTTACCAGAGGGTAACCATGAAAAAGTGGAATGGATATAGATGTAATGGATATGGATACAATGGATAAGTTGAATGCATCTGGATACAATGGATGTTATGTTCATGTAATTGATGTAATGGAGGTATAACATGTTGTAAAGTATAACGGTGATGATGTATGGTATGTGACTATAATTTTCAAACAATGGGGATCTAATCAGGAAAAAACCTTTATAACATCAGATTGGTAAGCAGAATGGACTTTATGACCAGAATGATGGAGAATGATCAGTGGTAAAACCATTAGAATGGATGCAATTGGCAAATGGTTATTATTTTATATCTGAAATCCCAATGTTTTGATGGTTGGTATTACATCTTATAAACATGACTGTACATTGATAAAACCCTGATTTAATCATCACTATTTGTAACATGTCCTTTCAACAAACAAATGGTGATGATATATATATATATACGTATGTATACATATATATATATAATTATATGTATATATATACGTATGTATAAACATATATATATAATTATATATATATATACGTATGTATACACATATATATAATTATATATATATATATACGTATGTATACATATATATATATATATGTGACTATGGTTTAATGGATATATAATTGATAACACTGATCAATGAGGCTTGGTAACGATGCTTTCAATGAGGGATTTTTTTCTCCTCCAAAGCTACGCTACAGAGATGGGGCGCCGCAACCGACCAGAAATGGGATGATGGTCCTCGGAGGAGATGAACTACCCATGATTTGACCATCCACAGTTTTCGTATGAATTTTCAGGGGTTGGTAACTGTCCCATTTTGGGTATATTGGACATCACCTTATAGTAGCCATTATAGACCATATACCTAATGGTTGGGTGATGTTCAATGGGGACATTTAATGACCCATGATTTTGTTCCTTGGGCAGTGAGATATTCCCTGCAAATTGCTAGAAATGAATGTGGATTTAACATGATTTAGCTAACAACAACGAAGATTGATGGCGATTATTATACTGGTTGGGGTTTTTCTTAGTATCCATCTGGATAAATCTACAGAGGTGCCAGTGATGTTTCGTGGTTAAAAGACCATTACCCTCTGGTAAACATACAAAAAACTATAGAAAATCACCATTTTTCATGGGAAAATCCACTATAACTGACCATTTTCAATAGCTATGTTAGTTTACCAGAGGGTAATGAATTTTAACATATCTACCAGTTATTTAACAGTCGTGTTTTCACATACCTATAGTTCAAGCAACATTTTTGTGATTTTGCTCACTGGGACACCATCTTGTGTCTTAGGGGATGATCATCATCCATCAGACACACTGTGCTTCCGGCTTCCGGTTGAAGGGGCGGAAGCTATATATATATAATATATATAATATATATATAATATACATATAATTATATATATTCATCCCAATGGTCTCGAAGATGCTTTCAAATCATCCAAAACCTCTGATAATACCATAACAACCCGCCAGAGCAGAAAACCGTGCTCGTAAAAGGTTTTTTTTTTTTTTTAAAGCTTCTCACAGTGGCGAAACGTCAATTTCGAATATCATCTTGAGGGCAAATTCTTCCGGCAAAATTGGGACGTTTTCCCGTTTCACAGTACATAACAAGGAGATTTTCATCGGCTGCAGCAGCTGTGCAAAAGCATCTTTTTCGAGGATGCGCTTCAGGGCTTGAATGGAATTCTTCTGCAAATTGGCATGGAGGTTGATGTACGTCCACTGCAGCAACAAATCGCAGCTGTGAGAGGACAAACTGTTGGAATGTATTGCTTTAATGCACACTATGCGGCATCAATAGTCTTTGTTAGACAAGTTGACCAACGTAGTAGCAAGATGTCAGAAAAGCTAGTATATAACATAAAGTCAAGAACGTAGTTGGTAGTTGTTAGAACAATTACTAATGTAGATAAACGTACTTGGAAGTTTTTTTTTTCTCAAGAAAGGTTACTAAAATAGTTGGAAGTTGCAACAAAAGTTAGTGACATAACATCAAGAACGTAGTTGGCAGTTGTTACAGAAGTTGGAAACCTAACATCAAGCACTTAGTTGGAAGTTGTTACAAGAACGTAGTTGGAAGTTGTTAGAAAAGTTACTAACGCAGTTGGAAGATGTTGGAAAAATGAGTAACGTAGTTGGAAACTTGTTAATGAGGACCAAGGACGTTAATAGCCCACCCCACCCCACCGCACCCCATGGAAGATGTTAGAAAAGTGAGTAACGTAGCTGGAAAGTACTTAGGACCAAAGACGTTTTCATAGCCCACCCCTACCCATTGCCGAAGAAAACGTTCATTTTACGAACACGGTGTTCGGTCTGCTGGCATAATCATACCCATAGGATCCATGTATGGTATATATGCTAAGATTGGGGGTATATTACAGTAATGGTAAATGTTACCATATATATATATATAGCATACATGGATCCGTCATGGGATATACCAGCGGTTTTTATTTGAGCAGAAGGTGACACCCCAGGGTTTGGCAGATGTGCATTCCAGGGGTTGGCATCTGCTCACCAGCAAAACGGGGGACTTGAGCAGCCAAAACGGTGCGAAATCACCTAGGACTCTAGGAAATGCTTGGAAATTTATTTCACACTCATATATATATATATTTATACATATATACATATATATATATAGTTGAAGGTAATGTAGCAGATGCAATAAAACACGCCATCCCCAAGCTTCACACTTTGAGTTTCCCACCGCCGGGCTCACGCCCCATCAGGAAGGGCGACGAATTGCTGGAGAAGATGCGTGCCTCCAAGAGCAGACGCTTAGCGCGTTCTACTTCGGGAAGTTGGGAAAATGAGTAGCCTAGCTCGGTGTATGATATGATAGATAAATTGTAAACTATTAAAAAACCTATAGATAGTTATATTATGATGATAACCTATAATTATGGTTCATTAAAAACCTATAGTTTCATTGATGATGAACCATAATTTTTGCGGGTAGTTATATTTCACAATAGTTGTAGGGGTGAATTATATCCCAACTTATCGAGATTAGTATCCCATACTTATAGCGTTAAGAACCCCTACTGCAACCCCAAGTACTTAGCGAAGTTGGAATAATGAGTCGTGAGAGTTGGGTTTGAGATAGTTATGATAGATGTATCATGATGTATATGTGTTTTGATAGAATTATAAATCAACTTTGACTGAAGGCACCATCTTGGCATAAGAACAGCATTGAGTTCATGGCTATTGACCACCAATCAAGGGGTTAACAACACTTTAATTCTGATTCAGAAGTCATTTTCCATTGACAAGCCAAATCATCCATGGGGTATTTTCCGCCATGAAAACCTCCAGATTTATCGGAGAAGCCACTCATCAATCCCAATTATAGTGGTGATTGATTGATAAGCCACTCATAGAAATAGAAATTTATAGAAGAATCTGAGATATATATTCTTCTATCATCAGTCATCAAGCCACTAATCACTATTTGGCTATGGATCAATACCTATAGATACATTTTAATGGGATGAACATCCATAAATCCCAGCTATGACTTGGGGTTCACCAGGGGGGATAGGGTTTTGACCCATAGCCATTTCGTCATTTTTTTTGGGGATTTTCCAATAGAAACACCAGAGAGCATTGATTTCGCATCCAGCGGTGATTTCTGACCGGGAACCGAGGCCAAGAAGAGATCAACGAAGCCTTCCTGGGGCACGCCGCTGAGGCCCAGTGCTGGGAGGTGTTGGAATCTGAGGTCGAGTTTTAAGTTGGTTTCTATAGTCAAGATATGGAGTAAATAATATGGTAAACATACAAAAGCTATGGAAGATGGTGATTTAATGGTGATTTAATGGGATGTAATGGGATTTACCCGGCCTGGTAAACATACAAAAAGCTATTGAACATGGCCATAGAAATAGTGAGTTTTCCCATGAATAGCATGGTGATTTTCCATAGCTATGTTAGTTTACCAGAGGGTAAATCGTATAGTTTTCGAGCGTTTCTAGCGTTTCCATAGTTTCGAATGTGTGGATGCGGATTTACCCTCTGGTTATGACTGTTACATAGCCATGGTATAGATGGCCCGTAGAAATAGAGGTTTAGCTATTAAAACTGGTGATTTTCCATGGTTATGTTAAATAACAAAAAGGGTAACACTTACTAGCTAGAATATGCTATAATGGTCAATACTAGAATAATATATGGAGGTTTCCTGAAATGGGGGTCCCCCCAAAATCATCCTTATTTTTTCTTGGGATTTTCAAGGAAATAAACCATCTATTTGGGGGGTACCCCCATGACTTAGGAACCCCCCGTATATCTAAATATGATATGTGCATATATGTGCCGTGGTCAGTTTTCTCATAGAAGGGGATGGTCATAATTACACCCATCAATAGGGTTTAATATACCCATTGCAATGATTCCCAATATAGGATGGATGACCATAGCCCATATATCATGATTTGACGGTGGCACATATGTTTTTCTTGGGGAATCCCAAAGGGAAGAATCATTGTGCTACCAACATGAGCCAACACATGTGATGGTCGCCAGCACATAAATGGGATTACAAGGACCCATTTGTTTGATCAAGGGGAATACATAAACATCTCAATGTTTATGGAATGCAACTCGCAAACTCTGGGTACAGGATGGGGACCTCAAGATAGCTAAGTTGGTTTGTAAGTGGCTTAACAATGGTTTATGGTAGATATAACTATAGTCAATGGGGATTATAATGGTTTATAAACCAACTTATAACTGGGGGGGGCCATCCTGTACCCTCAAGGACTCTTAATGATAGTTGTCTTTTTTGGAGATATGATTAAAAAATATGATTAAAATGGTGTTTTTTTTTGTGAAGTCACTAAGAAACTATAAGTAACTACTGTAATTGATGCTGATTCGGAGCTCACCATTTGCACAGAGTTCCATCGGTCACATCCAGAACTTTCGCGGCCGCGCTTTCAGCTGCGAGGCTTTGTCAAAATGGCGAAGTCTGAGCTCCGAGTTGCTGTTCTTATACAGCCCCTGGGCGATGAGTGACCGTCATGTTGAGATGCTATCGCAGCTAGTTCGGTAACACCGGTTATAGTGGTTGTTTCTTGACACACAAATATACATTATATCCAAAAGCCTGTGATGATCCCAATTGACTGGTGATGGATTGAAGGACCTCACGATTCTTATTTCTTGATCTTCTTTCAACTTTAAACTTGCTATCATCAATGGATTGGTTTCCTGTAGATTTTCCCATCTAACTAGGTCAATCTTACATGGGTACTTTAATCCTTTAGTCTTTTGGTATTAATGGGAATATCTACGTTCACCAGCAAAGAATTTATTTTTTTTGCAGGGTATCTAAGATTGGCAATGTTAACCAATCCATTGATGTCAGATTTTTGGAATGCTCCAACTTGACCCAACTTGCTCCAGTCCTTTGGGCTTTTGAAAAACCACCTGCTTCGGGCGATTTCCGATCCGGTGGTTTCCCCTTTTCACCGGGAACCCCTTGTTGTTCCACGTTGAAACCGTTCGACATGAAGTGTAAGAACTCTTTGATATGTGTGTATAATATATATATATTACATATATGATATATAAATTAATATATGTAATATGTATATATATACATATACATTATGATGACTGATTGTTATATAATAGTTATATATATAGATATACATGGAGCCGTCTTGGGTTTCTGTCATTTCTCGTCATCTTCCGGTCACCTGTAGGCGGGAACAGTCGCTATGCTGAGCACTGGAAAGCCATGGGCTATTCGGAGCAGTGGTTGGAGAAGTCCGGGTACAAGGCGTCGCGGCGTCGCCGTCGTGGCACGTGGAAAAAGTCGTGGCGTCGTTACCGTGGGTGGCTCAAATCGCATGACTTTCCACAGGAAAACCAGGAAGGAACACCATAGGAAAACCATAGGAAAATGGTGATTTAATGGTTAACAATGGTGAATAATGGGATGATATGGGATATTACCCTCTGGTAAACATTCACAGTTTGCGAACTGGAAAACCATCATTTGAAAAATGGGTAAATCAACGAACTAAATGGTAATTTAATGGGATGTAATGGGATTTAGCTTCTGGTAAACTAACATCGCTATTGAACATGGCCCATTTATAGTTGATTTACCTATTAATAGCATGGTGATTTTCCATAGTTATGTTAGTTTACCAGAGGGTATGTGTTGAAGATTGTTGAAGTATGTTGAACATATAACCTGTGAAGTATGTTGAAATAAATGTGTTGTTTCGTTTGTTGAAGTTTTTTTGACTTCTGGAGAAGTTTTGCCCATTGGGGGGTTTGCAGCAGATGGCATACCTAATTCTTGCTGGTTTCTCCGACTTTACCACATTATACACCCTCTGGTAAACTAACAGTTTGCAATTGAAAATTGCCATAGAAATAGTGGATTTTCCGATTAAAAATAGTGGATTTTCCATTGCAAACTGTTAGTTCACCAGAGGGTATGTGATATTTTGTGAAGATCTGTGTTCTTTGCGGGCATTTTGGGTACAGGGGCTCTGATAGGCGCCATACTCACCCCAGGCAGCTCGCAGCACTTCACCCAGTGATTTGGAAAGTCATGTCCATCATAGATGTGATACAGCCAAGAATAAACCAACCCCTACAAGGTGGTGCCCCCATAGTGATGTGAACGTTGGTTTATAATCCCCTTTTTTATTATAGATATAACCCCCATGTCAATCAACCCAAACGTGAAATTGGACTTATTTGCACCAACTTAGCGATTTAGCTCACTGGGGCACCACCGGTCATATTGGGGTTCATTATTACCGGTATAGCCCGATGTAAAATGTTTAAAATGTCACCCCCCAGTCATGGTTGGTTCATGGGATGGTGGCAAACCGGCGGTTTACCACATTTGATCGTATCACTATTACCTTCTGGTTATTTGTTACATAGCCATAGGAAAATGGTGGTTTAATGTGATTTAATGGGATTTAATGGCTATTACCCTCTGGTTATGACTAACATAGCCATGGAAAATCACCATTCGTAATAGGTAAACCATCTATTTCTATGGGCCATTGTCCATGGCTATGTAACAAATAACCAGGTGGTAAGCTGTCAGAATCCCAAATCAATCCATGATCCGCTCCTAAAGTCTCCATTTTTGTTGCTAAACCTACAGGATGGGGCCCCCGTTAGTTGCTGCGTTCAGTTGGTTTATAAGTGGCTGAATTCTATGGTTTATGGTAGACATAATGGGGATTATTTCATGGTTTATAAACCAACTTATAACTGGGCCCCATCCTGTACCATAAACCAATGCCAACCATCTGAGTCTTTCCACCTGCCTTTCCGTGGCGGCACAGTGACGGCAGTGACGGTCCGACTTTTCTGCCAGGAGGGTCCTCCCCCTGCCCCAGTGGAAGACCGATGCCCTCCCAAGTGTCACTTGGTGATTCAACTCACAAACAAGGGAAACAAGGGACTTGGTATGGTAGGAAAAGCATATTACTATACATTCTTCACATATTGTACTTCAATAGGGTTACTTTTTGATAGCCTGACCAAAGAAAAAAAATGGAAGATCATTCTACCTGGATACGGAGGTTTCCTAAAATGGGGCTATCCCGGTATCGTTTGTTTTTGATGTTCCATGAAATCATGGTGGACTTCACTTTGGCAAAAAATATGGACCATGGGAGAAAAACAGCTGATTTTAGTGATAGTTGGTGAACATACCCTCTGGTTATTTTTTACATAGCCATGGAATAGATGGCCCATAGAAATAGATGGTTTACCTAGCTATAAAATGATGATTTTCCATGGCTATGTTAGTCATAACCAGATGGTAACTCCAAATTCACAGCTTTATGATGCTTAAGTACAACTTAAGTAACTCTAGTATTCATGGGGTGAAACTAAACCAACTTAGCCACTTAGCCATCGCGGGGGCAACACATTGATAGATTGATTCGGCCATTCCGTTGGGATTTGGAGTTTGGGACAACCAACGAATGGCGACGACACGGACGACGAATGGCAGGGACGAATGGCAACGATAACTTCTCGACATTTGCGCAGATGTAGGTGGAATTTATGAGTGAACTACATTGAATTCAACAAATACATACTAATACCGATACCCATAAGCGGTTTGTTTTCATTTGACTGGTAGTTATCAGTCCTCTGGTTGATTTTTTGGGTAATCATCAGTTATTTTCCAGTGACTATCATTTATGAGTTAGTTGTCACAATTCACCACTGGTAGTCATCACTGATTGAATCATTGGTATCATGATTTATCAGCTGTCAATGATTCAACATCTGATAAGTAACTATCATTATTACTACTATCAATGATTCGATAGCTGACACACAAGTATCACGTATCAATCATTAAATAGCTGATCAATGATCTTTCACTGGTATACAACTGTTTCCAATTGAAACGCAGTATGGCTATGACATTCTGATTGGTGGTTTGGAGCATTTGGATTATTTTTCCAATCAGTTGGGAATTTCATCATCCCAACTGCCGAAGTCATATTTTTCAAAGGGGTAGGTCAACCACCAACCAGGTATATAATAGTATATATACACATAACATACATATTATCAATGGTCATTTCAGGATCCTAAAATGGAGGTACGTTAGTACCATATAAGGCCATATTTTGTGGTGATATTCACTTACATAGGCCCTAAAAAATAGGCCTGAAAAAAATGGTAGGTACCTCCATTTTAGGATCCTGAAATTCCCATTGATATTAGTTAACATACATATTACCATCTGGTTATTTAACATAGCCATGGAAAATCACCATGTTTAATAGGTAAACCATCTATTTCTATGGGCCATCTATCCCATGGCTATGTAACAAATAACCAGAGGGTAAATTCCCATTACATCCCATGAAATCACCATTAAATCACCATTCAAATCACCATTAAAATCCATTAAATCACCATTTTCCTGTGGTTTTCCTATGGTTTTCCTATGGTTTACCTAAGGGTACCAGAGGGTAGTTTCTCTCTATGGGGCATCGGTCATGTTTACCACCAACCAGTTGCCATTTAGCGACGCTTCCAGGTGATGGCCAGGATGCCGTGGTGGTGTAGCCGCAGACAGGCGGGATGACTGGCGGGGGTCTCAAAGTAAGATATATAGAGTACATAATATGTATCGTACAGTATACATTTATATAATGATATATATATATACATATCTACCTCCATATATATATATATATATATATGGATATATGGATATATATATATGGATATAATCCCTTCCTCCTAATACTAAACCCCCCCCCTAATACAAAACACGGCAGGTAGTTTTTAGTATTAGGGGGGTATTTATTATTAGGGAACCAAATCGAAGTCATGTTAATTAATTAATTAAATTTCCTTATATAACGCAATTAAAATATTGCCAAAAATGGCAGTTCGAAGCTTACCCCTAATACTAAATTAAAACCCTTAATACTAAAAACTATTTTTTCCGATCTCAAAATCAATTAAATTTCCTTATATAACGCAATTAAAATATTGCCAAAAATGGCAGTTCGAAGCTTACCCCTAATACTAAATTAAAACCCTTAATACTAAAAACTATTTTTTCCGATCTCAAAATCAATTAAATTTCTTTATATAACGCAATTAAAATATTGCCAAAAATGGCAGTTCGAAGCTTACCCCTAATACTAAATTAAAACCCTTAATACTAAAAACTATTTTTTACGATCTCAAAATCAATTAAATTTCTTTATATAACGCAATTAAAATATTGCCAAAAATGGCAGTTCGAAGCTTACCCCTAATACTAAATTAAAACCCTTAATACTAAAAACTATTTTTTACGATCTCAAAATCAATTAAATTTCCTTATATAACGCAATTAAAATATTGCCAAAAATGGCAGTTAGAAGCTTACCCCTAATTGCTAGAGTAGCTAGGCAGCTTGGAGTGAGGGATTGGGACTAGGCCCCCCTAATACTAAACACCCCGGGGTGAACTAGTTTTTAGTATTAGGGGGGAGAACCCACAAATGGTAGGTTGATTTTTAAATTGTTTTTTAAAGGGGATCAATTAAAAGTCAAATTGGCCAAACTGAAATTTTCGGAAATTGGAGATGGATGCCTGTTTTTAGTATTAGGGGGACGTTTAGTATTAGGAGGAAGGGATTATATATATATATGGATATATATATGTATATATCCATATATATATATATATCCATATATATATATGTATATATCCATATATATATATATATATACATATGGCTGCAGCTCTAAATGGAAGATCCTCATCCATACCCCGGACGCACAGGCGATCCACACCCCTGATCCATACCCCCGATTTCTTCGTTTCATATGTCCGGATCACCGCGCAGCGATTCATGCCCGTAACCTGAGCCACACCCGTTTCCTATAGCACATGCATCTTATCTAGCATATATACCCTCTGGTGAACTAACATAGCAATGGAAAATGGCTATTTATAGTGGATTTTCCCATTAAGAATTGTGATTTTCCATTGCTATGTTAGTTCACCAGAGGGTACATATAATACAGACGCACACACTCCCCTCTCTCTCTCTCTCTCTCCCTTTCTTTATTTATAAGTAATCCTCTCCCCCTAATACTAGACGAGCCCCCCCCAAATAATAAACACCTCAGGTAGTTTTTAGTATTAGGGGGATATTTATTATTAGGGAACCAAAGCGGACCCTAGTAATAAATTAAAACCCTTGATAAAAAAAACTTTCTTTTTTCGATTTCAAAATCAATTCGATTTCCTTTTATAACGCAATTAAAATATTGCCAAAAATTGGATTTCGAAGCGGACCGTAATAATTTTAAACCCTTAATAAAAACAACTAGTTTTTTCGATTTCAAAATCAATTAAATATCCCTTTCTAACGCAATTAAAACATTGCCAAAAGTTGGATTTCGAAGCTTCCCCCTAATATCAAATTAAAAACCCTAATAAGCCCTAATATGAAAAATATTTTTTTTTTCGGACGGACCCTAATAAAAAACACCCCGGGTTGACTAGTTTTTATTATTAGGGGGTGAAACCCACAAATAGTAGCTTTATTTTTAAATTGTTTTCTAAAAGGGATCAATTAAGAGTCAAATCGGCCAACCTGAAATTTTCCAAAATTGGAGATGGACCCTAATTTAAAATTCGGGGGGGTTTAGTAATACGGGGAAGGGATTACAATTGAACCATAGTGCAATTGGAGCTATGTTCATCGTTTACTGGTCACACAAGCTAGTGTTATTTTCCAGCTTGCCATGTTTCATGACACAGGAACGTAAACTCTCCTTACGGTGGACTTATCACACACCAAAAAAAATGCCATCGCCCGCAGTAGCTGTACTGGTTGGTTGATAGGGATTCCCATAATGGATACCCTCTGGTAAACATACAAAAAGCTATGGAAAATTACAATTTTTTATGGGTAAATCCACTATTTCTATGGCTATTTTCAATGGCTATGTTAATTTACCAGAGGGTACTGATAGTCCCCAACAAAAACTGGATAGTTTTTGATCCCGGAACGAATGGTCGACCAGCAGGGGTTTTGAAGGATTTCTCCAACAGATATTTTTTGTCTACGCCAAAATAAATTCATCAATCAATAAATAGATACATAAATATATATATATATATATAATGGGGAAACTGACTCGACTCTCGCATGAACTCAGAGGTCCATAATGACACAGCCCCGGACTCTGGTGGTGGGGTCAGATGGGGAAACTGACTGAAAATCATGTTACTGTATAGCATCGGATTTAGTGCGATGCTCCATTTGTTGGACAAATTTCACCTGTAGATAATCCCTATTACTGTAAATAATCCCTAATAGCCTATTAGGGTCCTGAGCATGAATAGATCCAAAAATAAAGCAGGGTTTCCAGTCCAATATTACTGGGAAGGGATTGTATTCATTTTATTCATTTATTGTTTTTAATTTTTTATATTATTTAATCTATACTAACTCCCAATTCATCCACCATTTTTCCTGAAGTCACAGGTTTTGTTTCCACAACCCCATCTCTGGCCCCAGGGCTTCGAAAACGCGCCGATGCAACCGATGCGACCGATGCTGGTTGAGCCGGCGATCGGGGGCTCCGCGGGCTCCAGGGTGGATGGTCAGGTCTGGGGATAGCAGAAATTCCCTGCAGGATGGGGGGTTGTCACGGGGTTGTCTTTAATGTGCTTAAAACATGTTAAAACATGTTAAAACATGTTATAAAACAATAAACCATCCCCCAAATAAATCAGCATGTTGATGGGTGGTTTGTACAAACCGGATGTTTACCATTCCCAAATGGATGGTTTATGGCCTCGTTTTGACCACGATACATGGGGTATACTCGCCAGAGCTGCCGTTTCCCATGGGACATATGGTGATAACCATGAAAATTTAAGGGCACCCGCAACAGACAAAAGTATGCCCGAAAACGGGCTGTTTGAAGGGGAACCATGATGATGGTTGGCGATTTAATGGTACAAATAAAATTTCAGACAAACCTAAGAACCCAAGTCAATTTTGATCGAGAAGGGCGAGTGATGATGGTTGGCGATGCATCTTAAAATGGAAGCTATGGTTCTTCAGTGATGTTCAGTGCGAGATTCCAAGAGGTTCTGGAAATTTCAATACAGCCTGACTTCCGTGCGATCGACCCTCAGGATGCAGGCTTCGGAATGGGGTTGCAATCTGAACAAAAATCTGGATCAGCATATGCTTATAGCAAACTATTCGATACGGCGGTGCTTGTGATTCCCTAGATGTTTTCAGACATCCTTGGTTCTCAGTCCTTCTTATGAATGCAATGCAATGCATTTGGTACACATCCCCTTTGTGCAGATGCTGCAACTATTTGTGCTGCAGTTCCAACAACGGTGCTTGTAAAAGCATTGTTGTAGGGATTATATATATAATATATACAGTATATATATAATATATATAATATATATATATATATAATATAATATATATAATATATATATATATCCCAACATCTACCAACTTATAGGGGAATAACATCACCCCTGGCTTCTGAGCTTGGCCATCTCACATCTTCCTGAGCAAAACTTCGCGCCACGCCTCAGAAGACCATGGATTCTTGCAAAGTTGGGACGGATCCACCTACCGCCATTTTTGCAGTTCAGTTTCTGGAAAGCAATGAGAGTCACTCCCAGCTGTAAGCATTCCTCAAGACATATACATGTGTACATCTCTACATATATGTATATATTGCACATGACTTTTATATCTCTATATATATATATATATGTACATACGTATCTATGACATGTATATGCACGTGTGGATGTATCAATGTATATACATATATACATTTTGTGCATGTATTCATGGTATACCTGTATAATTGTGTTATACATGTACTATATATACATACATAAAACAGCAGTTCCAGCTCGCTTGCTCGCATCTCACAGTGCTAGGAATGGGATTCCAACGGAAATGATCAGATCCTTCGTTTATGGGGCTCGAGGATCCATGGTCTACATTGGTTTACTCAGCCAACTACGACAAAGCAGGTCAGAAAAATGGGCAGTTCATGGTAAATGAAGTTTTGGATTTTGGGTCATGTCAAGCCCGGATTAAATAAACCATTCAAACAGCCCTTTGGGGTTTATCAATCCACTGTTTTTTCATGACATGATGCTGCAACCTGCTGTGTCGGACTGCCTGGATTTGCTGGGCGAGAGTTGCCCCATGGCTGGACCCCAAAAAGTTGCGGCTCAGCAAATGCTGGTAATACCTTCCTCACTTGAAATAGGCTATAGCGGACCTATAGCCGCATAGCCATGTGGCTATGGATCAATACCTATTAATACAATTTTTAATGGGATGCACATCCATTTACCAGCTATTTTGATGTTCACCAGGGGTACAAGGTTTTGACACACTGCCATGTAAATCCTCAAATTAATGCACTACCCTTTGGTGGCCACTCGCTGTTGGGTTGACCTCAAAATGTGGGGAACATGTGGGGGACTTGGGACGCAAGAGACCTGCCGAATCCTGCCGACCCAGCGTTGAACGTGTGCGTTTCGAACAGCTTTCACTGGTAGTTTCAAATGTTTATTGAACCACAATAAACAACTGGTTGGTTTTAACCCATCATTTCACTGGTTGGTGGTTTATAGTGGTTTTTCAACCACACTTGGGATGATTGGTTGAGATGACGAGGATGTTTTTTGGGATAGATTAACACCACCAACCACTTCATGCTTTCCCCAGTGCTTGACCGAAAAGCTGACACCCCCCGTGCGACGGACACCAAAGTTCCGTACTGCGAACAACTAGATCCTTTTGTGTGAATAAAAATGACCAGTTCAATAAATAAATAAATATATATATATATATCAAACTTTCCATGGCCACTGTCTGAGAAGGTACTCATATAACCCTCCAAATGATCGTAAATTCTACCCCAGTCCCACTTCCTAAATCAGAAGGTACGACTGGATCCATAGGGTACATCCACATCAACCAGAGCAGGAATGGAGTTGGCAGGCAACAGCTTTGGATTCTATCTTCCACACGGGCCAGGGTCACTACCCTCTCGTAAACATACAAAAAACTATAGAAAATCACCATTTTTAATCGGTAAACCATCTATAAATGGGCCATTTTCCATAGCTTTTTGTATGTTTACCAGAGGGTATTTACCCTTCGGTTTCAGATCCTTGAACTATCCCAAAACGACCGATCTTTTGGGTTAGTGAGGTGTTGTCACAGATCCATACACACACATATGAATATTTAGTCAAATCAACTAGAGAAGTCTCATTTCAGGTTGGTGTATAGCGATAATCATCATTGTGACTATGATATGTATATTATATATGTATACATTGTATATATATATACATATTACATATTATGTGGATAATCTGAGTCTCAGGATAGTGAGTTAGTCTGATTCAACCAAATCAACTTTCGGAACATGTCTTGTTGTGGATCCACTGCTACCAGATTTTGACACCGTCATTGCAGTCCGGAGCCCCGTCAGGTGGTTTTGATTCTGGACTGCCGCAACGCTGAACTTGGCAGTTGGCGCGGGTCAAACTGATGCATACCCTCTGGTTAACATACAAAAAGCTATTGAAAATGGCCATAGAAATAGTGGATTTACCCATTGAAAATAGTGATTTTCCATAGCAAACTGTTAGTTTTCAGAGGGTATCATTTACCTTATGACAATACAGTTTGATGCCATTGATCCTTGGACGCGGCCTGCATCGAGAACTGGATCCACCGTCCTCGCAACTGGTTTTTCTTAGCCTAGTGAAAATAAGTCAAATATGTGGCGTGTCCGATATATCTCAATATATATATATATATCAATATATATCTCAATATATATCTCAATATATATCTCAATATATATCTCAATATATATCTCAATCATTGATATGAAACATTTTACTCTCCTATAAACTTTCATAGATGTGGAAAGCCTACCTACCATTTGTAGACTGTGAACGTGAAAGCATGGATTTTCAACATCTATAGGTTTGCTTATCCTAGGGCAATATGTAAGATTCAATGTAAGTCCAACTGAGTCTAGCTACAAAGGAAATGGATCTAATGGAGTTTGCTATAGGAATGGTCACTTATTGTGGCATACCCCATTCTCAGACAAATCTCCCTATATCCGGGCCAGTTCGAGCCGCAAAGATTTCACTGTAGATGATGGCTAATACTGGTAGAGATATCATCAACAAACCAACCTCTTCAAATATGGCTTATTTCTCGCTTATACATAGGGACTCCACCCCACAAACGTGGGGAGTTAGTTCTACCCAATCATTTGAAGGGTAAATGCTGTAGATTCAGATTCTTATTCTTTTTTCTACACTATGTGGAAAAACTTGCTTGTATCCCACAAAACCCAAAATTGCTTCCCACAGGGCATCGATGGTTCTGATCCTCATTTGCAAATTTCGAGTCTTCCAATTTTTTTGCGATCATTATTTTTCCCATCGAAATTGAAATTTTGGGCTCCCCATTTTTGGACACAGCCCATTCAAACCCATAATCTAATATATACATATGTATATATATATACATATGTAATACCATCCCATTGTTTTTCGTTTCAACATCCCCAGTGTACTGGTATAACGTGCCCAGACCAATGCAGGGTAGGTATTGGTTCGGGAGTGTTTCAAATGTCTCGACTTTTGACCATAAGTAGAATAGAACTAATATAATTTGATACCGCATTGCTGAAGACAAACTATAAGACAGTAAAACTATAATCATACTTAACTACAACTAATTCTAAGTTATACAATATCATGTAATTAGCTAATAAAGGTAACATAAGCTAATATACATAATATGAATTAATGTGACATAATATGAATTTGTGCTGTTTTCTTTTCGCATTTTTTGTATGCACGTTTTCCCCGCGCAGCATGTTGAGGCGAGGAATCAATTGAATGCAGACAGTCTCAAAATGGGGCTGCCATTAACGGTTAGAAAAATGGGTTCGTTCTGGCCAAGACTTTCAAGATTTCCCGGTGTGAGCTATGGGTTCTGATATATAAATTTTCTGAGTATGCTGAGAATGACATTCATTGGAGTTTCAGCTGGAGAATCACACATGTTTTTAACGGTTTCCTGTGGCCACTGATCGCTACCAAAAGCAAATCCTTCCTGTGCAGAGGAGTTAGAAATTGTGCTCCAAAGTAGACACCAGCTCTGCGAAAACGTTTGGCGAACAAAAATCAGCGCGACGGACGTGAACTTCGAGTCTTTTGAATGCGGATTGGTGGTTTGGAATAATTTCGAACATGTCGTTTGTTCCATCAGCAACTTGGATTTTAACCATCAACCATTGGTGTTTGACACTGCGGCTTTTAAAAGTGGATATTTTCTGAAAACTAGGGATTTTCAGCCATTAAAACAAAATCATGGGACACATTGATTCTCTGAACCGCGGGATGGATAAGCCCAAAGATCTTATTCATGTCCAGCCAGATTTGAGACTCCTTCTTCTCCTCCTTCTTCTCCTCGTGCAACTCCTCCTTCTTCTCCTCGTCTACTCTTCTGCCAGATCGTCGTGACTGTTGGTACCAAACCCTATCGCAAGCTCTGGATGCAGGGCACGCCTGGACCTGAACACCTGCCAGAAAGAATGTTAGAATAGATGCAGATAGAATGTCAGAAAGAATGCCAGAAACTATGTCAGACTAGATGCCAGGTAGAATGCCAGAAAGAATGTCACAGTGTATGCCAGAAAAATGTCAGATAGAATGTCAGAATAGATGCCAGATAGACGCTGAGAAAGAATGTCAGAATATATATGCCATGTATGCTTCCAGATAATATGCCAGAAACTATATATATATCAGAATGTGTCAGGGTGGGGATCACTCGAAGTAAGGTAAACAATGTTTTTGTTCAGCCATTGCAACGAATACCTGGACGTTCCTTGTATGGTCTAGTTGTAGTTATACCGTACCTACATGTGACATGTGGGTATCATGTCTGAAAACGGGGTACTCCAAAAAATTGCCATTTCAACGGGCGGATGTAGGGCCCGGGGCCCGGGAAATGGTGTGTGCTGCTCACCAGGGGTGATGCCATGCTCAAATTCCCATGTCGTTTCCGAAGTTTCCAGACGTCATCCAAAATCGTGCTGTGAAATCCACAGGAATTGTTGTTTTTTTTTCGGTTGGATTGCTTGAAGTGTTGGGAAAGCCCCATATTTCCAGGGAAAATTCCATGGAATTTCCTACAGATTTCCCGGAAAAACATCCTTAAAACCAATCCGTTGTTTCTAAAAATCAAATCAGTCAAATGTCCATTTTCATCATCTCAGAGCCTGAGGTCCAGTGGGGTCCGGGCCTGAAATGGGATGGGGAATACTGGAAAACTTGAGTTTGGGTCATTCAATGGCCATTTCGGGTAAACATTTGTTTCAGGCACCTACCATATGTTTGGCCAATGCAAGGGTCATTGATTAAGGAATGATGAATTAAAATCTGATTGGTGCTGACTGGAACCATGGAATTTATTATGACTTTCCATTCAGTTGGGAATTTCATCATCCCACCTGACTCATATTTTTCAGAGGGGTAGGTCAACCACCAACCAGAAATGATTGACCAACCCTAAACCTACAGATTTCACCTGTAATCCCATCGCTGGGCTGGTGAAAAATGATTGACTGCTTGAAAAGCTATGTGTTGGATTACCAGGTATACCACATTTGGGGGATGAACATCCATGTACCAACTATTTTGGGGTGAACATAAGGGCTCCTGTGATCTTGACATATTTTGACCCTATAATCTATAGCCATTTGACCAGCAAAAATGGGTTTGAACTGGTTTAAGTTAGCCATGAGAAATGTGGAACTTAACCAACAAAATCAGGGATTAGACCATTGGGACAATGTGGAATTTAGCCAACGTATCTGAATAGCTGGTTGGTGGTTTGGAACATTTTTCCCCAACAGCGTAAGCTAATGGGGTCTTCAGCCCAGAATAGCTCCGGTGTGCACTGGTGTAGGCGCCGGGTCAGGTTCAACGAGGTTCCGGAGAAGGTTCTGAAGGCTCCCGAGAAGGTCTGGGAGGCTTTGGTGCAGAGCCAGGTCAGGTTCAATAGCGTTGCGGAGAAGGTTCCGGAGAAGGTTCCGGAGAAGGCTCTGCAGAAGGTTCCAGGAAGCCTGGGTGCAAAGCCAAGTCAGGTCCAATAGGGTTCCGGAGAAGGTTACGGAGACCTGGGAGGCTTTTGGTGCAGAGTCAGGTTCAACACGTTCCAGAGAAGGTTCCCGGAGAAGGTCTGGGAGGCTTTGGTGCAGAGCCAAGTCAGGTTCAACAGCATTCCGGAGAAGGTTCCAGCGCTTGGCTTCGCAGCATGCTTCAGAAAGGTTTGCAAAAATACAACGTTGCGGCTGTGGGGGATACCACCGAAGGCTTATTTATTTTTTCATATATTGGGAATAGTCATCCCAACTGACTAATATTTTTCAGAGGGGTTGAAACCACCAACCAGGAATAAATTTTATCAAACAAAAGTTGATTTCTAACCAACAGAAACTGGAGTTTAGACAGCACGTTCACAATGAAACAACCATTTTGGAAATTTAGCTCGGAAAAAGTTGCTATTGGGAAGCAGGGAAGCAAGAATGAGGAGATCTTGCAGCAATTTTGCACGCAATCCCATCTTCTCCGATTGCAATTCCTGAAGCAATGTGACCTCAATCCGTGAACAGGGCAAATACTAAATCAGGGTTTGTGAATGTTCAAGATAAAGGGGAAAAAGACTACAGTCTGAGAAACCCTACACTGTAGATGAAGCGTTTATGAAGTTGACCACCGGATGCAGCTTCACTTTTTCGGTTTCCTCCGTATTTTTTTGGTGGCAATCATTTTTGTTTGACCCTATGGAAAGTGTCAGGTGTAAAGCAGTGATGATCATTTTGATTGGCAGATATGGGCTTGATGACCATCTCAATGAGTTTCAGTGGATCTTTGCAGGAATGATTTGGACTAATGGCAAAGGTGATGGTAGGCTTCATGTGTTTGTTGGATCAACGTGCATCATGTCATGTCAGTTTGACACAGTTCAATGGTTGAAGTTTGGTGCAAACAATTTTGATGGTTCGTATCTTGGCAGCCCAACGTAATTGTTTCTAAACCAGTCCCAACCATCGGCGAGTGACCATCCATCTACAAGATGTTGGTTTCAATTGGTTTCATATGATTTTCGGATGACTAAAATCGGGGATGATTTTCATATCTTGTAGATTTTCTATTTATCAAAATATGGATGCTTTTCCCAAGGGGATGGGTTTGTCTGTAGCCATCACGGGACTTGAATCCCATGGGGATGGGCATGGGCATGATGGAAATCCAGGGGTTTCCGGGTTTCGTCCGGTTTTGGTTTTCCAGATGGAGGTTTCCTATCAATGGGGGTACCCCCAAATCATGATAAATCATCCAGCTATTGGGGTACCCTCCCATTTATGGCATTTTTATCAATATTCTCCACTAGTTATTCTCCATCAATATTCTCCAAATAGATATTATATAACTTACCTGAGGGGATTGGTGATTTTCTCCATTTTTCCCGGGTGAGAACTTTGCGACTTTCCCATGCGACGCGTTTCCCGAGGCAGAAATCTTCACTCCAGGGGCAATGAACTCGGAGGCAGCAGATGAAAACAGAAACCTGAACACAAATATACCATAAAATATACCATAAATATCCATAAATGATGTATCAAGTATATCGCACCATGAAAAAATACATACATAATTATATACAAAACTATATATATACATGTACAAAGTGTGTGTATATATATATATATACACTCTAGTATACCATATATACCATATATATATATATCTTATACTTATAGTGCAATCTAACGTGAAAACATCGTAAACACACGGTGGACGGAAGAAATCCTGCACCAGTTGGTAACCATTAGGTAACCATGAAACACTGTGAACAATGGGATTATCATGGGATAAACCATCTACCAACTGGTACAGGATTTCTTCGATCCACAGTATGTACCTCTGGTAATCAAAGGTGGCTAGGGAAAAACACGATAAAAAAGGAAGGTTTAGTTCGCTGGGAAAATCATCGAAGCAAATGGTGGATCTGCCAGCCATGTTTGACACCGGAGGGTTTTTTCAATCATGACCATATGGGGATGGGTCAAAACTTATTGATGATCCATATTTGCGGCAATACACATCCATAAATCCAGCGATTTTTAACATTTTTAGGCTACCCTACCTGTCCCAGGGTTTTGACTACCCTTTTTGAAGCTCCTAGATCTCCTAGATTTTCGAAGCAACTTGAGGAATTCCTTGGTGAGAGGGATAACGTGACGCTTCACCTTCTGATTTCCAGAACTTCAACCAATACCCATGGGTCAATGATAGTGACCTCACTTTGACCTCGCTGGAATCATCCCATTATAGAAATATTTCAGGTTAGTCTTATTTCATACAATTTACCCTCTGGTAATTTAACATAGCTAGGGAAAATGGCCCAGCTTTAATGATTTACCTAGTAAAAATAGGTGGATTTTCACTTCGCGAACTGTAAACGTTTACCAGGCCGGGTACCCAGCATGTTGTTTACCCAATCCCCAGGGCCCCAGGGCCGGAGAATCCCGTTTCGAATCAAAAAATCCCCCGGCTCCGGTCTGGGAGGCTTACTTGGAGGTTTCCTAAAATGGGTGGTGCCCCAAAAATCATCCCAAAGTTCATTTGTTGTTTTTTTTCCATGAAATAAACCATCTAGCTATTACCAGGGGGTACCATTTTTTGTGGACAAAAAAAAAATGACCATAGAAAACCCTACTGGTAGTTTGAAACCATCATATTTTTTTGTGGGATGTTCCATGAAGTAAACCATCTAGCTCTTTTTTGGTATCCCCCATTGAGCTAAAGAAGAATGAAGACTCTCAATTGCTATCCGTGACTGTTAGTAGGTGTAAATGGGATATAAATGGGATATACTTTATAAATGATGCTTTTCTCAGAGTTCCATCAAGATAGAGCCCCCCACGCTAGCGTTCAGTTGCCTATATAATATATATAAGTGGCTTAACTATGGTTTATGGTAGATATAACGAACTAGTTAATGGGGGTTATAATCGTTTATGAACCAACAAAAATAAGTTTAATGGGGCCCCATCCGAAAACGCGTCACAGGTTCAGTTTCAAGCCATGTGGGGGTGGCTCAGGGGCCCTCAGGGGCAGGGAATTCACCGATTTCGCGTCTCTTTTATGGGAACGCGTTTTATCGGTGGCTGCTGGTGAACTCAAATTTAAGATAGTGACTTTAGTACATACCCTCTGGTAAACTAACGTAACTATGGAAAATCACCATTTTTAATGGGTAAATCCACTATAAATGGCAATGTTCAATAGCTATGTTAGTTTACCAGAGGGTAAGTTGGAGTATTATGGAGTTCATAAATTTAAAGATTATAAGTGCTACTAAAAAAAGACGTATGAATTATATAAATTATATAAGATCTTATAACATCTTGTACACTATCCTCATGGATCTTCGCGGGGCACATGATCTGCATGGTTTTCATGGGTTTCATGGCCCGGGTGCTTGGTCCAAGGCAGCAAATGCAACAAATGGCGATGGTTGGTGGCGTTGGGGTGGAGATGGAGAACCCCGAAATGCCGGAGGAGCTGAGTTCAGCTGCAGGAGGTGACTTCTCTGGATATAACATGATATCTGGGTAAATTTGATTCATTTGATCACGACCTCACTGTTCTTGCGAACCCTGACCAAATGGTCATGACGGTCATGATCCCTTTTTTGACCATTGAGGGTCAGATTTGACATTTTTCGATGGCTTGCTCAACGGTCTTGGAGCTAGGCTGAGAATTTTCCGAAAGTACACCATGAGAAATGCCAATCCTAAAGCCTAGACCATCCTGGTCGCCAACCATTTGAGGGTCATTTTAAATATATATATATATAACTATATATAGATAAATACATACATATATATATATATATGTATATTTAAGGGTATAGAAGTGCATACTGTTTTTTTCCGGTAAAATCTGCGTACATCGTACAAGCACCATTGTTTGGTTTGCTTGGCGTTGCGGCTGCGTTGCCTTTGCCACGAGGCTTACTGTAACCATGGACCGCCAGGAGAGCTGGGATGCCTGCTGGGAATGGCTTCAGAATGGCTATTGCCCACGAGGAGAAACCTGCAGGCCTTTCGGGTCGGACTTGGGCATCAAACAGTGATTATTCAGCACCACACATGGTTTTTTCATATGGCTTTTTATATGTTCAGGCTGCCCCAATTTGTGATTAAACTTACGTGGTTTCAATTTATATCAATGATTGAACATTGGGATGGAAAAAGTTTCCAGCACATAATTAAATCGGATCAACTCACTGAATGACTTGGTGGGGATCTTGAAGCCATAAGCTGTAACTTATTGGAATCAGAAAAGGGAAACATCCTGCATTCACTTCCTGCTGTATGGATGAGTTTCCGAGTAAGGAGAAAAAAAGGATCCGGATTCCCCTCAGGCCATGCCTGATTCTCAGAAGCGATAATATGTCGATCCCAGATTGGTCATTTTGGGTTCCCTTAGCAACGTATCGTTGGAGATGGAACTTGCACGGATTCAAACTGGATGCAATCAACTGATGCAAGGTTGACAAATTTGCTGAATGGGGATTTTGACCAACAAAAATGATGTGTAACGGATTCCTTTCGTATGTTGTAACCAACAAGAAGTTCGGGTTTTACAACCTTCGGGAAATGCTGCGTAAAGGGACCATTGCGAGTTCTGGCAAGTAGATCCACTGAACAATTTCCACCAAAGATGCATAGGATATGATAGGATGAAAGCCGTCGGGGGGTTTACTGGTCGTAGTTTTTTTTTGACGAGTCACCATTCCTTGGGTTCTCCAAGTATGGTCGAAGCATCCAAACCAAATGTTATTTGGGTCCTAGTCCAAAATTATCAATTACAATCGACACATCAGTATTAATTAACTACAGATTAGCAATGATGCACTGTGAACCATGAATCATAACTATAGCAAGCCACAAAGAGATATAGGAAAGTGACGTCCAATTCTAAAATTTATAGTGGTAAATGGCATGCCTATTCTCTTCTTTTTGAAGCTTACTTTATGATCAATATTTTGTTCAATCACAAAAATCATTCAAGATTGATTATCATATTGAAAATTATAAAAACCATTGAAGCTTACTGTACTTTACAATCATTATTGTTTTTCACCATATTTCACCAATCAATCCAAATCGCAAAAAGACTCATTTCACCATGTCACCTCTCGACCTCACCTTGGATGAATCCTTTAAATCCGTAAACGTTTTTTTGGTTATGGAAAACAATGTTTTTCACATCAGCAAGGCTCGAGCAAAAGATTACCCTCTGGTAAACTTACTATAGAATGGCCATAGAAAAAGTGGATTTACCCAGCTATAAAATGGTGATTTTCCATAGCTATGTTAAATTACCAGGGGGTACCATTTTTTTGTGGACAAAAAAAATATTGACCATAGAAAACCCTACTGGTAGTTTGAAACCATCATATTTTTTTGTGGGATGTTCCATGAAGTAAACCATCCAGCTATTGGGGTATCCCCCATTTGGAGCTAAAGAAGAATGAAGACTGTCAATTGCTATCCGTGACTGTTAGTAGGTATAAATGGGATATATATATATATAAATGGGATATAAATGGGATATAAATGGGATATACATGGGATATCCTTATATTAATCCTCTTTATAAATGATGCTTTTCTGAGAGTTCCATCAAGATGGGGCCACGATAGCGTTCACCGTCCCGTGCCAGGTGGGACCACCCTGCCCTGCAGTTCCCGGATGGAAGTCTGGGAGCCCCTGGGGGGCCCAGAGGAAAACATAGGAAGAGATCGGAAAATCCTCTAGAAATGTTGGTTTGTAGATGTGAAAACTCTCGAACTATGGTGCATTTTCCGGCCATGATTGATTTTGTTACGGGGGGTATCATCTTTTTGAGTTTGGACATGTTGGGAAAACTCAAACAGCCAACGATCTCTGGATTTTCAACAGTGGCAGATCGGGGAGGTTGAAACCATCAGATGGCTGATATGGTTCTTTCAGAAACCAAAACTGCCGTAGGTGTTCGATGCTATGGTAGAAACTGAATTCACATTGTTTAGAGGTGAAGGAGTAAGCTCCAGCAATCATGAGCCTCAGCCATTGTGGACTGGAGGGTCTACGCATGTCTACGCATCCCCTCAGCTATTGCTGGAGGGTACACCTTCCACTGCCTGCAGGCGATCTTTTTCAAAACCTAGTCAACTGAGAATGGATTGTATCTATCTGGTGCTTCTCCCATGGAGCGTTTTGGAGCGGCATCTGCGGCATCCATATTCAGCATGGAAGCTGTGGATGGTTGCGAAATCCTGCACCAGTTGGTAGATCTACGGTAGATGGTTTATCCCGTTATAATTCCATTGTCTACAGTGTTTCATAGTTACCAATAGTTAGCAACTGGAGGAGGATTTCTTCACCATCCACAGTAGTTAAGAACCCATTAACTAATCTAACTATACTGCAAGGGAAGTTCCATATACAACTGGGGCATAATATAATATTAAATGCCAGTATAGAGTACTTGCCTGAGGCGGGGCGGAAGTTGCCTTAGGCTAATACTATAAGACCTTTTTCATCTATAGAACTTGCGTGCGCCCAGCGCTAGCAAGGCCCGTGCCTGCGTGCTTTGTGCGAAAGTGGTGCACTAGTCCAAATGTCACACTTGAAACTCCACACTTCGCACTTCACACTGCACTCTTCACACTCAACACTTCACACTCCACACTTCATCTTATCTCATCTCGTCTTATCTGAGCTCTTTTCAGCTCATCTCAGCTCATCTTATTTCTTCTCATCTCATCTCTTCTCATATGTCATCCGAGTTCTTCTCAACTATTTTCATCTCATTTGAGCACTGCTTAACCTCTTGCATCTCATAGAAGCTCTTCTTAAGTTATCTCAGCTCGCCCGTACTCAGAGAGAAGCTCTTATACACAATAACCGTTGCACACAGAAAGCTTTTGCACAGACAAGCTTTTAGAAGCAGATGCGTTTACACAGAAAAGCTTTTACAGACAGAAAGCTTTTACACATGAGAACCTTTGACAGATAAAAGCTCTTACACACAGAAGCTTTTATAGACAGAATCTTTTGCACCGAGAAACTTTTACACAGCGACCCTTGCACACACAGAATCACTTCCCTGTAGTAGTTTGTAGTACAAATCTTGCACAAAGCACTTCCCAGTACTACTTTGTACACAAGCCTTGCACAAGGCACTTCCCTGTACTACTTCGTACTACAAGACTTTCGCAAAATACTTCACAGTACTACTTTGTACTACAAGAGATTCACAAAATATTTCCCAATACTACTTTGTACTACAAAGCTTGCACAAGGCAGTTCCCGGTACTACTTTGCACTAGAAAGCTTGCAGCAAATACTTCCCAGTACTACTTCGCACTGCAAGCCGTGCACAAAACACTTCCCAGTTTTAGTTCGTACAAACCCGGATGTATCCACACATGGCAACACAACATGGCAACACAACATGGCAACACAACATGGCAACACAACATGGCAACACAACATGGCAACAATCATGCAGCCATTCCAGTTCGACCTGCAACCATGCAGTGACTGTGGCATAAAGGAGCTATCCTTCACTGTCCCATGCAACGTTCATGCAGCCATTACAAAGCCACTTCTCTAAGTCAGCACTTCTCCAAGTCAACACTTCTCTAAGTCAACCCACTTCACTAAGTCAGCACTTCTCCAAGTCACCACTTCTCTAAATCATCACTTCCCGAAGTCAACCCACTTCACAAAGTCACACAAATTTTCATGTATTTGTCCGTAACTCGGAAGATTGCTTACCCACTTGCAATGGCTGGGATGTTTCATCCTTGTCCTTGCGCTGCATTTGATGCTCACATGCCTCTTCACCAGATGGAGATGAGCTTAACAGCCCTGAAAGAGGGCTGTGACGCAAAGCCCCATTGGTGGCTATATATATATATATACATGTATGATGATATGTACAGATGGCTTTGTCTGAGAATGGTTTTTCTAAAGTTTATACATGTTGAAATACATACCTTTCTTAAATGTTTTCTTTAATAGAGATGGTCTGACACCGTTATCCATTGGAATTGGTAGCCCATTAGACAACCACCATATGGCCATCGCAAAATTAGCGCCTTGCCCATTCCATTTTACAATCATCAAACGCGGCTTGCAGGCTTGGATTTTGCAAATCCCCATAAATGCAGGCGAATTAATGGGTAAATGATCTACACATGGGAAATTGTCCATTTTTTCGTGTTTGATTACTGAGCAATCATTCATATTTTTTGGGCACCCAAATCTATGATTCATCGCCATATGTTTTCATGTTTGGTTGTGGACCAAAATGGCCGTGACAGTCGACCGTAGCTTGATTGGCCGTGGTTTTCTCCTCTAAGGGATTGGCTGATTTCGGGGAAAAATGGAGGCCCATCCAACAAAGCTTAATCCACCATAAAGCCGACACTTGGGCTACCCATATGCTCCATGTTTCGAAAACTCTTACATCACTCTTACCATATCTTACCACCATTTAATCATAAAAAAATCCCAAAAAATGACCCAAATTGAAAAATGGGTACCAAATGTATTTTACCCAAATATCATATCTTCCATCTTACCATATCTTACCATATCCTCCCAAGTGGAGGATACGGCCCGGTTTCGTTTAAAACGCCTGGTGCCGAGGCCTCGCGGTGTGGCCGGGGCATCAACCCGAGGTGCCGGGATGGCGGAACCAACAAGTACTGTACTGGATAAAAACTAATTGTATTATATAGATAAGATAGATAATTAAAATTAATTATATATATATAATTTATATGTTTATATTTAACTATATATAATTATATATGATTATACATATATATATATATATCAAAATATGTTGTTATTACATATTATCTAGCATCATTATTGTTATCAACATTCTTATGATTTATATTATTTGAGGATTTTTTGCGGCCGAGTTCTGGCTGGGCTGAGACGTTGACAGGAACTGATTGGTGGTTTTGAACAATGACTACAGTAGATAATTATGGTAATAGTTATCTATTGTAATGATAGTTATTAACAATGACTTATGGAATATTAACAATGGTATCAGAAATTATCATATATTCCAATGGTATCAATGATGTTATGGAATAATACTGATAGACTCTAAAACCAATGGCTGGTTATGGAATAATAATGACGTTATGGAATAGTGATAATTCATCAAAAAACATGATATAATCATCATTATTATAACCAGCCGAGTTAATTAGTGGATTCCCCAATATAAGTATAATGATTACTGGTTGGTGGTTTGGAACATGAATTTTATTTTTCAATAAATTGGAAAAACATAATCCCAACTGACGAAGCCATATTTTTCAGAGGGGTGACTCAACTTCCATGACAGGAATCATCCTTCGCTACTTCCAAATTAGAAATTCAATTGAAATTCACGGGGCAAGTGGCTGCCAGATGCAGACCGAACAAGTCTTTGTCATGGTCCGGTGCCCAAGTGCTGTAAGTCAGCGCATGATGTGCGTTTTTCGCGGAGTACCAAAGGTTGAAGGCAGCCAAGCACCTGTGACAAAAATTTGAAGCACCGCCACCCTATATTTGGGAGCCCTGAGATCTGACCATTCCAGAGCTTCTGTATCTCCAGGCAGTCCATGAAAGAATGCTCGATGATCTAACTGTATTCAGTTACCCTCTGGTAATGACTAACAGTTTGCTATTGAAAATGATCATTTATAGTTGATTTGCCTATCTTTGATGGTGATTTTCCATAGCTATGTTAGTTGACCAGGGGGTATACTATACATGATCTGGTTGGTGGTTTGGAACCTTGGGAATAATCATCCCAACTGACTTTCATATTTTTCATAGGGGTTCAAACCACCAACCAGTGATCTTCCCATTGAGAACTCTCATTGAGAATGGTGATTTTCCATGGCCATGGCCATGGGATAGCCACACGGTAGACTGGCACTATCCAGGACGTAGGGAGCGGATAAAATATCAATAATCTTTAATGATTAATATTGTTGTATGGGATTTATATGATTATTACATTCCCATAATCTGTATTCATCATGTTCAATGGATTGGTTTATGGGAAAATCTACGTCGGACACCATCGATTTTCCCTCTAAAAAAAAGGGGCTTTCCTGGTCACATTGTCCCTGAAACGAACCCATTGAAATGTGGTCAACCAAGTAATTTTTACCATCCCCAATAGAGGTTAGTTTATGATATTGGGCATACGCCGTACGCAATGGGATGACATAATTTATGACCCCCAGGTCGAATGAGTTGGTGTATTCTTCTGTTTGCCACAACAAAATCCCTCAAAATCGCATGGGGAGCACGTAGCGGAGTTACGATCAGAGTTTCCGAAGCACATGATAGTCAATAATTTAAACGCTGCTTGGTGGTTTCAAAGATGAATGAATTATATGTTCCATGTCATATTATTGGGATGTCATCCGAAACCCATTGACTTTCACTCACTCCATCATTTTTCAAGATGGTGAAATTGCACCACCAACCAGATTATTATCAACCATATATTAACCATATATCAACCATATATTAACCATCATTAACCAGTATTAACAGCATGTTAAAACCACCAGTTATACGTGAAACCAGAAATGGAACCCCGGGCCCCGAATCCATTGGTTTGTTGGTCATATTTTTCATGATTTTCATGCCAGGAAATACCATGTACAAACCATCTATTATAAAATATATGACAAACCAATGTACAAATCAATGGATTTCATTACCATAGTAGATGTCATATATTTTCCAGGAAACTGATTTCGCGAAAATCATCTACTATATAAGTTACCATGTTACCGTTCGTATAAGCTGCAGAAGACCTTTGCGCAGGGTCGGATCCCCATGAAACGGTGAGATCCCAATCGATCCCTCCCAGATCCCGGCGGAGAATTTCTCATGTCAAGGCTGTCAAGGCTGGGATGCTCCTGCGGGCCCCCCAAAAAAAAATCATCCTGGGTGAAGTTCAACAAGATTTCGGTGTTTTGAGGGTGAAATCCCAATCTACATTTATATAATTTATATATATTAATCTGTGTGGCAGATGCCATGAATTTTTTGATCGTTTTCTGTAGCTGTTCTAGACATAGAACTCAGTCTTGATGGTTCAATCCAGCATTTTTGAGGTGAAATCAGAACTGGAATCACCTAAAATGGGGTGAACTCCATTTTATGATGGCTGAATCTGCATTTGTTCTTGGTTCAGTTCCATGTCTTAGTGGTAAAATCCACACATTTCTTGGTTAAGATCAATTTCTACATGGTCAAAATCCACATGTGTCTTAAGGGTAAATTTGATGATCAAAGGAAGTTTAGGTAGGAAACTTCCGAGTTGACGATTGTCATGGCCATCTTTCTCATCATGTCAACCACATCATCAGCAGGTCGGGAACGCGTGAATTCAGGCTGGAAAAGACTCTCGGGCGCGAAATCCTGTGTTTTTTCGGGTAAAGTGGCTTCCGTGGTCGCCGAAGGATGGTCTCTGTTTTTGCGGTTTCGCGGCTCGATCAGGGAGAGTTGTCCACAGGACTGAAGCGAGAGCTTCAGCAGGGGGTGACCCCGACGTTCATGGTGGTAACGTCTTCGCCCACAGCCTAAGGACGATGCCATCCGTGTGCTGTTGGAACGGACCCCAAACCGAACAACACGGAAAAAACAACGCAGCACCAGAGAAGACGATGGAAATTAATTAGCGAATTTTGTACAACCATGTTGTCCTTCTGAGTCTTGCTACGACAAGAAACAGCAACGAAAACCCTACAAACCGATGCACCCGTGTGAAAGCATGCCTATGTGCCAAAATCATTGAGATGCATGTCGTCCACACGCCCGAAGAGGCTGCAAAAAAGAAAACAAGTGTAGAACTATATAACCCTTTAGAATCATTTGATCATGAGCTGTCATTCTTTCATTCTTCTTCCTTTTCATTCATTCATTCATTCGTTCGTTCATTCGTTCATTCATTCATTCGTTCATTCATTCATTCAGTCATTCATCCATTCAATCATGTCATTTTATTTCAATTCACTTTTCCCAGCTCACCAAGAATTCCTATAAGCAGACTGGTTCCTAAAGCCATGTTCTATTTTCGAAACTTCCGCCCCGGCGCGTGCTGGGCACTACCTGGTATATAAATATATAGAATTTCTTCGTCACTAAATCGCCATTCTTGGTTACTTGGTGAAATCAAACATGTTTCGGCTGGTCAAGTCCAAAGTTTTGATTGTTTACATCCCCATTTTTTCAGAATCGAGTTCTACATGGTCAGCATATATGTCAAATTCACCATTTTCTTTGGTGAAATTCATGTTCAGTGGTGAAATCAACCATAAATCATAGTAAATCATATATCGCCATATAAATCCCCGTTAAATCACCATCAAATCACCATAACTTCGCCCTTGGAAAGCCTTTGTCACCAGGAGCCCCTGGTTCCTGGACCGGTCCTTTCGCCGGAGATCAGATGGTGGGGGCTATGGCCTGTGCCTTGTCTGAAGTTATCAAGGTGGAGTAGATGATAATTACCTTATCTGGTTGATTAATGGGCAAATTACCAGATTGAGATCACCCGGAGATGCACCCTTCTGTGGTGATAGCAGTGCGGTACCCGCGATGGCAGGCCAGGACATGAAGTCACTGTACATGTCCCCAGATGGAAAAGTGGTTGGTGGTTTCAAACATGAATGGATGATTTTCCATTTCATATATGGGATGTCATCCTTCCCATTGACGAACTCATATTTTTCAAGATGGTTCACTAACCAGATATATGTTGATTAACGGGGAAATTACAAGATTGGATCTTAATGGATGTTAACCAAGAACCCCTATGGATGTCAATGGGTTTATATGTTGATTAATGGCACCTTGATAATGTATGGTACTTGATTAGTGGCACATTAAGTACCAAATGTATAATTTTGCTAATGATTATATAATGGTACTTCATGATGTGTTTTAATAATCATAACCACCATAATTACCATGAAACTTTACTTCATGGTAATTATGGTGGTACTGATAATTACTGATAATTAATGATGATTAATGATTATTATGATATGTAACATTAATAAATAATGAATAACCATACTTCAGGGTAATTATGGTGGTAATGATAATTAATGATGATTAATGATTATTAATGATGATTATGATGATTAATGTTAAGTGGAGTAATAATAGTGAATCATTCCGCAAGTTTACCATTTTGATGTGGCCTGCATTTCACCCCCCACGAAGCGTAAGTGGTTATTTTCATACACCTGGTTAGTATGTCCCGCATTCGTGGGCGATCTGTTTGGATTTTAACGGTAGCTATGGTTACGAACCACTTGCCTGGGATTCTCTAAGTGCCCAACTTTATAGGTATAGCAACCCTGCAACTTCAGTGGGTTCCGGTGTCAGGATTTTATGATTTTTTTTTCTGACGAATTCCGTTTCGAATTTCGTTGCGACTTTCGGCAGATCATCGTATATACACATGGTATATATGTCATACCCAACAGTATATAATATGAATATAGGATAATATAGGTCATTGATGTATATAATATGTAATAACCAATATGTAATTAATGTATATAACCATCATGAAACCAAGGGTCCCAGGGCTATCAATTGCCTTTTTGCCTGTCCTTGCTGGGTGTGTTTTGAGGTGATGCCGTGGCTATGCCCTGTGCCTGCAGCGGAGTTTGTGGCTGCGGGGGCTGTCCTCAACTGCGCCTCGTTGAAGCACCGAGCGGAGGGTGGGGCCCCGTAGATAGCTAAGTTGGTTTACAATTTATAACTCCAATTGATTTCACTGTTGTTTAAGATACTTATACCGTCTTATACCTCGTATTATACCTATAGCCTATAGTATTCATGGGGTGAAACAAAACCGACCAACATAACTGGGGGGGCACACATTGAAGGTACTACCAGACTATCTCTGCAAGGCCATTCTACTGAGGTTTTTTTTGCTCAACATGGAGGTTCTACTATGTTCTACTATTCACTGGGACTAGGAGAGCACCAAAACCGGTGTTTTTTTTACAACAAATATTACCATCTGGTTATTTAACATAGCCATGGAAAATCACAATTTTTTATAGGTAAACCATCTATAACTGGGCCATCTATACCATGGCTATGTTAAATAACCAGAGGGTACGCAATTTTGAGATGAAAAAATGAGTCTGCGATCCGCCAGGTGGTGCCCCAGTTCAGCTCAAGTTGGTGAACCATGGCATACCCCAAGCTCGCTGGGTGGTTTATTTCATGGAATCCATCTATAAATGGATGAGAACTGGGGGTACCAGCAATTGTAGGAAACCCCCATATACCCTCCAGTAAACTAACATAGCTATGGAAAATGGAGCATTTATGAATGATTTATCTATTAAAGATGGTGATTTATCAGTTCGCTATGTTAAACTACCAGAGGGTAGATGTATCTGAATCATTCTGAATGTGATAATCAATGGATACCAATGGTGTCTACTAACTGGGGCACCACATGGGTCACCTGTTAAGTTCGGCACCAGTTCGTCGGTGAAAATGATGCGTTTCGGCGTTTCGGATGTGTGAAACACATGGCGTGTTTCACGTGCCGTAACGATATGTAACTATACTATTAATGCTGCAAAAGTCTATGTAACATGTTACATTATGTACTATTAAAATCTTAGTTACTATTCAAATGCTACTACAAAAATTATATGTAACTATATGTAACTATACTATGTTACATTATGTTACTATGCTCTTCTAGTCACCATGTTCTATACATTTTCAGGTGACCTACACAACGTTGTGTCCAGCTGAGGCCACCCGGAGATGCACCCTTCTGTGGTGATAGCAGTGCGGTACCCGCGATTGCGGCAGGCCAGTCCCCAGATGGACATGAAGTCATCGGGGTAGATGAGTTTCCATTAAAACTAGGCTATTTTCAGGGTCGAACTGTTAATGATTGCTAATGTTATTGAATGTTATTGAATGTTATTGAATGTTATTGAATGTTATTGAATGTTATTGAATGTTAATGAATGTTAATGGATAATTACCTTATGCAGGGTATCTGATAGGTTGGCCATGGATTGGACATGGGGAATCATGGGGATTGGACATCTACATGTCATGGCCATGTTTCTGAATGACCGAATGACCATTTTTTTCATGTACCCTCTGGTGAACGTTTACATAGCAATGGAAAATCACCATTCTCAATGGGAAAATCCACTATAAATAGCCATTTTCCATAGCTTTTTGTATGTTCACCAGAGGGTACATGAATTATACTGCTTGGTGGTTTCAAACATGAATGGATTATTTTCCATTTCATATTAATGGGATGTCATCCGAAACCCAGTGACTTTCACTCCATGATTTTTCAAGAAGGTTATTGCACCACCAACCAGAAAAGTAAATCATCAAATTAGAAGGGATTCACTTTTCCGCCTATTTGGGGAGATGATTATATATATATATATATACATAGATTACATAGGTCATATAGGGGTTTGGACCACTAACTGGGTAACTGCATCCAGGTCATAACAAACACAGTCTCAGAAATCCTGGTTTCCAGCAATATTTCATGATTGGGTCGATGGCTTGCCAACTGCAACGCGGGGATATAGTTTGGTAAGTGAGTAAAGAGAGGCCCTCAAGAGAGCCATGTTGTGTTGCCGGACACACACATTTTGAATCAGTGAATCAAATTGATGGGTCTTCAAGTTCTCCAGTATCATTTTGTTTTTTTTTGGATGCGACACATTGAAATATTGCGGCCCAATTGGTATTTCTCAAATCTTTCCAAGACTTGACCCTGAACATGCTTTTTGGACAAAGAAACGAAGAAAGAAACGTGCACTGCAGGATGACACTAGTCATGCTGGATGAACTACAACAAATTATGGTTCGTAAGGGGAGTCATCCACAAAAGGCTTTATTTCAGGCTTGTGAATTACCCTCTGGTAAACTAACATAACTATGGAAAATCATCATGCTATTAATGGATAAATCAACTATTTCTATGGCCATGGCTTCAATAGCAAACTGTTAGTCATAACCAGAGGGTATGTTTTCATTTATCCAGATCGTTGGACTGTTTTTTTGGGGGAAAATGTAGAGGAAAGCCTTAGGATTCTCCTTGAGATTTTCCAAGCGTCCCTAAAAGGATTCTGATGGCCCTCAGCCACTGATAGTGAAGCTTATAGGAAACCCATTCCGAAGCAACAATCCTGGTGGTCTCTGGGAAGGGTCGAAGTGCAAAAGATTAAGCATCTCTCTGAATTACTGTATATCTACCCTCCACCATTATTGAACTTCTGGAATGAAGAATCCCTATAGTTATGTTTGTTAGACAAATTAGACATGACTCACTATTTTCTTATGTTCTTTCATCACGAGTTATCCCAGTTACTCTAGTAAACTGAATCAGCTAACTACAAAACGCCACCTTTCAGCTGATTTTCCCCAAGAAAAAACTGCTGTTTTTCTCGCTGTGTTGCCGCGCAGATGGCCAAGTCGCCAGATGAAGGCGATTTTTTCGGATTCGGAGGGATCCTGCAACGTTGCAGGAGTTCTCCCATGGCCAACCCGAAAGCCAAATCCAACCCGACAAATTCCTCCAACCGATTTTCTGCATCTTGTTGGGGATTATATCATCTGGATATATCTGGATTCTATAGAATGATGACTTTGTTTTTCTGCAAGGTTTTGTCTGTCAAAATGAAGGGGTTCTTTGTTGACCTATTTCGTGACACTAAATTTCGTCACAAGATGGGATACTGTTGAGCGATGCAAGGATCATATTGCATAGATGGCTGGGTTCGCCCCTGCCATGGCCGAACCAATGCAGATGGTGCCTTCGGGTATCTCCAATGAAACCCCAGAATGATTCCAGCCAGCAACCAGATGAGGTTTCAAAGTGTCAGTTTTTCAACCAGATTTGGGGCCCTGGTGTCATCCGTTGGCAGACAAAACCAAGCAGCTAGCAAGGTCATGATAGGTTTAGAACCAATGACTGTGGTGTATCCAAAAAATCGCTGGACATGTTCACGTATAAAAAAGGAGGCCGCAATAGCCACAGGAGATTTGTGATCTGATTAGTACTTCTCCAACGCAGATGGCTCTTGAAACTCTGGTGGACATAGACAGATGCATATTAACGGCATGTTATGGCAGTTTGTTGTTGTTAAAAAATCAAACGCAGTTGGTGGTCTGTCAAACATCCTTTTTGGACACGAAAGTCTCAGAATTCATGAGTGTGAATCAAGAAACCATTATGACTGATTATGTGGTGTAACCCTCAAGAAAAAGCAGAAGAATTAGCCAGTTCTAGGATTTCCCATGAAATAAACCAACCAGCGAGCTTGGGCTATCCCCATTTATAGCTTGTAGGGTAAAAAATCACCCCTCTCTACCTGGTAGTGCTATGATGATCCTTCGACTTTCCAGCCATCTACCTTGGATGCCGCGAGGCAGAAACGTACAGTGAATCCTGCAGCGCGACCGCGCTCTTTTGCGGCGCGCGGTTTCGGAACACGCCCGAAGAAGAGGTGATACAACATACTTGGCGAACCTGGCGAATGCCCTGTGTTGCCAAATTGAATGGAATTGAATGGAATTGAATCATTAACCATCATGAATCATGATTAACCATCATTCAATAATCATTAACCATTATTAACCATTATTAACCTTGATTAACCATTATTAACCATTATTAACCATTATTAACCATGATTAACCATGATTAACCATTATTAACCATTCTTAACCATTATTAACCATTATTAACCATTATTAACCATTATTAACCATTATTAGCCATTATTAACCATTATTAACCAAGTGAATGTGAATGTGTGTGTTTTTTTCCGGTTCTCTGCGCTATGCAACTGGTCAAGTATGGTCAAGTACTGTTTCGGGAGCCTGGCTTCCAAAATGGATGGTGCCTCATGACTTGGCCGTTAACAGAAAGGGTTCCATAAATGGGGGTAGCCCGAAATGTATGGTTGATAAGGGAAACTCCTATCTATAAATGGGTATGGATCAATACCTATTAATACAAGTTTTAGGGGAATGAACATCCATTTACCAGCTATTTTGATGTTCACCAGGGGTACAAGATTTTGACACACTGCCATCTATAAATGGATGAGAACTGGGGGTACCAACATTTATGGAAAGCCCCGTATTCTCAGTAGACATGTTGATTTTGTTTCTGCATGAGACAGGGTGACAGGGTGCCAATTTTATCGCTTTCCCGCTTGGGTTTGGCGTGACTCGCTGTGCGAGAGAGCAGCACTGAACCCAGGAATCGGCTCGCACTGGTCAATCCTATGAGGGGGCCTTTCTGTGGGGGAACTACCTTCTGGTAATTTAAGATGGAAAATGGACCATCGAATCAATACATGACAGAATGACATACCGTGACATACCTATCAAACATTGATAAAACTGGTTATTTTCCATAATTAGCTATATATGTTGGATTGCCACCGGGTATCCAATGTGCTCATTTCATCTTATTTCATGCTTTTGAACATCATGAATTATCATTGGCCCAGATGGTTGGCTATGATTTGGCCGTTTTCGGATCCTCCACAGCACTTTACACTTAAATATCGATCGATATGGAGATTTCCTAAAATGGGGGTACCCGGGGTACCCCTAAATCATCCATTTATAGACGGGTTATCCATTATAAACCATCCATTTGGGGATATCCTCCATTTATGGAAACCCTCATATCATCATTTGTGTTCTTACCAAGAAAGGTTCTTGGGATTTCCTAAGTTCGAAGATGTTTGCGGCCTCTTAAAATCCAGTGAAACGCCATCCTTTGTCGTAAATTTGATCACGACCTCAACGAGCGAGCCCTGGAATTTTCTGCGGATAGTAAGGAGAATTATCCCAAGAAGAAGCCTTCTTTCAGTAAATTACTATATCATTTTCCCAGATAAAGTTTGGATTTTCAATGATTTTCATTTTGGATTGTCTGAAACATGATGTGATATCCGAAGATATTCCCTCCATTGACCATTTTCACTGGGGATGATGGATCTCTTTCCTCTAGCTTTTTTGCGGCTTATCTCAGTCGATTCCTCGGTGAATCTCAGAATCACCCGGCGTAGCCCAATTCCGTTGCACAACGGCCGTGGGAAGACTGGATGCAACGTTCGGCTTGAAGGTTTCTGTCAAAATCTGATGATTTTTTGTGACATTTTTTTGGGACACATCAAAAAAATCCACAAAAGAACTTGGGGATTCTTTTGGGATACCCTCTGGTTATGACTAACATAGCCATGGAAAATGGCTCATTTACAGATGATTTTCCCATTAAAACCTCCATTTATAGTGGATTTTCCATAGCTACTCGTATGTTAAATAACCAGATGGTATGTTTTTTTTTCTGTTTCGCAACTCCAAGTTTCTGCAGGATCATCTGAACTGCGCAAGTTTTTGTGTCCTATAAGACCATCCAACTACTTGTACATAATCTGGTTGGCGGTTTGGAACATTTTTTATTTTTAAACATATATTGGGAATAATCATCCCAACTGGCTAATATTTTTCAGTCAACACGTCTGCCAGGCCTAAATGGCCATCGTGTCGACAGCGAAAGAGCGACTCAGAGTGACTTTCATATTTTTCAGAGGGGTAGGTCAACCACCAACCAGTAAATCATGATATCATCATAAAATATCATAAACGCTAGCCGCTAGTTAAGCTAGTGAACTTGCTTTAAACATCAGAATCGGGGGCACCGCACGGCCGCGCTTTTTGATGGCGATACAGGGCTGGATTTTGAGCCCTTTATCTCACCAAAACAAGGCAAAGCAGGGCATCACCAAAACTACTCTCAGTGAAAAAAATACTATGTGGTTGGCTGGCTATTGGTCCTTTTTTCTGACTCCATACAAGTGAAATTTGTGATAGCCATTTGTTTACAGTGTACACTCGAGAATTCACACCACTTCCGTGGTGTCTATTGCGTCGTGTCTTCACTGTCCATCTGCTTCCCGTACGGATCTCGGCCCAATAGGACGCAGCGGCGTGCCAGGGGCCACGTGTTTGTATCGTGTTTCCCTTCGCATCCCTAGTTGAGATGGTGAATCCCACTTGATTAGGTCGGAATCTTTCGATCCCAGTTTCTATCATAGCTGCCAAGGAAGCTGGCGAAGTTTGGTTTGTGGGGCACAATATTTTGTGGGCTAAGCGGCCCACCAAATGCTTGTCATTTTCGGATGATTGGTGCCCGAATCTGATAGTTTACCCTGAATCACAATTCGAATGGATCAAGGAGTGTGGGAAACGATGCCAGTGCGAGGATTGGCCCCTACCACTTCTAGTTATCTTGTGTCACTCCAGCTGCTACGTAACCCTCCTCACAGGTATGCCGAGTCACTGCAACCCATTCATTCTTTTGCCCCAGTGGACGCTATGGCAAGCCGTGCCATCATTATTTCATGCCAGTGGCACATCCGGATAGTGGGAGTGCCCGCAGGTGGCGAACGGCGTTCGGCGCAAAAAACAGCTGGGTGTAGCAGGGGGGATCTGGCTTGGCTTGCTGGTTTTTTGGGTATCATAGGGTAACCCCAAAATCCGCTGGTTTCTCATCATTTTTCCCAAAAACATAGCATTTAATGCCAAAAATTTCTGGGTATCACTCCAGTCACTTGGGAAAAACATCCAAGTTCGAAGACGTTGTGATGGGATCTCCACCGACAGGACGGTTTTTGCCTCGCTTGTGATACCGGTTCATCCTGTAGTACGCCTTAACTTCTTATTCTTATCATGTATCCTGCACTACGCTTTAAGTTCTCCTTCTGATCTATCATGTACTCATGCGTGAACCTCTTCTTCTTCTCCATCATGTATTAAGCTCTGGTTCTGATCTATCATGCACTGCCATTTAACTTCTACTTCCCACCCCACCCGACCCCACCCCGTCTCAAGTGAGTCTGTCTGGCTGGTGTTGCAAGTGAGTCCTTGACCTTTGGAAGCTGGTTGGTTGGTTGAATCCTCATGATGTATGCTGCCCAGAAGTCATGAGTGAAGTCATTGAAGTTGTTATTCTCTTTGGCTTTGGTGTGGTAGCTGCCACGAGAAGTTAAAAACAATTGGCTTCCAACAGTGTTTGTCTCCAAAACAATGCCCACAAGATCTTAACTGGTTGGTGGTTTGGAACATTTTTTATTTTTCCATATATTGGGAATAATGATCCCAACTGACGAACTCATATTTTTCAGAGGGGTAGGTCAACCACCAACCGGTTAAAGATGGGGCCCCAAACCGCTTGTTTTGTCTCCTAAAACCTCACACTTTTTCGGACACTTTGGGATGCCCATTCTATGACACAACACTTTCGGAGCTCGTGATGTGCGCTCGTGATGTGTTGCTGTTTTCCTGTTGCATTTACCATCTGGTTATGACTAACATAGCCATGGAAAATCCCGTAAATAAATGGAGGTTTTAATGTTTTTAATGGGACAATCATTTGTAAATGGGCAATTTTTCATAGCTACGTTAGTCATAACCAGAGGTTTTTTTTTTGTTTTCCAGAGGGATTCTAAGGATGGACAGCAGCTCAATTCAAGTTGCACTTGACCAAGACCATCAATGCGGTTGATGTGAGCAGTGTTCAAAACCCCTGTTAGTTGATATGGATGTGGGTCAAAATGGAAGACCTAGGGGACCACAGATGTTAGTCTAGTTTAGTATTAACCATCCATAATTTTGGGGTACCTAATTTTGACCCATACCCATATTATAGGGATTATACAAACCACTACATTGGGGATTATTACACTCCATTAGGGGAATTTCGGAATACCTAACAACCAACCAGTATAAAGGGACGACACAGGGTTTTGAACAATGCTCATATGTCTACATTGTCTACATATCTTTGCGTATATCCATATTGATCCATATTGTACATACTTGGGGCAACAATGCTTTGTATTACAATACATCTAGTTTTCTAGCTGTGCCATTACAATAATAACTAATTCAATCTTGGTAATTCATAGCAAACTCACTGCGATGCCACTATATCTCCAAACGGCCGAAAAACCTTTTAGGATGATGAACATTGTTTCCGAAAATTCTCCGGACGAATTTTCCGATGTGAAAAAAGATCAAGTCGCCTGTTTTTTTTTAATGGCTACAGACAAGAAAACAGTTCGCATCCAAGGTGAGGCCTCAGCTAGGTTTGTTGCTTTACAAATCAACCATAGTTGCACCATGTTGCACCACCCATAATCCCAACACTTAGCCAAGTGTGTTCAGTCAGAGTCATGACTACAATCACATGATAGGTTCAAGATGCTCTCATGATGCCAAAGCAATGTCCTGTCGGAAGCCAGCGTACTTGCATCATTCCAAGAATCGCCAAAAGGTGAATAGGCCTGGTGGTCATGCCGCCATGCCTTGCTGATTCCTAGTCCCACAATAACTGGGTGATACTAACTAACAGTTCCTTTAAAATGGTGGTAAACTATGGTAAACTAACATTTTGCTATGGAAAATCCATGAAAATCCCGGTGACAACCCCAGTCACGTTACGCACTTCGTTTCCGCCAATGGCTGATGCGGAGACAGGGCTCTCAGAACCGTTTTCAAAGGGAAAGTGACCGAGTTTCACCATGAAAATCATCATGAAAATCACCAGTAGTCCCCATAAATCCCATTAATCACCATTTATAATCACCATTTATCACTATTAATCGCCATTTATAATCACTATGAAAACCACATGATGAATTGGTCATGGAACTTTGGGGTATCGAAGTTTGCGACGATCAACTTTTCGGAGCCATTTTTTATGGACCTCATCAGTCTCTCGAAGTCTGGTATGGTGATGGTCCCATGAAGGCGGTCAAAATGTGCCAAAACTTATCTTATGGATTTGATTGCTCATCATTTCCCCCAGACATGAAAATATCTGGTTGGTGGTGACTGGAACATGAATGGATTATGACTTTCCATATAAAAACAATCATCCCAATTGACGGGTTGTCATATTTTTCAGAGGGGTTCAAACCACCAACCAGTATATATATAAAAATCATTATATATATACATACATTGGTCATATGTGTTTGATACATATGGTCAGTAGTGGTTAATGGTGCCTAATCCCAATGGTTTGTGAATAGCACCTAACTAAAATTGAAGGGTTGTCTCTAGTTCTTGACGAATCCTAGATTTTACACCAGATCTTGCACTGATGATTTCATTGCTAAGGACATCGATGTCCTTGCTGAAAGAGATAGGGTGCGGAAACCCTGGCAGGGACGATCTGCTTGATCATCCCACGGTCCTCAGTTCAGTAGTTTAGGAACCTTACTTGGAAGTGCAGTTCCAGTTATAAGCGAATATAATATAATAATATATAATATATATATAATGTATAATATATATAATGTATTATATATATATTATAAAGTTCTAGGGGTTGTATTTGTATCTCAACTTATAGGGTTGAATTTCCCAGGGTGATACCCATTAAAGCAACCTGTGGCCTGCAGTTTTAAGTACGCGCTTTGGGCTCTCTCTGAGACTTGGATCTGATGACTTGAATGAGATAAAAGGGATATCCTGTGCTTGATTGGAAACATCCATTTCCGAGTAAAACGGCTGTTTTTTTAAAATCATTCTTTATCCATCGATCTTGATTGTTTTTTCATATGTTTTAGATCAATATCTATTGATTGTTTTAATAACGCTCTATTGATTATCACCATATCTATCATCCGTGACTGTCCATGATCATCCTGGGGATCATCACTTTCGAGGCGAGTGAAGATCGAGCTGAACTCTTGCTCTGAAGGTGGGGTTTTTAAAGAGGTCGAACAGTGCCCAAGCACTCTAGCACTCTTGGATACGCGCCTGGTAGATTGAACAAGAAAAAGCAATGTTAATTTTTTGTTATGAACTGTGTTTTCTCATGTCCTAACCACTAGAAAAATTACAGGATACCATGATACCAGATTTTGTTTGAACCAATATATATATAATTACTTGATACATGATTGTTGGTAGCTTATGACATAGGGATCATGTATGGTTATATAATGTTATTTACAATAAATGTATATATAACGACCTGTTAAAAGAGAAAGCGATATTTATATATATATATGTATAGAACCCACAAACTGTGACCCCTCATTAAATCAGCCACTGTGTTTTGAGTTTTCGCTCATCAAAATGGCGTTGCCTATTGATGATTTAAAACTAGTTCTTGTCATATATTGATTGTTTGTCGGAGAATAGCGGATACGATAAAACTTAACAATTATCAGTATAGGTTTCAACATATATGTAGTGCTATTTGTCAACTTTATCATCAATAGTTGTCGTAAAACATGTTGAAACGATAGTCACCATTCAGTCGTTCTTCTTCTTATCATCGTTCTTCGAAACTTCATAATATCAATGTGTGTATCATATACCCTCTGGTTATTTAACATAGCCATGGAAAATGGCCCATTTATAGATGGTTTACCGGTTTACCTATTAAAAATGGTGATTTTCCATGGCTATGTTAAATAACCAGAGGGTAGTTCTTATCAAGAGTTCCAATCCTCTTGACCTGGTTTTTGTTTGGATTGCTAAGTGGATCTGAGGCATCTTAAGTGGTAATCCTCCAGCAACCTGACGACCCCGTGACTTGAAGGTTGGAAGAATAGTTTCCACAAAATATGGTTGTTTGAAGGGTCTATGTTAATTTACCAGAGGGTAATTGTTATTCATAAACTATTTTATTTGTGGTGCAAATTATGGGTATTAACCCGTTATAAACTATATGGTTATCTCATAATACAACTGAGGTTTAATTGTTTTTGTATGAAACGGTTCCTGGGACGCACCAAATGAAGGAAGGATGGCAGTTCAATGCGTTGCGTTTTTTATTTAAAGGTGTGTCACAGCGAAAACGATACGAATCTGGCTCAAGTACCACTGTCAATCGAAACCCCATACGCCCTTTTTTGTGTGTTTAACGGTGATTTGACGCTTCAATTTATGGATTTAAGCCCTTTTTTTTTTACTGTTCAAATTGGGTTGTTCAATCATATGTCCCATTGGATAATAAATTGTAGTTATATAACCCAGATATAATCATTAATTAATTACTGGTTGATGGTTTGGAACATTTTTTATTTTCCATAATATATGGGATGTCATCCTTCCCATTGACTTTCATATTTTTCAAGATGGTTAAAACCACCAACCAGATTATATATATATATATATCCCAGTAAGTTTATCAACTTGGGGTTTCTTTAAGGTTAAAAACAAGAAACCCATGGGAAATCGGCAAATCGTCCAGGTTCGAAGGCCGAAGTGCAGGCGCTGTCTGAAACACCGAAAATGTCGGGCCGGGCATCCAACGTTATCCGAAAATCGGCTACAGGATGGGCCCCCCCCAGTTATGTCAGTTGGTTGAGAAAACCCTATCTAAACTATAGTTATAAGTACCATAAACCATAGTTATTGGAGTTAAAAACCAACAATATGTGAGTTGGTTGAGAAAACCCTATGAAAATATAGTGATTTGCGTATCATACACCAACTTGTTATTATAGTTATAAACCAATTTAGCATAATTTAGCTAACGAACTGGGGCCCCATCTTCTATAGTCCTATCGGAAACGGTTACCGCTTTCAATAGGGGAAAACTATGGAAAACTCGGATGATGTCATCTTCTGGATCTCGGTTTTCACACGGTAAATCTATGACAGGCAACAGGGCACAGGGGGGAAGTGAGTACTTTCAGCAGTTTCGAGCCATTTTTTTTGCCAATTCATCACCCGTATCTGGGGTGTTTTTTTGCACTCCTGTCGATGTAAGGCATCTGTTTTCAAGTCATCGAATGCAAAAGAACAAAGTTTTTATAGGTGCACTTGGGATTTCAATCAACTTTGTTAATTAGGATGTATCCGTGATCAGTTGGGATTTCAGCCTAGTTTCGCATCACCAGATACCCTCTGGTAATTTAACATAGCTATTGAAAATGACCATTTTATAGTGGATTTTCCCATTAAAAATGGTGATTTTCCATTGCTATGTTAGTTTACCAGAGGGTATCATGGTTTCACCATGAAACACTGGGACGTTTGGCCTGGCTGCCAGGCCAAGTTGGACCTGCTCCTAGCTGAGCACGCTTCCAAGGTGAGCTAGCTGAGCTGCAGAGCTGGTCCACAGTGGTATGGAGGTTCTGAAAATGGCCATTTATAGTGGATTTACCCATGAAAAATAGGGATTTTCCATAGCTATGTTAGTTTACCAGGATGGTATTTTTAAAAATCACACAGTACATGATGTCACCGAAAATTTTACACGCCACAAGGGCTTGTTTTTGCTGTCCTTTTCACATGTTTTTAAGGGATGATGATTCTGCAGCATCACAACGTGGGAGGCTTTGCACCACGAAACTTCGTCACCCGTTCAACGATGGGAATATACACCGTTTCGCTGCTGATACCCACACCACCACTAGAACAATATGATTTATATGAATATATATATATATACAGTATATATATATATATATTATATTACAATATTATATAATTACAATATTATATACATACATATATATATATATAGATTCATAATTTATGCATATATGTACTAATATATATATATACGTCGTACTTCCCACAACGATAGAAGACTAACATATCATATTATTGTGGATTTGGATTTGACGTTGTTTCCGCATCGAAAAAAACTGAGGCAGAAATGTCAGCCGATGCCAGTCACCTGGCAGATTTGAGCGATTGCTGCTAGTGGAACCATCATTTTTGTGGCTGATATCTCACCAGAGTCGCCGGGGTTAATGAATGTTAATTACATCCCAACTTATGGAGGTTAGAATCCCATAGTTATAGCCCTTAAATTTATTTCCCAACTGCAGCCCCAAGTGAAGGTCCGAATGTGACAAGTACCTAGGTGTGTTATAAAAAATGGGGATATTCGCCGGGCTATATCCCCGATATCGCGATGGATTTAGGGGTACCCTGAGTTTCAGGCAAAGCCACATCTCTCTTTACATGTGTCCTCGAAATGTCAATGTACCCTCTGGTAAACTAACGTAACTATGGAAAATCACCATTTGTAATGGGAAAATCCACTATAAATGGCCATTTTCAATAGCTATGTTAGTTTACCAGAGGGTAATTACCTTTCCTTGTACATGTCTATGGTTGATTTGGTGCCATACTATGTTTGCGCATGCGGATACCTTTGTTGCCCAACCTCTGCAATTCCATTGGTCCATGATTTCCCCTAGGAGGTGTTGAAGAGTCTCTCTGTCATTTTCCATGGAAGGGTGTGGAAGGGTGAATTCCGGCCAAATTTCAAGTGTGCTGCTCATATACACCAAGTAGTTGTACAGCAGATGTTGAATACAGGAGAGGCTCCGAAACGAATTGGTTTTTCTTCTAACGTAGCCCTTGAAAAAAGTGATTTCGGTCTATATTGTTTTTTTGTTGTGAAATGCAACTTGTGTTGTTCCTGAACCTCTTGTTGCGTTTGATCTTTGGCTTTATTAGTCAGATCATGTCAAATCACTATTTGCGTCTGATTTGAACTCAACCTGTTGTCATGTCAAATACCACGAAGATAATATATTGACTTTCTATGATTCTCTATGACTATCTATGGTGATATTTCTATGATAATATATTGTATATATATATATGACCAACAAGTACCCACCTTGATTTGTATGTCAAAGACCCAGCGTCGCCTTCAATGTGGGTTCCCGACTATTGAGGTGAGCCAGCGAAGGGGCCAGAGTGGCTTGGCGCAGATTTACCTTTTTTTTTGCGGCCATCAAATGGATGGTTGCGAAATCCTGCATCACCAAAAGGATGGTTGAAATCCTATAAATAATGGGATGTTAACCACCGTTTTCAACCACCGTTCGGATTTCGCTGGCCCATCCACCGTATGAAAAATGGTCTTTTTGCAAAAATGGAGAGCCATACCTGGTACCCTCTGGTAAACTAACATAGCTATTGAAAATGGCCCATTTATAGTTGATTTACCTATTAAAGATAGTGATTTTCCATAGCTATGTTAGTTTACCAGAGGGTAATTTTAAGTCCAAATCGAAATCGGGATTTGGATTTCCCCGAGCCAATGGACCATCCATAGCATCGTTCTCTTGAATTGCCCGAGTGTACATAACTTGGCAATAGAAAATGTTCTATAATCCCAGTTATAACTGGAAAATGTTCTATAGTTTTATAACTGGAAAATCCATGAAAATCCTATTTATAGAATTCTATAGATGATTTTCCCAGTTATAAAACTCCATTTTTTTGGGGGGGATTTTCCAGCCACGTTTGATTACCAGAGTGCAACCATAAATGCCATGGAATAATCATCCGAAAAAAAAAACAACACACATTACAGTATGTTTGGGTGCCCCCCAGTTATGTTTGTTGGTTTATAAAGTAGGGCTATTTATTTTAGTTTGTTTTTTGATAAGGTTTAGGTTTATTTTGGGATTCCTGCTTTTTTGCTGATCCTGCTTCTTTGCTTTTCTGCTTCTCCGTTTTTTTGTTTTTCTGCTTCTTTGCTCTGCTCTTCTGCTTTTTTGCTTTTTCTGCTTCTCTGCTTTTCTGTCTTTTTTGCTTCTGTGGCTTTCTACTTCTCCTTTTTTTGCTGCTCTACTTCTTCCTGCTCCTTTGCTTCTTTGCTTCCTTTCTTTATTGTCTCTTTATATACTGTCTCTTTGCTGTTCTTTCTCGTTTGCTTTATTCTCTCCGTTTGTATCCTTAATGAAACCCTAGAGAAACCCTAGATGAAACCCAAAGACACCCTAAGAGGAAACCCCAAATGAAACCCCAAATGAAACCCTAAATGAAACTCTAAAGATAAATTGCACCATAAAGAACCCCTACATGAAAACCTAAAGCCACCTTAAATGAAATCCTAAAGAACCCTTAAATGACACCCTAAAAGAAACCCTAAATGACACCAAATAAAACACTAAATGAAACCCTAAAGAAACCCTAAAGACATGCTAAATGAAACCCTAAACGAAACCCTAAAGAAACCCCAAAGATACCCAAAATGACGCCCTAAAGAAACCCACATGAACGTTTGAGTACCAACATGTAGCAAATACTCTCACCATACAAAATGAGAGGTCACGCACATTTGAAGTACCAACTTGTAGCAAATACCATACAAAATGAGAGGTTGAGGTGCCCCAAAAATAGCAAATTCCGTGCAAAACGGAAGGTGAACATGTTGTAGCAATACCATGCAAAATGACAGGTTCTAGTTCCAAACTGTTGCAAATACAAGGCAAATGGTACCAGGAAAGAAATCCAAAAGAAAACCCAAACCTTAGATAAATCCTAGTATATAATTAATCATTAATCACTGTACTATAGTTATATAAACGTATCATAAACCATTGCGAAATCATAAACCATTGCGAAATTGGAGTTACCAACTTTGCTATCATAAATCCAATGAAATCCCTATATACTATATCAGTGTTGGTTAGTTCACCATTTTCCCAATTGTTTTTGGAGTTATCAACCACTGAAATCCATCATGTTTCAATGAAAATTGCATATGAAATCCACAGGTTCACCATCACAACTTGGCTCAGGCGCCGAGCGAAGTCCAAGTCGGACGGTGACTTGGCAGGACTTGGCTGAATGGGAACTCTGGAAATCTGATATATATATAATTATATGTATATATACATATATATATAATATAAGATACATGATATATTATATATAGGTTTATATATATATGTATATATATATATGTTTGTATGTGTATACAGTATGTATATATATATATATGGGTGTCTGAAAATGGTGTATACCCCAAAAAACGAACATTTATTGGTGTAAACAATGATACATCATGGGATTTTGGTGTACCATATTTTCAGACAACCCCAATATAAGTATATATATAACCATAAGTATTTAGATATCTGGAAATCTGAGCTATATAACTATCACCACAACATATTATATATGCATACTGTAATGGCTATGAAATATTCATACAAGAATCAGTCATATTATATGGTTATGTAATATTCTGAACCAAATATAAGATATATACTATATTACATGAATTATACCAGCTGGTTATATATATGATATCAGTGAATTATACCACATCATTGAGTGCTACCGTGCTATCATGTACTATCCCATTTGACTGGTATTCAATACTATTCATGGATGATACGAGCCGATTTTTTCCCCATCTAGCACCACCCCAGAAGCCAGGGCTTCAAAAAGCGCTAATATTTGGGACCGTTAAGTCGGGATGTTGAAAAAACTAAGTGGATAGGATTGCCGAAAATGAGGGGGAAGTACCGATTTACATCTGGTCGCTTTGGGGTTAAACATGGACCCGGTCAAAAGGATGAATAAATAAGGTAAGCCACATCAACTTGGGAATCATTTGTGGTTGGGAATTACATGCTTATTTGGTGGTGAACTTTAAGTTAATGTTTCCCTTTCTGGTTTGTCTGTTGCAATTTGTCCGGACCGAGGGGGGAGGGTGCGGACCCACTTGCGGACCCCCAACAAGCGACAATTTGGGTGACTCTGAGGGAGGACATGTCGTGTCTTTTTTTTGGGTCCTCATGGAAAATGTGTTTGGCAGATGATTTTCAGAGATATAGCCAGCCATGGTAGATTTTCGTAGGTCATGGTAGGTCTATGTCTACAAGTCAACTTCATGGATCTTCATGGTAGGTTTGATGAATCCGTTGTGACTACCTCACTGCGATCCTCAGATTCGTAGGTACAACAAAAATGGATCTTTCCAATGGGGGTACCCCAAAAATCGTCTATTTTGATGTACCATTCAAGGTATTTGGGGCTCATTTCAAAGTAAGTGGTTCCCACATACTCCCGCAAAGTTGGCAGGAAAGGTGTTCCGGCTGGGCTGATGATTTATATCATATGATACAACCATAATCAATGAATCTTGATGATACATTACTGGTTGGTGGTGACTGGAACATTTGGATTATTTTTCCATTCACTTGGGAATTTCATTATCCCAGCTGACGTTCACTCCATGATTTTTCAGAGGGGTAGGTCAACCACCAACCAGTAATGAATATATATATATATACACATGTTACATATATATATATATAATATAATATACAGATAACATAATACATAATCAATCCTAATTATATATCATATAAACCATATGATTCGAGGAGTTTCCATGCCATCCAGCGAGAAAAAAGCGCCCAAGTTATTTGGAGACTTGGATGATTCTCCAAGGAATTGCTGATTGCAGTTCCAGTTTATGAAAGTGGATAGTGTTCAACAGCAAAAAATTCTAATTCTAACTAGCCTCTGGTAATTTGCTACATAGCTATTGAAGCCATGGCCATAGAAATAGTGAGTTTTCCCATTAAGAATGGTGATTTTCCATCGTTTTTTGTATGTTTACCAGGCCGGGTATATTCTAACTATAGGGACCATCCACGGCCGTCCCAAGTCATGGCAGTCATGGCAGATCATGGCAGATCATCCCGACAAGTCCCAGCAACCCATCCCCATATGCGAACCATGGTGCTGGAATATTTACCAACATAACTGCCCGAAGAAAATCACCCAAAGGCCCAAATGTAGGTAAATATACCAAATGTAGGTAAATAATCTGGTAAATATACCAAATTTCACCATTAAATCACCATTAAATCACCATAATTCACCTAGAAATCCAGGTTTTTATCACCCAAATATACGGACTAAGCACCAGTAAGTCAAGTCACTGGACAGGAGAGCCGAAAGCGCCAAAAGCGGTGAAAGGACTCGGACCTGAGCAGCTCGGCGGACTCGATCTCGCGAAAGCCGGGGGCCAGTGGATCCCGACATCAGCTGCTTGGAAAATCCGGAAAATCCCCATGGAAAATCTGGAAAAAATCATTGGACATCTCCAAAATGGATGGGTTTATGATGGAAAATTTCCATTTATAGATCATTGATTTAATCCAATGATTGGTTTATGATGGACAATCCCTAAATCTTGATGGAATCAGCCGCAATTTTTGCTATGTGGCTGCGGTGGAAAAAACAACGATCTAGCCGGCCTGGTAAACGTTTACGTAACGATGGAAAGATCCACCATTTTATAGCTGGGTAAATTGGGTAATTCCACTATTTCTATGGGTCATTTTCAATAGCTATGTGAAAAATTACCGGAGGGTACCACATGATTAATTTTCATAGTATAGCCATGACGGACATATATTCGCATTTACGAGAGGTTTTTACTTGCTACACTAAAAATTCAACATAATTCAATTAATTCAATTGTGGATTTTGAGGCTTCTTGACACGGAATTCTTCATGGATAAATCTCCCGATTTATGGCAACAAGGTACCCATTCTTTATGGTTGACCCTGAATTGTTGATTTCAAATCCCGTGAAATATCCCGTTATATCATTTATATCCATCTGAGTCGTTCAACCAACCAACCAACCGACCGACCAACCAACCAACCAACCAACCAACCAACCAACCAGTAAATAATAAGTTCAGAATTCTGATCAGTAATTCAGCCAGATATCAATTCTACTCAATTCTCCATTGTACTTCCCTATGGATCCAGTCGTACCTTCTGAAAGGGTGGACTGGGGTATGATTTACTATCATTTGGAGGGTTAGCCGTACCTTCTCAGACAGTGTTTGGATCCATAGGGAAAGTAGCTAATGTTGGGTAATTGTTGGGTGTTGGTTGGACCATAGAATCTATAACTAGAGTGACTGTTGGCTTTATGGTGATTATTCTCCATAGTTATACTTATATCAGATATAATTATATGGATATGATGTATATATTATATACCATATTATATACTCCATGGAGGTATTCCATATTACATACCCAGATCCATGGAAGTTTACCGATTTATGCTCGCTCTCCCAGGCGATTAGCGCGAGCGCCGGTGCCAAAGATCCCGAAGATCCCGATCCCGACATCGCACCCGTCGCCAAAGGGCCGCTGGGCAAACCCTTGGGTTCCACGATGTTCCACAGATTTCGTCCGAAACATCGGGAGTTGATGGGATATTCATAGGATAGTACATGAAAATGGGATTTAGTTCCCATAAGTTATGACTGTTACAGTTCGCCATGGTTGGTATAGATGGCCCTAATCGAAATAGATGGTTTACCGTTCCTTTTTTTAGCATGGTGGATCTTTCCATGGCTATGTAACAAATAACCAGAGGCTAATAGTGATACGATCAAATGTGATAAACCGCCAATGCCACCATCCCATGAACCAACCATGACTTGGGGGGACATTTTGCTAACGAGAGGGTACATGAAAATGGGATTTAGTTCCCATTTTTTGCCGC
>CAMXCT020002008.1:105000-119543 GCA_947184155.2 Cladocopium goreaui
GTGGTAACCGCGGTGAATGAATCCCAACTGAAAAACATCTTGGGATTTAGTATTTGAATGTGTTTTGTAATCCTAAATCACTAAAATCAGTTACATGTTTTTTTTAATTCAGTTACATCATGTTATATCCACCTATCTGAGTCTTATTTGTCAATATTTATCAATATTTATCAATATTTATCAATATTTATCAATATTTATCAGTATTTATCAATATGTATCAATATTTATATCCACTTAAATCCCTATCATCTTTGATGGTTAAAGCCTATGGTTACCCATTTTTGAGCTACGGGATGACCCGGACAGGAGAGACGCCTGCGAAAGCACCTGCGAAAGCGCCTGCGAAAGCGCAGAAAGGGCCAGAGCTGCTCGGTGGAAGAAAGATTTCGGGCTGCTTTTGTGGTTTTGATAGAAATCTACTAAACGAATAGTTATAGTCATATTTATAACCATACTATTTCAGAATTATAGAATTTCGCGGTATACCATTCCGTTTGGAATATTTCCTTAATATATTTCATGGTAGCCATAGTCAAAGCATACCATACCATACCTCCTATGTGTATCTAGATGTCTTAATGGGGTAACGGGGCCAAAAGCAGGTGTGTTGAAAGTGGCATCCACCGCTCCTCACGTTTTGTTTTGTTCGACGAGAATTGAGAGACAGAAGAGTACTGCAAACTTAATTCGAGGTTTCCTAAAATAGGGGTACCCCTAAATCATCCACAAAAATTGGGTTTTCCACTTCTTCGACCATCCAGCTCTTTTTTAGGTATACCCCCATGACTATGGAACCCACCACATACTCTCATGGCCCACAAAGAATTTGGAGGCCCCGTTGGCCCGTTGTCGGACAAAACACGGTTGCCGCAACGGTCAATATCACCATCCCTGGTCCCATGCACGGCGTTTCTAGCTGTGGGCTTGCATGACATGCATGGCAGCTGTAAATCTGATCATTTCAATAGGTCAATGGGAGATCTCCAGGATACTAAAATGGAGGTACGTTAGTACCATATGTTTGGCCATATTTTGCTGGGATATTCCCTGAAATTTATGCCTAACAAATAGGCCTGAAAAAAATGGAATCGGTACCTCCAATCAATCGGTTCCTGACATGGCCATTGAATAGGTAAGTCATGGATCACATGGGAAATTGCACCTCACCTCCAAGACATCCAAGACCGGTCTAAAAAACTGATTTGGGAGCTGATCAACGGTCTTAAAATCTGACCAAGTTGCTGGAGATAATGATGCCACCAACATGAGGCCTGTTGCTGACCAGTTTGTGTTTACCCTTCGCTGGGAAAACCAGCGAAAATTGGAGCATGACTTGGTAATACTTGGTATCGGTATGACATGTTTTTTTTTGAATTCATAGCAACACTTCTGAGATAGTTCGAAATCAGGGTCAGTTTTGGAAACCTTCTGGTAATTGATGAATACCCTCTGGTAAACTAACATAACTATGGAAAATCACCATGTTTAATGGGAAAATCCACTATATATGGTCATTTTCAATAGCTATGTTAAATTACCAGAGGGTAATGCCGATGGAAACCATTTAGTTCGATGATTTTCTTATGTGAACCTTCATTTATTTTGTGGATTTCCAAGCGGCCCTCTATGTTACCAAAGGGATCCAAAGGGCAATATCGGCAATATCGGCCATATCTTTTATATATCTATTATTATATTTGATCTCCATTAATAATATAGACATGATACATATCCTTAAATATATTTGATCTATATCAAATCTATATAATATTTTTTTTTGGATCTTGGATTATATATCATATGAATCATATCCAAGTTATACTTGATTTGGGATCCCCTTGGGATCCGAAAGTGGTGACCGGTTCCGAAAGGCGCCCACGAATCCCCAAGTCGCGACCGACCCCGCCGGTTCCGAAAGCGGGGCAAAGTGAACTCGACAGCGTCTTGGAGAAATCCTGGAATCCTGGGACGTACTAAACCATAGGAAAACCATAGGAAAATGGTGGTTTAATGGGATTTAATGGGAATTAAACCGGATTTAATGGGATTTAATGGGATTTAATGGCACTTACCCTCTGGTAAACGTTTACATAGCGAACTGGAAAATCACCATTTTGTAGCTGGGTAAATCCACTATTTCTATGGTCATTTTCAATAGCTATTTTGACAACCAGAGGGTATTTTTTGTCAACCCCGGATGAATCAACCCCTAGTAGCCTAGGCTGTTGGGGGGGTACCATTTCAGTAGCCATAGAAATCACAAAATTTGGGGGAAGCACCACAATTAATCAACCAGGGTTTGCTAATCCGGGGTTGACATTACTTGAAATGAATGAAACATAGTAAAATAATATATAACATGTAAATATATACCCTCTGGTAAACTAACATAGCTATTGAAAATGACCATTTATAGTGGATTTTCCCATTAAACATGGTGATTTTCCATAGTTATGTAAACGTTTACCAGAGGGTATATATATATATAATTAAGTCCTATAGGTTTAGGGTTCAACATGGTCAAGGTATGTTGGGCTGGTGTCTTGAGGGAACCGAAGGGAGACCCTGCTGACGCTGTTTGGACATGCAAAAAAAAAGGCCATTCTTTGAGCACAAGTAGCCACAAAACTCAGTGGATAGCAACAGAAAGAATGATTTGCTGCAGTACAGTACTGTTTTGAAAATCTCGTGAATCTAGTTGCCTTTCTATCACTCTGCAAATGGTTCATTGTTTTGCTCGTAGTCGCTGATAATTATGTTGGATATCGCATCATCCTCTTCCCAGAAATGAGCTTGATCTTCATCCCGGAGGTACAAGACTTCAAGAGGGGAAACACAAACACACATGGAGGTTTCCCAATATGGCAGTGTGTCAAAACCAATAGTACCCCTGTAGTTCACATCAAAATAGCTGGGATTTATGGCTGTGAATAACCCACTAAAAATATGTATCTATAGCTATTGACCCATACCCATATGAAATTACTGGTTGGTGGTTTGGAACATTTTTTATTTTTCCATATATTGGGAATAGTAACCCCAACTGACTAATATTTTTCAGATGGGTTGAAACCACCAACCAGATTAGCCCTAAATCACTAAATCATCCATTTTTTGGTGGATTTTCCCATGGTTTTGTTCACCATCCGAGCTGGGATTTTTTTCCATGGGCCGCGATGGAAAGACTTCAGGTTGGCTGCAGAAGCAGCGACGAAAGGTGCCATGGCCATGGATCAAATTGGAGGTACCTACCATTTTTTTTGGGCCCCCATAGGAAAAACCATAGGAAAACCATAGGAAAATGGGATTTCATGGTATATATATATACACCATCTGGTTATGACTAATTCACAGTTCGCCATGGAAAATCCATAAATAAATGGACCGTTGATATTTAGTTCGCTGGGAAGATCATCTATTTCGATTCGGGCCATCTATACCAACCATGGCGAACTGTGAATGTCATAACCAGATGGTGTATATATATATATATTATAAGGTCTATGTATGGCCTATGTCTAAGGGTATTTATTATTACCATCATATATCCCATTAAAATCCCATTAAATCCCATTAAAGTACCATAAAATCCCATTAAGTCCCATTAAAATACTGAATCCATTATCTACTATAAACCATAGTTTTTTCAGCCATTTATAGATACATATGGTACATATATGGTACATATACCAGATGGAGCCTATGTAAGGCCTATTTATGATATGGTACGGCACAGTAGCTCCAGTTCTGAAATGGCCATTGATCAATCTGGGGAATCGGCTGGAGAATCGACTCCAGTTTCGGTGCCGGAGATCCCCGGCACCGGTTTCAAGACTATTTAAGATGATAGGTACATCACTAGAATTGATACATAACTATATATAATGGTTGTGGTACTATATATAACTAGAATTGATACATAACTAGAATTGATACATATAGAATATGTATATATATATATATATATTATAGTTATATATGTATTATAGTTATATATGCTGTATTATAGTTATATATGTATTATAGTTACATATATAGTACCACAACCATATGGGTTGAATGAATTGGGGGTACTCCTAAATGACTTCGGAAGCCTCCCTTGAAGCCATTGAAGCCACGATTCCGCCAGGCTTCCGAAGACGGCTTGAACTTCTCGGGTGGAGGTGGGTGAATTTCTCTGCCGCCATTTCTTTGGGATTTCATGGGAACAATGGGGATGACTTACCAGGTACAGGATGGGGCCCCCAAGATAGCGTTCAGTTGGTTTATAAGTGGCTGAATTCTATGGTTTATGGTAGATATAACTATAGTTAATGGGGATTATAATGGTTTATAAACCAATTTATAACTGGAGGGCCCCATCCTGTATGAAGGAATGGGATTTCAATGGTAATTTATGGTGATTTACTGGGATGTAATATAATGTAATGGGATTTACCCTCTGGTAAGTTGTGACACTTTGCTATTAAAGGCCCTTAAAATGGGTGGATTTTCCAGTTCGCAACCTGTACATGTTTTCCATGTGGAGGATCAGTGCTGCGTTGGACCTCAGATGTTAGGCAACCACCTTCCAACGGGTCCCCTGTTGGTTGGATAGCGTGAACCGAAACGCCTGATCTATAAATGGCTGAAAAAACTATGGTTTATAGTAGATAATGGATTCAGTATTTTAATGGGACTTAATGGGATTTTATGGTACTTTAATGGGATTTAATGGGATTTTAATGGGATATATGATGGTTACCCTCTGGTAAATAAACATGTTGACCCTGAAAATAGCCAATTTTTAATGGAAACTAGTCTTCCAACCCCGATGACTGCCAGGGTCGAACTGTTAATTTACCAGAGGGTAACTATAGTATGTATGGGGTTTATAAACCAACTTATAACTGGGCACCATCCTGTACCACCAATTACCAATAAGTGCCATCTCAGCCAATCCATTTGGTGTTATTCATCGCAGGGAGTGTAATCCAAAACTGGAATCTTGAACCATATTGGACCAAAAAAGACTGAAGATGTTGAATTCAATGGAGGTTTCCTGAGTCATGGGGGTACCCAAAGTCACCATGGCTTTAAGTTTCAATACTATTTTGTGGTCTAATGACTCGGATGTTTTGGGGTACCCCATGACTTCTAGAGGAAATCTCCAAATGATTGATTTATATTGAGAGAGAATTTCATACAGGACGCCATTGTCTTAAGCATCTAAATATTGAGGTGCTACCTTTAAACTTTCCATTGAACCGATTCCGGGATTGCATAATCTGTTTGTCTCTGGGACAGCAAAACAATCTTGGGTATATAAATCCAAAAACTACTATAAACTTCCCTTAAAGCCTGGGGACACCTTGGGTGCGGCTTTGTTTGTGCTTTGAACAAACTGCAATAAATGGGGATGTATTCTATACCTGGGTGGTGGTTTGGAACTTTTGGATTATTTTTCCATATATTGGGAATTTCATCATCCCAACTGACGAACTCATATTTTTCAGAGGGGTTTAAACCACCAACTAGATATGGCCTGGTCTGAAAATATAATGATATATCATGTACTCCCAAGTACATCCATTTCGCAGGGAAAGTGCGGATTAACCGTTGGATTTAGGCTTACATTTTTAGACAAACTCATATATCTAAGCAACTCTAAAAAAAGAAAACATGGTATACAGGATGGGCCCCCCCAGTTATGTTTGTTGGTTTAAAAACCATGAAATAATCCCCATGAATACTATAGTTATATCTAAACCATAGAATTCAGCCACTAATAAGGCAACTTAGTTATCTTGGGGGGGCCCATCCTGATAACTAAGATTGGATTATGTTCAACTCACATGCCCTCAACACTGACCCGGTTGTGAGGTGCCAGAAGCACTGCGGATGTCGTGCCGGCGGCGAAGGTCCCAATGCAGAGACTGACCTCTGGGAAAACTGATTCCTATTCCAACAAAACATATAGAGTAAGGGTTTAACCAACAAAAGTAGGGGTTTAACCAACAAAACTGGGGATAAATTAGCGACATAAATGGATATAGTGGGACAATAAACATCGATCTAGAAAAACTTGGGACCCCACGTCGCGATGTCACGAGAATTGCGGGATTTGATTAACTAAGCCCAAAATGGCTGAAATTTCAGGTTAGTGAATTATTGTACCCTCTGGTAAACTAACATAGCTATAGAAAATCACCATTTTGTAGCTGGGAAAATCCACTATTTCTATGGCCATGGCTTCAATAGCTACGTTAAATAACCAGATGGTAATTTATCCAGATGACTCAAGTATCCAGGGGATGGGCTGGAGCTGTTCGGTTCTGGCATTGTACCGTACGTTGGCTCCCCAGGATTGTACCATGGGGAGCCAGCCAGTTGTAGCTACGAAGTGAGTTTCCCAACCACATTATAGTCTATGGCAAATTAACTTGTTGACCCTGAAAATAACCCATTTTTAGAAGAAACTAGTCTTCCAACCCCAATGACTGCCAGGGTCTATGTTAATTTGCTGGAGGGTACCTATTATAGTCTATGACTCAACTTTTAGAACACACCACCGGAGATGAAGAAGACGAAGAAAGTGAAGATAGAACTTCTAACCTTGTCGACACGTTATTTGTATCAAAAGACCTTTTTTTTTCTCCACATTTTGGAACCCATCAGAGTGTTTTCGGAGGTAGAAGCCCTGTAAGTCCAAGTATCTAAAACCACTGCTGATTCATCATTTTCCCCCATTGAAATTGCCATGGCGGCCATATATGGCCAGTAACCGTAACCCCCAAAAAGATGCCGATTTCAGTGTTTCCAGGATGGTGGTAGGTCAGTAGTTCGCATCGATATTCCTCCATCGGTCCATGGGATTTCCAGCTTTCCAAGATATTTCGTTGCTATAAATGGGACTTAATGGGAAATTTATGGTACTTTAATGGGATTTTAATGGGATTTTAATGGGATATATGATGGTAATAATAAATACCCTTAGACATAGGCCATACATAGACCTTATAATATATATATATACCGTCTGGTTATGACATTCACAGTTCGCCATGGTTGGTATAGATGGCCCTAATCGAAATAGATGATCTTCCCAGCGAAGTAAATATCAACGGTCCATTTATTAATGGATTTTCCATGGCGAACTGTGAATGTCATAAGCAGATGGTAAATTCCCATCGTTTCCATGGATGAACCCTCTATTTTGGGCTTGCGCCCTGAGAACCCCAACATGATGCGTCCATGAGATGATTCGGACGGAGGCTGAAACGGCGACACGTTTTGCGTCCGGACGACCCGGAGAGGTGTCGAAAGGGTCATGGAAATTTTGGAGCGCTGCTTGGAGCGTTGTATTGCATCCATACTGGCATTCATCTGGTTGGTGCTTTGGAACATATTTTATGACTTTCCAGAAACACTTGGGAATTTCATCATCACTGACGAGTTGTCATATTTTTCAGAGGGGTAGGTCAACCACCAACCAGATATATAATGTATACTATATATATATATAATCATCAACCAACTGTTGTAATATACTGGCATAATATGGCATCCATACTGGCCATAGTGAAATTTTTGCCGCGCGGAGCTATGTTTTTTTCGTTTCCACCGGGATCACAGAGCGTTCGCGTTGTATTCCACTGCCCTGCGACAATTTGCGAGGCCTGTAATTTTAAGAACTGAACATTACATGAGAGGATGACTATCTATTCTGTTTTTTTTTCTGATATTCAATGATCATTCAATGGTTTATGTATAATATCTGGTTGGTGGTTTCAAACATTTTATATTTTCCATATTTTTCCATAATATATGGGATAATCCTTCCCATTGACATATATTTTTCAAGATGGTTAAAACCACCAACCAGATTACTTGATGCCGATGAGACCCGAGTTTCATGGAATTGGCAGCATTATGCACTTATGACGTCTTGTAACCATACTCAGTGGTTCTCACTATCAGCTGGGTTATTCACCCGCTGAAGTAGAAGTCGACCTGCTTGCTGCTTGCCCTGAGGGCAACTCTCTAAGTTTCCAAACCCCAGGTCCAAAGCCAAGTTGAAAACTAAGCCGGAGCAGATTTGGTATCAGAAACAGTGGGTTGACCAACAAAAAAATGGGAAACATTGAGGACACGCAATATATATACTGTATCTGGTTGGTGTTTTTTTTTTCCATATATTGGGAATAATTATCCCAACTGACGAACTCATATTTTTCAGAGGGATGAATATTGTTGTAACCTCACATCGCTCACGACGTAAATTTTACGGTCATTGGCTTGGGGTAACTATCCCAGAATAGCCAAGTTGTCTTCAGGTTAGTGAATCTCTATGAATTATCACTGATAGTTACAGTAACTGGGTAATTATCACTAATAAATCTCTATAAGTTATCTAGAAAGGGTAAGCAAGGTAACTTAAGTTACCTTGCTTAGCCCATCTAGGTTAGTGATGATATTGCGATACTGCAAGTTTCCACTCACTGCTAGTGGGAAGTCTTTCGACGTACACCATTTTGGGTTGGGGATTATCCAGTCAGAGAACTAAATCTGCCAAGTACATAGGACCAAACTCCCAAGCGAACGACTCGGGGATGTGCTTTGCAGATGTTGAACATCTGCACGAGAAAGGCCATTTGATTGGGGAATCCCTGTATCAAAAACAGCTGGTTCCAAGCCAGAATTAGTGTAAGGGGGCAAATCAGAAGAGTTACAGTATCAAAGAATGTGCTGCTTAGATCCGTTTCTTCCTGTTTCCCGTCCCAAACCAGTGATATGCAGTCGATCCAGTGACAATCGGTACCAGCTATTAGAACCAATCCACAACCATGTTCAGAAACTGCTCATCTGATGAGTGGTTTGAAGTACCGGTGTCATCAAACGTGGCAATCGAAAATCTCACAGTTCGATGATTTTCCCAGCTGGAAACGGATCTGGATTGATGATCAACAGAAACCAAAAGAGTTCGCCACGTCGGAATGGTTAGGAGGGCTAAGTATTGAAGGATCATTTAATGTGATTTCTCCAGATCAGCACCCAAAAGGTCGAACACCAAAATTCAGTCTAAACATTGGTACTGGGCAGGTGAAGCTTTTCTAAATAATACATATATATATATACAATTATATACATATATATATATATACATACATATATATATGTACATATACAAGCTCACAAACTTATTTAGCTTGCTATTAAGTTGATGACACAATTACCCTCTGGTGAACGTTTACATTTTGCCATGGAAAGATCCACCCATTTTCTAGCTGGGAAAATCCACTATTTCGATGGCCACCAGATCCAGAAATCCACAGGTTTTGCCGCTGGCTAGTGCGGAGGCTGAAGCCTTCGAGGGTCTGATCCTTTCAAAGGTGGGAAGGTGGTCGCTCCACGATGAAAAGGGAAGCTACGTCTTCAATGACGATGGATGGCTGGCAGATGCTTGGCGATAAACGACGATAAACGACGCTGGGAAGATATGAGAAACTCTGAGAAATATGAGGAACGTTTGTTTGTTGTTTTAAACGTATAGTGACTGGTTGGTAGTTTGGAACCTTTTCATATTTTTCATCCCAACTGACTTTCATATTTTTCAGAGGGGTTCAAACCACCAACCAGGTGAATAGAACGTAGCAAGAGAAGAATCATAGGTTTGGGCTTCAGCGGTTCAAAATGAGTCAAGTATGGAAACCGAGGGGGTTGTTTGAACATTGCTATGAAGGGTGATTTTAACATAATTTAACTATATAACTATCAAACATCGGGATTGAATGGGGTTTCAATTGGTTTCAATTTCCACAAGGTGTTCATGGTTATTATTCAGCAGTTTATATCATTGGGATATCAATGAGGTATAACATCAACCAGTTTATTGGGATATATGATATATCGGATTGCAATGAGGATATGATAGGTATATTATTCATGGAATAAAATTAGCCAGCAATATGTCTATGGAGAATCCAGTAAATATCGGCTTCAACGGTTCAACATATCCTCCATCAATTTTCATCCCGCCAATTTCTGTATACCCCCAAGCAAATTTATGCGTTTTTTATGTATCAATGGGAATTTCAGGATCCTAAAATGGAGGTACCTACCATATATAAGGCCTATTTGTTAGGCCTATGTAAGTGAATATCACCAGAAAAAATGGCCTTATATGCTACAAGTAGCCACCAGTAAATCAACATGGAAAACCGGAAAACCACTGTGCAAGTCTCGGAAGAATGACATAATGACCGTGGATGTTCCAGATCTATGTGAACATCAGTGGTTACATACATATGTTAATACCTGGTTGGTGGTGACTGGAACATGAATGGATTATGACTTTCCATATACTGTTGGGAATGTCATCATCACTGACGAGTTGTCATATTTTTCAGAGGGGTAGGTCAACCACCAACCAGATGATATAATTAACATCAACTAACCACACTACTATGGGATTTGAGCCACAAAAAACGTGAATTTCTTGGTGAGTTTTAGATACATATTACTGGCTATGGCCCATAGAAATAGATGGTTTACCTATTAAAAATGGGTGGATTTTCCATGGCCATGTAACAAATAACCAGATGGTAAATCTTGCACTTAACAGATGGCTGATGTATAGGATGATGGTGAACCATGATCAAAATATCAAGATATATCTATATCATTTGTTATATATCACACATGTTAATACATATTAACTTGCTGGAAGCAATGGAAGTTCATTGGGATGATCTCCACTGAGGTCACCCGTAAGTTTTCGCGGAGCATTTTTTCAGAAGAAGGTCATGAAATACTGGGCTATTTAGCCGGCCTGGTAAACGTTAACAAAAAACTATGGAACATCACCATTCTATAGCTGGAAAGAAATCCAGTATTTCTATGGCAATTTTCAATAGCTATGTCAGCTATGTAACAAATTACCAGAGGGTAAGCATAGTTAACCATTAGATTAACCATATTTCACCAGGTATACAAAAAAGCAATTGACAGAGGTTCAGAACATATTTGCACATCGCTTAAATACACCAGTAACGAATCGCAGTTTTTTTTTGCACATTGAGCTCTTCATTTTCTCTGTGGAAAGCCTGTGATTGAAGCCCACCCCAGGGTAACCCATAATGAAGACAAGCGAATCCGATCACCCGCTCGTGATATTTCATGACGATGATTACTATGATTGCTATTACTAATTGCTATGATGAAATGATGAAATACTCATTTTATGATAGTTGTTCATAATACTTATGAAATAGTCATTTTATGATAATCCATCATAATGTAATGATTATGACGATGACTACTATGATTGCTATTACTAATCATATCAGCAAGTGATCAGGACAAGTCCAGTGCCGCATCCCGGGGGGGTTTTCAGGATTCCAGAGAGAAGTTGGGACGCTTGAGTTTGGCCCAGATGCTTGGTGCCCGTGGGCCCGTGGGCTGTGTTTTCAGCCAAAAATCTGACAATTGGCTTGTCCGAAAATGGAGAATATATTCAAAAAGTCTCAAACAGTGCTACAATTGTGATTGGGAAAGCTGATAACCTATGATTTAAACTACGGGATATTGTCCTCGATTTTCAGACAAAGCCAGGAGGAGGGACCAGTTTTTTCCATGCCCAGGATCCAAGAGACCCCACTCCAGCTGGATTTCAGCGCTGATTTTTCCAAGTGCCTAGGATCGAGTCAGTGCAGCTGCTTTTTTTTTGCGAACAGAGGGGGGTGGTAACTTACACTAACCAGCTACAATTATAATCCATATTAATTCATATTATATAATAAATTATATATATATATATACAGAATAGGTGTATATATATATATAGAATATGGTTCAGTCCCCTAATATTACTTTATCAACCCATCTAAGGTCGACCTATAGATATATCATATCTATTATAAAACAACCAGATTCAACACCTCTCAGAGTCACCATGGTGCGGATGGGGGACTTGAATCTCTTGCTATGCGTTGTGGTGATGTTTGATGATGTTTACTAACCAACTAAAATTCTAGATTCTATTGTTTCTATTTTTTATAATATAATGATATCTAGATATCGTTCCTAATGATATGTCCTTTTTTGGGGTGGTCTAAGATTGGCCATGGTGTGTACATCTCCAGGCTGCAGGATGATGATAGGTCATGATACTTGTAGGGGAAGCTCCCAGGATCAGTGGTTCCATTTTTTCAGCCCCCTGACGAAAGAGTTATAACATGTTGTGATTACCCTCTGGTAAACGTTTACATAACTATGGAACATCACCATTTTATAGCTGGGAATCAACTATTTCTATGGCCATTTTCAATAACTATGTTTGTTTCCCAGGGGGTAATCATGATGATGGGAGGTTTATGATAATCACTACTAGTTCGAGTCAGCATAGTTGTCATAAGTCTCATAGTCATTTTGATTACTACTAGTCATGGTTATATTCCAGGTTTATGACAATTTCTGATAATGACACATTACTAGACATAGTCACCGTAGTTGTATAACATTTTTTGAGTCGGTAGTAACTATATAGTCATAGTCACCATAAGTCACCATAGCAACGTGCTCTTTTTTTCACTCGTAGTCCTATTTGCGTCAAAAGTTGGATTGTATAGCCATATTTTCGGGGATGGTCATCAATCTATTTTCAGAATGGTTTATATATATCTCAATGGGAGATCTTCAGGATCCTAAAATTGAGGTACGTAAACGTACCATATAATTAAGGCCATATGAATTGTGGGGATATTCCCTTAGCCCTGAAAAATTGGCCTTAAAAAAATGCTGTCGCTACAGTAGCTCCAATGAATCGGTTCCTGAAATGGCCATTGAATCAATCCATGATGTTTCATTATATATCCATGATGTGTAACGTATATCCATGATGTTTAGATTATATAATTATATCCATGATGTGTAACTATATTCATTAATTATATAATCCATTATATATCCATGCTGTTTAGATTCCTTTGGGATGACTCAATGACATTCAATGACCATATGCCATGTGCACCATGTATATCCTGCACAGATGATCATCACTATCAAACATAGCCCCCCCAGTGATGTTTGTTGGTTTAAACACCCCATGAATATAGTTATATAATGTTATATCATGTTATAAGGATCATAAACCCAATCGTGCCATTGGAATTATGTTCACAAACCAATGGCAATTTCGTAGGCCCGGCGCCCCACTTTGTAACCGTATAATAGGTATTAATAGTTAATAATAATCATAAAACCATCCATATAATCATAATAGATCCATATAATGGTTCCATAATTAATATTATGTAACTATTTATAATGGTTAACCATCATAATACTATCTACTATGGAAGCATTAATCATAATTTTTATAGTTTCCATAATAAATCATGATAACACCCAGATAGTCATTGTCGCTGCAGTGATTCATTGATCAGGTTGAACTCTCAGAACCTTGGGATCGTGTCCTCAGCGCCTTTGAGGCAGTCGTTCTATAGGGGTTTCACCACGAAAAAACGCTGGAAACTTGGGGATTACCACCATGAATTATAGCCTAGGCGAAACGAACGTAGATATGGGAAACCGAGGCAGTTGCCCGTTCGGAAAAGAATCTGCAAATCGCTAATTTTCCACATCTATGTTAGTTTACACTAGGGTATTGTAGGGAACCAATGAAGAATGGAAACTTGTGGTTTTTACCAAGAAAAATAAGGAAACCTTGGGACTTGGGCCGGGATATTCATGGACACAAATTTAATGGGAAAATGCGCATCATAACGACCTCGCTGCGACGTCACTGGAATGATGGTTGGTGAAGCTGGTACTGTAAGGGCATCCCCAAAATCACATTTTCTAAGGTTGGTGAATTATTATGATTGATCCAGAGATATGATGGAAGTGGACATATTATGAATTCTGATGACATAAGACAGTATCTGGTTGGTGGCTTGGATTTTTTTATTTTTCCATATATCAGGAATCATCATCCCAACTGACTTTCATATTCTTCAGAGGGGCTGAAACCACCAACCAGGCTGTATACACATAACATACATATTAGTTCCCCTCTATGATGGGGAATGGGTCATTTTTACCACCTAGCAAGTGGGATGATTTTTTCAAGTGTGGCTATCCGGGAAAAATCATGAACCATGAGATGGAGGGTAGCCTACTTTCAGAGGACGCCAACGTATTGATGGATGTGGAACAGATGAATTCCTCCCGACTGCCTGGTGTCAAACCTGCCATGGAAAAACGTTTCATACATCCTACGTATGGATGCCATTGAAAGTGAGGAGACAAGCCATTGCCAGTCAGAATTTACCATTCAAATTTGCAATTGGTGGTATCCCCTTGAAACTTTTGACTTGTGATGTGTGTGTGGCCGAAAGGACACATTCTTTGATTTCAGTGGGAGTTCTGGGCCGAAAAATCAACCACATGCGAACACTGAAAATCTCTTGGCCGAATATTTATGATTCCGATGGTTCCTTCAATTACCACTTGTTTGGCGTGTTTCTTCAAACCGTGTTTTGGGGGCTCCATTCGAAATC